>JANHMN010000020.1:521668-545069 GCA_030674055.1 Rhabdomys pumilio | reverse complement strand
TGTGTGTGTGTGTGTGTGTGTGTGTGTGTGTGTGTGTGTGTGTGTGTTTAATCACTTACCTTACCATGCTATATCTCTAAAGGTCAGAGGATTAGCAGTGAGGAGGGTGAGCTCTCTCCTACTATGTCCGCCTCGTGAATTGGATTGTCAGCCTGGCCACAATTGTCCATTCAGGCTTAACGACGTTGCTGGCCTATAGAGTCTTTGGGGGATTAGAGGAGCAGCTGAATATGTTGGCATACACCTATGAACTCGAAGCTTTGTGAAGAGGCAGAAGAAGCACTAGTTTGAGGTGTAGCTTGGACTACAGTGGATCTTGTCTCAACCAACATACATACACACATTGTTCTCACGCACTTATAAAGGAAGATAACTGTTTTTTGGCATTAGGATATTGGCAGAGCTGTAGGATGGAAGCTGCTTACTATTTTTGCAATATATTAATTTCACCCAGACATCTTATTATGTTACAGGATTTATTTTTTATTTTTTTGTATTTTATTTTTTCAGACAGGGTTTCTCTGTGTTTCTCAGACAGCCCTGGCTGTCCTGGAACTCACTCTGTAGACCAGGCTGGCCTCGAACTCAGAAATCTGCCTGCCTCTGTCTCCCAAGTGCTGGGATTACAGGTGTGCACCACCACCACCCAGCAGGATTTATATTTTTAAGATTGTTTGATCCTTGGTGTCTTTACACTTTCCAGTCTAGCCAGCAGATTGGTGAAATTTTAGTTGTTACTAGTAGATCATTAAACATCTTTTTAAAAGTGTAATGAAGAAGGTACTACAATGTTGGATAAAAACCTGGAGAAGTGATTGGATTGGTTCATTTTTGATTTTGATCCAATGAGCTCACTGAATTCAAACTGGTGCTGTTGTTTCTGATAATCTAAGTCACACATAGGAGCAAATAATCTGTGCAAAATTAAGATATTTTCTTTGTGATCTTGAATCAGAGGAGTTTTCTCGCGTCCGAGAAGAAGTACCCCTGGAATTGGTTGAAGCACATGTCAAAAAAGTACAGGAAGCTGCAAGAGCATCTGGGAAGGTGGATCCCACCTACGGCCTGGAGAGCAGCTGTATTGCAGGCACGGGGCCTGACGAGCCAGAGAAGCTTGGTGAGTCATTGCTGCGTGCCGCATTTGCTTTATGGATGCTTATATTTCCTGTCAGTGTGCAAAATCAGAGTTTGCTTACATATAAGCAATCACAATAATCAGTATAACCTGCTTCTTAATTTTAGAATATGATATTTTTCTCCTCACATTCTTGTGGGGTAGACAAGTGGGGAGGGCATGGTGCAGAGAAAGCAAGAGCTAAAAAGACCTGAGTCAGTCAGGCTTGGTGGTAGCCTCTCCCGGCTGAGCCATCTTAGCAGTTGCAGTCTTTTTGAAGGACATGATCTCATCAAAGGAAGGGGTGAGCACGCAGTCATTGGGCAGCGAGGGTCTGGTCTGTCAGACGTCTTGCTGTAAATCCTGTCACGTTCTTGCTCTCAAGTCTTCACTATTTACAGCTTTATTCTGTAGAGAATCCTCAGCTCGTTCAGTTGTGTTTGGACACACAGAGGATCATCAGGAAAACTGTCAGTTACCAGATTGTTCACTCAGCTCCTCAACAATCTTGTGTAAATCTGAGTCTGTCTTCATGTTGACAAGGGGCCAACTGGATCCATTTAAGAGGATCAAGGACTAGTTTCCATACTAGGCCTGGTGTTCACACTATTAGTGCCAGCACTCAAGGCAGAGGCACATTAGATCTTTGTGAGCTTGATGCCAGCCCAGTCTAAATATCTTCCAGATAGTTCATAATTGACCCTGTAGCCATTAAGGACTCGGTAAGATTTAAGTAACTTTATGATTATTCTTACTTTCTGCAAGGGAGGTGATGGAATTTTTATTATATAAAATATAATTGCCTTTTTAGGTCTGTTGTGTCAAATTAGATACTTATTTTTTCTTGATAAATATACACATACCTCTTGCTACGATGTATTTATCAAGATAACAGGTAGAACTGTATCACTATAGGTGGTTTACAAATGGCATGCAGAGGGAGTTCTTAGTAGATAACCACTGAGCTGATTCAAAGTGATGACTGAGGCCTCATTACTTATTCGGAACTTATTTTATAAGACACTTTTATTTTACAAGCATTTGAATCTCTGATCTAACATTTACAGCTCCTTCAGCCCCTTAGAAAATGATTTCTGATTCTTTTTCCATCCTGATTTTGCTAGCCACATTATTTTTAGAATGACATTAGCAACTGTTTCCCAGTTTATGCCATGTGCCATCTTGTTTAAGTAAATTCTGAAAAATTATTATTGTGTGACTTGGTGGCATGTATCTGTGATCTCAGCACTTAGGAGGCTGAGGCACAGACCTCTTGAGTTCCAGCCTAGCCTTGTCTACATAGTGAGACCCTGTCTCAAAAGCTCACAATCCTTAGGCATTCTAATTATTTACTTAACTCTGCATATGGGGGTCATCCTACAGTATGGGCCCAAGGATTTTCAGCCTTCTACTCTATCAACACCATCAAAATGTTAATGGTAGGAGTCTGCATCCGCTCTAGTATTGATAGTTTAGGAGGTACAGAGATGTCCCTGTGATTAAGAGTACTAGGTTGCCTTTCAGAGGACCAGGGTATGATTTCAGCACTTACATGGATGCTCACAGCTGTCCATCACTCAGTTCCAGGGATCAGATACTCTCATCTCTACTCCAGGTCCACTGCACAGCACACATAATGCACAGGCATATGTGCAGGCAAAACATGCATACACATGAAATGAAATTAAATTGAGCACTCGCTACATAGAGGGGGGGAGGGAGGGAGGAAAGAAAGAAAAAAAGATTAATAAATAAATAGGGTGGGAGTGACAATTCAAACAGAAGCTGTTTTCATAGCATTAAGAGATAAACATATGCATATAGTTAAAATATTTTTAGACATTGTATAAGAAGATACTAAGCCATTTAGCTTAGAATTACACCAATTTTGAAACGTTGATGTCAAATTTGTCTTGCCTACCATAGATAATGTGAGTATGGATACGTTCAGAATGTGCAAATAGAATATAAAATTGTGGGTAATTTTTTCATGATGATGCATATTTATTATCCCATGATGCTTGGGGTTTTCACTTAAAAACCTTTATTACTACATTTTCTGTTTTGCATTCTTCTCTGATCTTTTCAACTTAGTATGTCTCCTTACGTTTTGAGACAGGGTCTCATTATGTGGACCATCCTGGTCTTGGCTTCACAGATGCATCTGGCTCTGACTCTGGGTGCTGTTAATAAGGGTGTAGGCCAGCACCACAAGCCAGAAGTTCCATTTCATTCTCGTCCTCATTTTTCATCTCACTTTTCGCTCTTAGTAAGAAAAATCTTGTATCTTAATGGTGTTCTATATACTTTTTAAATTACTTTCATCAAATAAATGCAGTTAAACAACATATGTTAAGTATGATTTTGCTAGGTTCTAGATGTTATAAAATATGAAATATTTGTACTTCTGAGAAATTTTTTTCTGCTCAGTATTTTGTTTTCCAATTTATCCATGTATTGTAGGATCCAAGTAGCTGTTTAGTCCACTCCTGTAAAATGTGCTCTGTGTGATTACAGTCCTGTTTAGGTGCTCATTCCTAATGGACAGCTCAGGTCACTGCCTTTGTCTCATACTTAAAGCATCTATGTACATACACTTCCATGATTCATAGAGTTCTGATGCATTTTCTTTTTTTTTTTTAAGATTGTTATTTATTTATTTTATGTATATGAGTACTCTATCTTTATGTACAGCTGTGTGTCAGAAGACAGCAGATCACATTATAGATGGTTGTGAGCCACTATATGGTTGCCTGGAATTGAACTCAGGACCTCTGGAAGAGCAGCCAGTGCTCTTAACTGCTGAGCCATCTCTCCAGCCCCCATACAGATTGTTAACTACAGTGTAGCTAGGCTTATAGTTAGACTAGCTGACATATCGAGACTATAGACCCACATCACTAGCCTTACTTGAGATGCTCTTTTTAATCAGATTTGTTTGTTCTTCAGATCTGGAACACTGACACTCTCCAGCCTTGCACGTCCTTTCTCATTTGAATATCTAGGTGTAAACAGTCCTATGGTTAGCAGCATTTTAGGTTATATAGTTTTTCCCAGAGCTTGTGTGTCCGTTTTTACTTGGACTAGCAACCTGTCATTCATCACTCCCTGGTGTGAGAGCCCCTGCTGAATCTGAGCGTGAGACATCCCTTGTGTGAGCTTCCCTAATCTAGGCCTCCTCACTAAGGTGTGCTCTCTTTTCTATTTCTGGGCCAATCCATGAAAGAGCTTATTTTGGTTTCTGCTCAGATTCCTCGTGGTTCTTGTTTCTGCTTGTTTTCTATATGAATGCTTTATTAACTGTTTTGTGTGTGGTTTCTCTCATTTTGTTACCCACTGCTTTTTGGTTTTATGAGAAAAGATTTCAAACCCACAAAGCTCTCTCTGCTTCTCCCTCTCCAATGCTGCAATTAATGGTATTCACACATGCCTGGCTTTCTTGGAGACTTTTGTTTTATTGTTTTGTTTAGATTTATCTTATTCTGTGAATATGGGGTTTTGCTTGTATGTCTGTATGTGCCCCTCCTGCATGCCTAGTGCCTGCAGATGACAGAAGAGGACATTGGATTACCTGGACCTGGAGTTCGGCATGGTTTTGAGCCACTATGTCAGTTCTGGGAATGGAGCGTAGCTCCTCTACAAGCACAACAGGTTATCACCAGCTCACCTCTCTGAAGATGCAGTGGTTACTTTTTAATGGAATTGACTTCATACTCACTTGTTGTATTTATGCTACAACATCGTTTTGTATCTTCTGTGGTCATTTTCTCTGTTGTCTTTTTTCCACTGCTATCATACAAATATTTTATTTTAACTTGAAATTTTTATAAAAAATCACAATGAATCTTGCTCAAATTAGTGCTGTTCACATGGGCGGGGTTGGACACTGAATTGGAACCACACTGGTTTTGGGCAGCCTGTGCAAGGATCAAAGGGTACTTACTCTCTTCTTTCTTGAGCTTGACTCCACCATCGTTCAACTTTTTGACAGTGATAACGTGCTGATGAGATATCTCCATTCAAGTCCTGGTCCTAGAGTTTGCGTGATCTGGGGCTTCTTCTGACTCTGTGTGCTTGTGCCTTTGGAAAGGTAGCTACTTTTATTCTGGAAAGGTAGCTGCCATTATTCTGGAAACAAGGAGATTGGTGGATTTGAACACTGCTTTTCTTATAAACAAGTCAGTTTAAAGTGTTAAAATCCCCTTACTGATGATAAATGTTTGCATTTACAGTGGTGTTATACAAAATTTTAATCTATAGAATGCTGTTTTTAAGAGTTTTTGCCTGAACTGGTTGATAGAGGCAGGCAGATCTGAATTCAAGGCCAGCCTGATCTATAGAGCTAACTCCAGAACTGACAGGGCTACACAGCAAAACCATGTCTCTAAAAAACAAAAATCCAACTGTTTGCCTATTGGGTTTTATTTGTTTGTTTTAAACAACATTCATTTTCTATAACATTATCTGCCTCTTTCCACTACACCCATCCCAGAGATTGATTTCAGGTCATATTCTTCTTCAATTCTAACAGCAAAAATCCTTTTTTTTTTTTAGTTTTTTTGAGACAGGGTTTCTCTGTGTAGTCCTAGCTGTTCTGGGACTCACTCTGTAGACCAGGCTGGCCTCGAACTCAGAAATCCACCTGCCTCTGCCTCCCAAGTGCTGAAAATCCTTATTTTTAAAAAAATCATGTTTGTGTAAACTAAAGATTCTCTTAGCTCATTTCTGTTAAACTGTACTAGGTATTTTCTGGGTCATCTAAAGCAACCGACCTTATCACCCGCCGTCTAACTTTCTTCCTCTCTTGAATTTGAACCGCATATACACAATTGTATTTTATTTCCCTAATACTGCTATTTTAACTATATTTTTTTCTCCTCTTTTTCATAGTGTCTTACTCGTTTGTACTTCTGTGGCTAAGGCAGGTCACACTCTTGTGTGGTGGGGCAGACTAGTTGACTTTTGCTCTCACTGACCAGAGTTAGGTCCTCTTATGGTTTGAGCAAATGCAGAACTCAGCAATGTTTCTATTGTGCCTGATCGATTATGCTCTCTTTAAATATCTGTTAGATAAAATGTGTTAAAATTTACTCCTTAACATTTCTATTAGTATATACAGAAAGTATATACAGAAAACCCATGTGAGCTGGGCAGTGGTGGCACACACCTTTAATCCCAGCACTTGGGATTAAAGGCAGGTGGATTTCTGAGTGTGAGGACATCCCGGGCTATACAGAGAAACCCTGTCTCGAAAAACCAGGAAAAAGAAAAAAGAAAAAAAAGAAAAGAAAATCCATGCGATCATAGTGCATTTTCTCAAGTGAAAATTATTACGATCAACAGCACTAGATCAAGAAAAAATAGTAACACAATTTCAGCCCTAACTGTTGACCCTGGTATCTCACCTACTTACTCCTTCCTTACTTACCCACTGCCCTGCTTCTGACAGCATTTATTTTGACAGTATTGCTCTCACACCCTTTTTACTTACTTGTAAACTATGTACAATTATGTCCAACTTCTTTTGCAACGAGGTTACTGATTAATTATACCAAATAGAAAAATATTTCAGTTGCTCTAATACACTGATTTTTACCTATTTTCATATTATTTTTATTTTTTTACTTGTAGAAGGGTCTGAAGAAGAGAAAATGGAAACAGATCCTGATGGCCAGCAGCCTGAAAAGGTAAAGGCTACTCAGATGTCTCTTCACCAAAAGCAATACAGTACCTTCTCCCCGGGCTGGTTTTCCGATTTTGTGATATGTCACGTCACCTTCAGGTGCAGTGTGGCAGAGCGTAGCGTGCACTGCATCCACTGATTCTTCACTTGCTCCCTCCACGGCCTGTCCTTCTCTTCTGTGTCCTGTTCAGGCACAGTTGGGAGTATGAATACAAAAGTTGGTTTTTGTGAATATTGAATTGTAGGACTTGGGGTTTATATTTGTTCCAGTGGAGAATTTCAGAATACTAGATTATTTCCTAGGAGAGTTAACTGTCAACAGAAAAATACTTAGTAAACAATTGATGACAAGCTGACATTTGAGGTAGGTATTCAAGAGCAAAAAGAACTGTAAAGACTGAGTTGGGGGGTTGGAATCAATGTGTAAATACACATGAGTAGTGGGGACTTAAGGTCTTGATGACATGTGGTAGTATGATTGTATAAACAAGGACAGACTACGTTTAACTCAGTTGTTACAATTCCTGAGTGTTCCAGATATCAGCAGTGGTTTTACATGTACAGTTAGTAGAATTACATTTGTAATTTCATTTAATTCTTCTGTTTTGGGTTGTTGTGTTGGTGTTAGGACAAAGTCTCACTGTGAGGCTTGGCTGACTGGAACTCACTGTTGTAGATCACTGCCCCTCAGATACACAGGTCCTCACCTCCATGTGTCTTAGTGCTGAGCCCTTGCACCCCACTTTTGTTCTGTCTATTCTTAGTTGATGTGTATGTATGTTGCTTGCGTGTGCATCTGTACCACGTGCATGCCTGGTGCCCGAGGAAGCCAGAAGAGGGCAGCTGGTCTCTTGTACAGGATTACAGGTGACTGTGAGCGGCTAAGTGGGGACGAGGAAGTCCTCCTGGGTCATCTCTCTGTACAGTAGCTTGTGCCCTCGACTGCTGAGCCATCTCTCCAGCCTCTTCAGTTTAACTCTTAAGATAGCCTCATCAAGTCAGTGATGGTGTGATAGACTGTGTTCTGTAGTCTGTCCAGGATCACAAAAATTTCAAAATACTCAAATGTTAAACCTTTGAGTTGGTTTTTAGTCACCAGAGCAAATCACTGAAGCCATCAGTGAGTCACTCAACAAAATCATTTCATCGGGGTTTTCTTTGCCAGTGAAAGTCAAGTGCTTTCAGACAGCTAATTATCAGGCAGTGGTGGCGACGCCTTCAATCTCAGCACTTGGGAGGCAGAGGCAGGTGTATTTCTGAGTTCGAGGCCAGCCTGGTCTACAGAGTGAGTTCCAGGACAGCCAGGCTTACACAGAGAAACCCTGTCTTGGGGAAGAAAAAAAAAAATAAACCAACTACTTGAGGTCTGGAGTGGTCACACTTGTCACTTGGATCACAAGCACCCACATAAATGCCCAGTGCCTATGATAGCCTATCTCACAAGCACCCACATAAATGCCCAGTGCCTATGATAGCCTGTCTTTACTTTTAGCCTCAAAAGGCCGAGATTGGATCCCTAAGCAAGATGACTTTTAAGAAACCCCACTTCATTGAATAAGGTGGAAGAGTGATTGAGTTGATTACTAATGTCAGCCATGGGCCTCTGTGCATATATTGCCACAAACATGCATGCACATACATGTATGTCATATGCATGAAAATTGGAGGGGATAAAGTCCACTGTGTGTGCATGTGTGTGTGTGTGGTTCTTATGGTTTTTTTTTTAAATCAATAAATAATATTGTTTAACTCCTCATGTTCCTTGGGTATTGTAAACCTGGTCTTAGTAGCAGAGCTTGCAGAAGCATCAGGCACTATATGCTTGAGTTGTATCATCTCATGCAGACCCAGGATTCCAGTTGATTACAAATATGCATCTCAGAATCAGTCTCCTTGGGTCTTCCTTGCCAGGCCCTTCCGAATCCAGTCTGTTGCTTGCCATCAACCATGAAACCTGCTGTTAGCTTCAGGTGGGTTCAGTCCTGACAGGCTGCTCACTCACCCTTGCTCTCTCGTTTGTACAACTTTCAGGCAGAAAACAAAGTGGAAAATGAATCAGATGAAGGGGATAAAGTGCAAGATCGAGAGAATGAAAAAAACAGTGAGAAGGAACAAGATAGTGACGTCAGTGAGGATGTCAAACCAGGTGACTTGGGCTGGAGCTTCTTACACCATGTTAATCCTGTAACGTCAAAGGCAGTTGAGAAATTTGGGTCTTTGGTATAGAAGTACCTTTTCTCCTTTAAAAATGTTTTAATATTTTTTAAAAACATTTTTTTTAAATTGTTAGTAGCGTTGTGGGATTGTTTGTTTATGTGCTTCTTTGACAATGTCTCACTATGTAGCCCGGGTTGGCCTGGAACTCACAGAGATCTCTCTCTCTCTCTCTCTCTCTCTCTCTCTCTCTTTTTTTTTTTTTTTTTTTTTTTTTGTTTTTTTTTTTTTGTTTTTTGTTTTTTGTTTTTGTTTTTTTTTGGTTTTTCGAGACAGGGTTTCTCTGTATAGCCCTGGCTGTCCTGGAACTCACTCTGTAGACCAGGCTGGCCTCGAACTCAGAAATCCACCTGCCTCTGCCTCCCAAGTGCTGGGATCAAAGGCGTGCGCCACCACCGCCCGGCTCAACTCATAGAGATCTTATGTATTAACTTCCTATGTATACTTAAGTTCTTTAGATTTTTTATTTCCTGTGCTTGAGTATTTTTTCTGTGTGCATGTTTGTTTACCACCTGTGTGCATTGCCCTTGGGGGCCAGATGGACCCCTGGAACGAGAGTTCTCGACAGTTAGGAGCTGACGTTCAGGTGCTGAGAGTGGAGCTGAGATCCTGGGAAGAGCTGCCAGCAAGTGCTCTTGACCACTTTGTGATAGTCTCCTGACTGTTGTTTTGAGTCAGTGGCTTGAATAACCCAAGCTGACCTGATGCTGGTTTTGAACTTCTGATCTTCCTGACACTTTTTTCCAAGTAGGAGATTGCAGGCTTTTGCCACTATGCTGATGTTTTTTATTTACTTTGGATTTGGGGTGGAAGGGGATAATTGAGCCTACAGTATTTCACACACGGTATCACTGGGCCAAGTTCATGGTCTTGTTTGGTGGTTGGTTTCTTGTTTAATTTTTGAGGCTGGATATTACTGAATTGACCGTGCTAAATTGAGTCTATACTCTAGGCAGTCTTTGTACTTGCTACCCTTTAGTGTGTAAGCCTCTAGAGAAGCTGACTTTTCAGTCCTCCAGAGTGCTAAGGTTAAAGGTTTGGGTTTATTTAACAGTTAGATACCAGTGCATATTCTGGTAGCTTCTTTTTCTCTTTTTGTTTTCAATTGACAATTAAGCATTTAGATTCCCTTGTCCTTTGGTCTGTGTTTGTGTGTCTCTTCTCCTATTCCTTCGTATTTTTTTATCTCCCTTGTTCCTTTGGACGGGTGTCACTCCATGTGTCTGAATTATGCCAGTTTATTCTGTCTGTTGAAGTAACATCCCTTCATGTCTGTCTCAGACTTGTGGTGTACTATTTCTCTGTCTGATTTTGTTCAGACTTGGGGGTCGTCCTCAGATCATTCTGCTGCTTATTGAACAGATATATGAGTCTTAGACTGTGTCTCCCCGGGCTTACCGTTTATATCCAAAGGAACTATGCTGAGAAAAATGACACAAAGACAGTGTGCCACTTCCAAAATATCCCCATGGATGCATGCCTAAATGAAGGGGGTGATTCACTGAAACTCTAAACAGTAGAAAAGGGATGAATCTTTATAACATCAGCCCTAGTTTATCATGTGAGAGAAGTGGTTAAGATGGGTCACTGAGGGAGGCAGTCACATCCTAATAAAGCATTTTTAAAAATAATTTTCAGAAGAAAAAGAGAATGAAGAGAACAAAGAACTCACTGATACGTGTAAAGAAAGAGAAGGCGACGCTGGGAAGAAGAAAGTGGAGCACGAGATCTCTGAAGGAAACGTCGCCACAGCCGCAGCAGCTGCTCTGGCCTCAGCTGCTACCAAAGCCAAGGTTTGCCCCACCAGCCCCCTTCCCGTGCTCTGTTAAGCCATGAATGGTCATATTGTTTTTAGTTAATTGGGAACATTTAGTATAAAGAGCCTGCCTCCCAGCGGGATGGTTGCTTGAATGGCATTTCTAGGTTAAGAAATCCCCAGGCAGAGCGAGGGTGTTGAGAGTAGATCCGGTCCTATGGGTGATGGGTTTTCATTCATTGTTGCCTTTAGCTTTGTGAAGGCCACCAGTCGAAGGCATAGTTTGAATTCCCCTTAAGGGTCTCATTTATCTTTTCATTTTTAATTTGTCTGTGAAAACTGTCTGTGGAACCATTGTTCCAATAATTTTTACCAGATTGAAATATTTATGATTTTTAAGAAAAAAAAAATTTTTTTTTTTATAAATACTTCATCCTGATATTACAGACTGAAAAGAGAGAACCTAAAATAGGTTTTTCTTCTTGAATTTGCCAGCTTTTCTGGGGGTGGTTTTTTCTATTTATAACAGAGTATCGGCTGCACTGCATATTTAAAAAGACAGGAAAATGTTATTTTCCCACGCTTCGTGTTAATTTAGCATTTTAAAACATTCTAAAGATGAATATATGAAATTTTAAAACTTTTGCATCCATTCTTCCTGAGTGGTTTCCTTCCATTATAATTTACCTGATTTTAAGAACCGGTAGTTTCTGGAGCGACCTAATCATCTCTCTTGGGCATTTCCTCACACATGGTATAGATGTTCTTTCATGATCCCTCAAACCACTCTGCTAGTGTGAATATTTCATCTGTTGAAGCTGTAAGGTATGATTCATAGCAAATTTCCTGGTAAATCAATTCAAAACAGAGAACCATTGTTTGGAGTTTGTGAGCCCCTGACCCAGGTGGATGTAAATCCTGGAGGACGTCTTCCCAGAAGCATCTTTACAAGCCGCCAGCCTTACGCAGTCAGCCTAGGCGTATATCTGCCTTGACTGCAGTACCTGTACATCCTCCCTGTTTATTCTTGTACATATTTTTCAAAGATACCTTTTTTGGTTTTTGTTTTTTTTGGAGGCAGGGTTTCTCTGTGTAATAGAGCCCTAGTTGTCTTAGACTGTCTTATATAGACCAAACTGGCCGCGAACTCACAGAGATCCATCTGCTTTTGCCTCACAAGCGCTGGGATTAGGCGCAGGAGCGACCATGCTTGCTCAGAGATACTTTTTTAATCTATATGCTTTTTCTCTTACTCATTTTATTACCCTATCCTGCCTCTACCTCCCAATTACGGGATTAAAGGCATACACCACCATGCCTAGCATTCTTGTGAGTTTTGAGGCATGGTAAGTACTAATCTAGGTGAGGTTTGTTGTTTCCCTTTTCTCCCGATTTTGTCCCTTGATTGCAGATTTTCTCTTGTCATGCCTTCCTGTCACATTATTGGTACATCATCTCCTTGCCTCCGAACTGTGTTGAGTTTTGCTTGTTTGTGTTATTTTGAGACAGGATATCACTGTGTAGCCTTAGTGACTGTGAGTCCTGGGACTGTGTGTGCTCCGCCACACTCAGATGTGCATGATGCTTACTTGTACATAATACCACATAGGGCTGTTTCATCAGCAATACAGAGGCTACAAGAGCTTTCTTCCTTCCTTAGTCTTCAGACCTGGATGTTACCTGTATGTTATCTTTGATTCCTTACTCTTTGTTTTTTTTGGGTTTTTTTCCCCTGACTTTTCTGGTACCAGTCTTTAGTAGCCCTTTCACTCTTGTGCTAGGAACGGCCACTGTGAGACATTCCTCTCCTAATCCTTCCCCGTTTCCACTATTCCATTACCTACAATGTAATTGATATGATCTTTGTTGTTGTTGGCTTTTGTTTGTTTTTAATTTTTAATCATGTATATGTATGTATCTGTGTGAGTGTATGCCTCATAAGTGTTTCGAGCCCCATAGGGGCCAGAGGCATTGAATCTCATGAAGTGGGAGATAAGGAGGTAGTTTTGAGCCACCTGCTTTGGGTGCTAGAAATTAAATTAGACCTTCTGGAAGAGCAGTATACAATGTTAACTGCTGTGCTTTAAACAATTGGGTTTGGTTTGGTTTTTTCATGGGTATGGGTATTTTGCCTGTGTGTCCATCTGTATCATATGTTTTTCATGGGTGTGGGTATTTTGCCTGGGGCTTGCTGAAACTAGGGCAGACTATCTGGTCCCCGGAATTGGACAGTGGTAACCTGCTATGTGTGCACTTGCAATCAAATTCAAGTCCCCTGCAAGAGCAGCCAGTGCTCTTAACCATTGAGTCGTCTCTTTTAAGTATTTACAGTGAAGTAAATAGGACAGATAAGCCTTCAGTTCTGAAGTGTACATAAATGATCTCACCCGTGTAAACAGCACCCGCTCCAGAAACACATGGTTACAGCCTCCAGGGTCTTCCCTGCAGGGTCCCTCATGTTTAATGAGTGGGAGGTCAGATGAAGTTGTCATCACAGAATTGATTCTCTCCTTTCTTTAGGCTTTGGGTATCACGATCAGGCCATCAGACTTACTTCATCACCCTGTGAGCCATTTCGCAGGCCCTCTTTGCCCTTTTCCTTCATATAAATATAATCTGATATTAGTAGGAAGTTTTTAAAGTTCATTTTTCATGAACATACAGATTAAAGAAGACTTGCTGCTTGTTTCTTCCTTTGTTTTCTTTCCTTCCTTCTTCCTGTCTGTCTATCTATCTATCTATCTATCTATCTATCTATCTATCTATCTATCTATCTATCTATCTGTTTTTTCGAGACAGGGTTTCTGTGTAGCCTTGGCTGTCCTGGAACTCACTCTGTAGACCAGGCTGGCCTCAAACTCAGAAATCTGCCTGCCTCTGCATCCTAAGTGCTGGGATTAAAGGCACGAGCCACCACTGCCTGGCTTTGTTTTTCTTTATTTTATAATTCAGGATCACACTCCAGGCTGGCCTTCCACTCAAAGTTCCTCCTGCTCCTGCTTTGCCAGGTCCTTGACTAAAAGTGTGCACCACCACTCTTGGCATCTAGTGTTCAATATTAAAGCTAGTTTCCCTTTAAATCTGTGACAGTAGTACAAAGTTTCTGCTGTCTAGCTTTCATGTTTGAGTTTAGTGCCTTATAGCTGGGTCTGATAGAGCTCACAGCACATAGTCATTTTTGTGCTGCATAGTAATCAGGGGGGCAAAGAATTCAGTTAAATTACTATAATTAGCAAAGCTTTACCAAGCATTCCAAGTTTCTCTTACTCTTACTTTGTTCTGCTGTGTCTATAAACAGCTTTGTTATTCAGTGTTTGTCACCCTCACATGCAGAGGTAATTAGAGTCTGTGCATCTAGCTCTTAAACAGATGGGTTACTTCTGGCTTTTCCACACCCTTGTTGCTGTGTGGAACCCTTCAGGAACATGTCCATTTTTGGATTTTATCTCCTGACATGCTATGCTGGACCACACTGCAGTAGGGGTGTATGGGTGTGTCACACATGGCTAGGTGCTCTGTATTTCCATCCATCTGGGTATTGAGGCTTAGAAAGATGGAGGACCTGATAATTACTTTTGAGATAAACTAGAAACCTCAGACCAAGGCTCTATTGTCTTTTATGAATAATATATTCATTTTATTAAATTTTCGTAAATTCTCTCACATTCTTAAATTCGTTATCTACTTCAGATTTCTTCCTAACATAATTCCATGTGTACACAGACAAAAATGGCAAACGTGGATTTGTGTTCTTGGAAACTGGTCAACATGTTGTCGCCACTCAAACATACATCATTACTGCTGTGTCTGTCACAGGTGTTGCCAGACTCTACTTAAGTTAAATGGGTTGAGTTTTGGCTGTCATCGTAGCTCTATCTAACAACAGCACAGGTGGCAAAGCAGAGGTTGGTGTATTGGACCACTTTGTCTGCAGTTAGTCACTTTCCTTCTTGTAGGAATTATTACATCTACACATTGGAAACCCTGCCTCAAACTAAGTCAACTTCATCTTCTGTGGGTGTTGCTGCATTCATATCTCTTCTGTGGCCACGACCCCAGTCTACTCATATTAGGTTTTATTCCTGAATAGTTGTGTGCTTCTGATCCCTCTGTGGAGCCCTTGGTCACACTGTTAGCCATATTTGTCATATATGTGTATAGCCTGAGTAAAGGAGTTTTTTTTTCTAGTTTTTTTCCTACAGCATCTAGAGCATGTTCCTTCATTTTTATTATTAGCATGTACAGAAAGTTAAGCTTTTTCAATTCTTGACTTCAGAAATCTGTGCTCAGCACCCTATATTGACGAGCTACTGTTCATGGCTCTAATTTGAATTTCATTATACCTCAAGAATTTTAAAGTCATACTTAACTCTTCAAAAACGTATTTTGTTTTGTTTTTTAAGATATCTGACATCTTCTGTTCTTTATTCTTATTGCATGCATGTATGTATATGTGTATATATTCCTAAATGAAAACTGTTTATATGCTAGAACCTAATTTCACCATCATGACTGCCCAAACATGAGGGAAACAAGCATGAATAGTTGTTCAACCAGTAGACAAACTTTGACCCTACACAAAGAAACACAAAGTCATTTTAAATGGAGTTTTTTTTTTCCTTTATAACTTGTTTATTGTTATGTGGAATACTGAGATTTTTCTGATTTTCATTTTTAAATATCCAAAGATACTTTTTTTTTTTTTTTTGGTTTTTCAAGACAAGGTTTCTCTGTGTAGCTCTGGCTGTCCTGGCACTCACTCTGTAGACCAGGCTGGTCTCAAACTCAGAAATCCACCTGCCTCTGCCTCCCAAGTGCTGGGATTAAAGGTGATACTGATATTTTTTTTATGTTAACTTTTTTCCCCCCTTTAGCTTGCGTTTAAGTGAGTTGCTGTTTTGAAAAGACATATTCTAACATTTTCTGTTTAGTAATATATGGTGATGCCTTCAATTCCTACATAATTCTCAGACTATTTTCTGCCAAAACCTATAGTTTTCAGTAAGATTCACAAAAAAATGGGACTAGAAGTGAGTAATACTGTCCCTCTCGTCGGAAGGGTTACTGGTGGCTGTATGACAGACCTGAAGAGGAGACGGTCTTTCATGGACATCTGTTTGTAACTTCAATTTTATGTCATATATATGGGGTTTTTTTTTTGTTTTGTTTTGTTTGTTTTTTTGTTTTTTTGTTTTTTTTTTTTTTGTTTTTTTTTGTTTTGTTTTGTTTTTGCTTGTTTATCTGTTTCAAAGTAGAGATTCTGAACCTCTAAGATTAAAAAATGTTTTCAGGCCTGAATACCTGAGTCTAGTCTCCCTTTAAAAAGAGAAGTTCCTTAATCAGACCTCCATAATAGTCTGCTGTGGTACCCAGGCACCTACAGTCACAGATACCCACTCAATAATGAAATAAGAGTTATATATTTAAATCAAATCATAAATTACATGATACTTAAAATGATAACCAGCTTGAGATGTTTGAAAGTGCTGTGGCTCATTGGTGTGTGTCACGCAGGATTTTCGTGCGCTGCTGTAGGAGTGCAACATCAGCTTTTACTTGAATTTCCTAACTACTGAGATAGTCCCCATCACTTGTACGTGAGACTGGATTGTTGTTATCTGCACAAGGTTGGCAGTTAAGTCCAAGAGGTTACTCAGTGGTTAATAACACTGCTCTTGTAGAGGAATTAAGTTCACTTCCCAGTAGTCACTTTGAGTGGCAAACAATTGCCTGCAATTCCAGATGTAGAATATCTGGTGCCTTTGCCTGTACCAACACTACTACACACTGTGTACAGACTCGGAAGCAGACATTCACACATACACACAGTTTTTTAATGAAAAGATGATCAGCTTGGTGTATGGTACACACCGTTAATCCCAGCACTAGGGGCAGAAAAGAGTGAATCTTGGAATTCAAGGGTAGCCTGCTCTACAGAGTGATTTCCACAATAGTCAGGGCTATACTGAGAAACCCTGTCTGAGAAACCAATAAAATAGTCTTTAAAGAATAGTAATTAAACCTATCAAATCTCTGTATTGCTTCCAGAAACTTATCTTAAATTCGTACTAACTCTTAGGTTCTATAGGAAATAAAGAGGTTAGAGACCCTTCCCTGCATATTATTCAATTTCATGTACAAATAATACACATTTAGCTTGCAATGATAAAGAGATTGCAAAATATGCTTTAGAGTTTGTTGTAGGCTGATCATTACCAGTATTCAGAGTCTGGCCAAGTACGGTAATGTGGCACTTTATTCTTTGTACTTCATAGTCAGGAAGCATGAATCCAACTCATTGTTGTGCTCAGGGCACTGGAGTCATTCAGCCATCTTCCAGAGTGACTTCCTTTCTGCTCCTGTGTTTGTATGTATAGTTCTGCAGACTATCTTCAAGCTTAGGATGAAATACTTTCTTGCCTCACACAAATTGGCTTAACATAGGAAAGTTTTGCATTAAGGTGTTTGGTGCTAAAGAAAAAAATGCTTATCTTTGGACAATTCATTAGCAAGGAAAGGATGTTGAGAACAGATGTGAGGAAAATATCTTGGTTGCTCTTTTTAGCTCATTCAAGGTCTCAGTTCAGGTGTGTAGATATATAGGTAGGTACAGCTTATCAAGAGTCTTTGTCTTGGTGTGTAGTGATGCACACTTTTAATTTCAGCACTTGGGAATCAGAAGTAGATGAATTTCTGTGAGTTCTAGGGCAACTTGGTCTTTACAGTGAGTTTCAGGACAGTTTGCGCTACAAAAACAATAAAACAACAGCTATAACATATATGTGTGTTACACAGTCGCTATTTAGATAGACAGCCTGCGCTGCATAGCCTCCTCTCCTTGGTAGGCTCTTTTATTGGAAGAGTGCACTGTGAGAGGAATTGCCTTTAATTCTTGACAGTAACTTAAGACTGGAGCCTGGACAAGCAAGTTAAGAGCCTCTCATAGGCCATAGAGTGGGATGTCAAATATGTATTTATCTGCTGTTTTATAACTTATGGACAAGTAGGCCGTTATTTCCTTGTTTTAACCAAAAGTCTCAGAGTTGTGTATAGACTTGTGTTTCTCCTGTGAAATATGACTCTGACACTGGAAAACTAGCAGGTCAGTCTGCTTCCTTTTAGGGTTCATTCCTTCTCAGCTTTCCCCAACACAGTTGCCTTAAGACTTTTTCTTTTTTTTAACAGGATTTGTTTCATTTATTTAAGTAGCCATAAATTTGTTTTAAATATTCTTACTTTTAGAAATAAATATGAATATGAAGTTGCTTGGTTTTCTAGTAGAGACTTAAATCAGATGTTCTCTCAGGTCTTAAATATTGCATAATTGAAAATACAGACTTTTGTATGGGGTTCCATGGTGTGGAGATCATATGACAATCTGTGAGAGTGGATTCTCTCCTTGTGGTTTCTGTAGGTTGATTTCAGTATTTCAGATTAAAAAAAAAAACCAATTACCTTTACCCAGTGAGCCACTCTGATGGCTAAAAAGCATCAATGTATTTTTGCTGCCTCCCCCTTGGGTGAGTTTTCCTTTTTTTATTTTTTATATCTATAAAAACCAGAATTTTTCTGTGATAGAACCAAGGAGTGTTAATACTTTCACCAGATGTAAATCTTTGGAAGAATCAAAGTAGAGTCCTAAAGCTTATTCTTTTAAATCTCAACTTTAACATTTTCTTAAATAATTAGAGTGGTCTTTGCCCTTAGCACCTGGCAGCTGTGGAAGAAAGAAAGATCAAGTCCCTGGTAGCTCTCCTGGTTGAGACACAGATGAAGAAACTAGAGATCAAACTTCGACATTTTGAAGAGCTGGAGACTATTATGGACAGAGAGAAGGAAGCTGTAAGTAAGGGGACTTTGCATGAGGGTGTTCAGAAAGTTAAAGCTGATGCCCTTCAGAGATAGAAATTACATAGTGTAAGTGTGGCCTGTCCCATCGGTCTCTAGATACTTTGTCATTTCCTGTTTTGATGAACTAGTGATTATAAATAATGGTTTTTCTATCTACTTTATAGTCTAACTGATTGTCTTAGCTGTGAACATCCTTTTTATTAAATTTCCCTTTTATAAAAGTTGATTCCTATACTGACTGCCTGTGTGTTTGTCGATGAAGTAAAACCTTATGAATCCACTGTCTGGTTCAGGATTTTCTTTTCTGGATCTTCCTGTCTTTAATATACAGGCCCATTTTTCTACAGTGTCTTCATTACATTTGAGCTTTGACTTCATTTATCTCTGTTGCTCCTTCTTCCCTCTTCTGTAGGTTGACTGGTAGCTGGAATTAGGCGGAGGTTGAGCCTTAAGCAGTATTTGCCAGAGCTACTTACGTTCTGCTGCTTCCATGTGAACATACATGAATGCCTTCATTTACACAGACTGCAATTGAGCAAGTCCATATGTAATCTTGGCTTAGGAAGCTGTTAGCCTTGTAAACTCGCTAGTTATGTTGGTCCCTGTATTGATGTATTCATGCTTACATTCTAATTTGTCTTCTGAAAAGTCGTTAACAGAACTAGAAACATACACATTCATTAGTTTGATTGTCCTTATTGAAGAATCCAACATTGATGCTGATCAATCAGTGCCGTTAGCCCATCCTACAGGCAAGACTGGAGCCTGGACAAGCAAGTTAAGAGCCTCTCATAGGCCATAGAGTGGAATGTCAAATATGTATTTATCTGCTGTTTTATAACTTATGGACAAATAGACCATTATTTCCTTGATTTAACCAAAAAAAAGTCTCAGAGTTGTGTATAGACTTGTGTTTCTCCTGTGAAATATGACTCTGACACTGGAAAACTAGCAGGTCAGTCTGCTTCCTTTTAGGGTTCATTCCTTCTAAGACTTTTTCTTTTAACAGGATTTGTTTCATTCATTTATTTATTTATTTATTTATTTATTTATTTATTTATTTTCGAGACAGGGTTTCTCAGTTTCTCTGTATAGCCCTGCCTGTCCTGGAACTTGTTTCATTTATTTAAGTAGCCATAAATTGTTGTAAATTTTCTTACTTTTAGAAATAAATATGAGTATGAAGTTGCTTGGTTTTCTTCTAGAGACTTACAGCAGAGGTGGACTACACTAAGGGAGGAGGCTATCAAACACTGCTGTTGAGAGACGAGAGGAATAACCACAGAATGAGCTGGTGACTGGGTCAGAGTCTAGGTACTAGAGAAATTGAGGTAGATTTAAAAGACCCCTTGTGAGGCTGTTACTTAGACCAGAACTTTCCAAATGAAGGAAGTAGTAATTTTCCAGGTATATTTTTGAGAGTAAATCTAACAGGATGTCTTTACTAGCAGGTTGTAAATTTTAGAAGATTTGTTGTGGTTTGTGATTTCCCAGTCTCCAGAAGAGTTATTTTTAACTGTGCTTTTCTTTTTTCTTTTCTTTTTTTTTTTTTTAACTTACTAAGATTTTCCCCCTCATGTGCATGGTTGTTTTGTCAAATGCATGTCTGCACTGTGTGCATGATGTGCCCAAAGAGACCAGAAGAGGGCGATAGATCCTCCCCTGCAGCTTGAGGTGCAGATGGGTGTGAGCTGCCATGTAGGTGTTGGCAATAGAACCTAGAGCCTGTGGAAGAATGATCAGTGAGCCATCTCTCCAGCCCCTTTGTTTTCTTCTTATTTCCCATAACTTATGTGTATACTGTCCTTAATAATTTAACCTATTTTTGGACTCCATTACATTGTATTGTTGTGTCTGTGAGACTTAACAATACATACATCAGACCCATTTTTCTTTCTTCTTTCTGAGACAGGGTTTCTCTATGTAGCCCTAGCTATCCTGGAACTCCCTCTGTAGACCAGGCTGGCCTCAAACTCACAGAGATCCACCTGCCTCTGCCTCCCAAGTGCTGGGATTAAAGGTGTGCACCCCTCCCAACCCACAGTTTCCTTTCTAAAGCATACTGCAACAAGACCAAATGATAGCTAATCAGAACGGTGTAGACACAACTTGAAACACACATGGAAACAACAGAGTATAGTGGGGTTTTTTTGTTTTTGTTTTTTTGTTTTATTTTTTTTTCAATGAATAGACTGGCTATGTGTTTTTTTTAGCTTGATATTTTATTTTATTTATTTATTTATTTTGTCCGATAATCTCCTTTATAGCCAGCACCAACTATTGAAACAGAGACTGCTTGTTAACTCTAGCTCTGAGGCTTCCGATCTTAGCTGATAAGTGAGTGCTTGGCAGTTTATGTGGATGGAGTTTTTGTTAGAGTCCTACTGCCATTTTTTTTTTTCTTTTTCTTTTTCGCCCCCTCCTCTTGCTTTACCCAAATAGAGGCAGGGAGGAGAGCTTTGTCTAAGCTTCAGCTATGCTTGCAGCTGTGTTTATGTTGAGTATCTGAATGCTGAAGAGTACTCAGTGTGAGCTCCTCGTGGATGACACTGGACACAGGTAACTCACCCCATCTGTGTCACGAGAAAGCTGCCAAGTTCACTAACACCTTACTGACATGAGTAATTTGTTGTTTTTCATCTATATTCCTAGGAAATGGGGTGACAGAATAAATTCAAGTATCCATAGGGACAGAGACTGGCATTGCTGGAAACACCTGTAATTCTAGCCCTCCTGAGTTTAGGCAGGAGTCTCCAGAGCCAAGGTCATTCTCGTCTACATAGCCCATTTGAGGCTGTTCAGGAACTGCATGACCCTCTGTCTCTAATAAGAAACAAAAATAACCAAAATTATAGGATAACTTACTATTTTTTTAAATAGTTATTTGTAGTTTTATTATATTTAGACAGCACTTGTGAGCAGAGTGGGGAAAGGGATCTCATGAAGTGCAGGCTGGCCTTGAATTTGAACTTGAGATACTTCTGTCCCAGCCTTCTGGGTGCTGACAGTCACTTCTGTCCTTACCTTTGCATGGCCTCTAGCTTTTGAAGCAAACCTTCTATCCCCTGAGCCAACTCACTAGCCTAACCTTTACTTTTATTCTTTAATCTTGGAAACAGGGTCTTACTTCTGTAATCCTGACTGGCTTGGCGCTCTCTATGTAAATCAGGCAGTTCTTGAACTCACAGATCTGCCTTCCTCTTACTCCCCACTAGACTCTTAGAGTCCGTTTTCTCTTTCTTCCGTGGATTTCTGGGATTAAACATATATCATCAAATTAAGCAATAGATGCCCTTACTCACAGGGCATCTCACTATTCCTTAATTCATTTTTATAGGCTTTGGCAATAAGAGTAAATACATACTCAGTTTTGTTTGTTTGTTTGTTTGTTTAAAGGGGTGTTAGATAATAAATACATCAAAAGGTGTCTGTGCAGTCATAAATACAAATTCTTCTTGTCCCAGCCTTCAAGCTCTGAGATTATAGGCATATACCACAGCTCTGAGCTTCATAGAACCATGTTAACTACACAATGCCAGTGATCCCTGAATCTCAAATATTGGGACCAAAAAGAGACTTCCAAAAGTTTTCCTCTGGCTACCTACCATATGATCTGTATGGTACGTGCCTTCACATTCACATTAAGGATTAAGAAGGTCAGTGGGAAACATGGTGTGGTGGCACATGGGAGGCTGAGGGAGTGGAGGTGGGTGTCTGTGAGTTCGAGACCAGCCTGGTTCAAAAAGAAAGTTTTCAGGACAGCCAGAGAAATTCTGTCTCTTTAAAAAAAAAAAAAAAAAGTACATGGGCAGCTTTCTACTTTTGAGAATAGAGATGGGTTTTCCAACTGTCACCATTCATTATCTATTTGGGGGGAAAAAATTATCCCTTAAATGAGTGTGCCCATTCTGGCACCGTTCCTTTCTCCAATGGTATCACTGTCTTCTTGCCTGGTGTTACCTATTTTTCTCTCTGTAGGTGTTCTTATTCTTGACAGTTTACATAAGTGGAGTGATTAAAACTAAACGTGACCGGTTCTGTCAGAAGTTATCCGTACTTCATGACGTGTGTCATAAAATATAGCACCAGTCGTAAAGGTAGTCATTATTAGCCTGGCATTTTCCAGAACATTCTCATTGTGTTTATACATGATCAGAGCATTTGTATGTACTTGGGATTATAAATATTTTCTGTTGGAAATTAGTTTTCCTCCCACTCAGATTCTGGTGTAGCTGTGGATCAAAGTATGTTTCACTGACTAGCTTTATGCCCACAGATGAACAATTTACTGGGACACATTTCCAGTTGTCAAATCACAGCTCAGTGGTTGGATACATTTAAGATATGCCTTAACACTGCCAACGTTGTTCCCATTCTTCCTGGTTATCATGAATGCTACTACAGTTTTGTTATTTGGAACACCAAAATTTAGTTCTTCTCTGGTGGTTTGGTGGTGGTGGTGGTGGTGGTGGTGGTGGTGGTTGTTTGGTGGTGGTTTTTATTTTTCGTTAGTGTACAAAATAGTGAATTTCATTATGACTTTTTTTTGTTGTTGTTGTTATGTACATGAGTCATTGTTTTTGCTCAGCCTTCCCCATGCCCTGCCTCTGGTGTCCATTCTTCCACCAAATCACCACCACTACTTTCATCCCTGCTTCACAGGAATGTCTACATCGAATTTTCTACATATAAGATAAGTTTACCGTATTGTCTGTATTAGTGTAGCCTGTTTTACGGGAATGAGTGAACAGTTTTGTAGCTGTGAAGCTGCACTGTGTGTACA
>JANHMN010000020.1:487455-521658 GCA_030674055.1 Rhabdomys pumilio | reverse complement strand
AGTTTTGTAGCTGTGAAGCTGCACTGTGTGTACAGCACATCTCCTTTGACTGTTGAAGGACATCTAAGCAGATTCACACCACGGCTGTTAAATGGTGCTGTAAGAACCGTGACTGCAGCGTTCTGTGAGGTGTAGATTTGGGTGTATGTACCTGGATCCTTCTGTGAGGACTTTTTGTGTTTTGGGGAACTTTATACTGATTCCTACAGTGGCTACACTAGCTTTTATTTCTACCAATAATTTGTTTGCCTTACTTTTTATTTATTTATTTATTTTTTGTGGTGTTTTATGTTTGTTTTTTGAAACTGAGTTTCTTCTCTGCGTAGCCCAGGTTGTCCTGGAGGACTCTGTAGACCAGGTTACCTTGAATTCAGAGTTCTATCTGCCTCTGCTTCCTGTGTGCTGATTGCTGATTTTGTCAGCATATTTCCCCTACCCCCATCCTGGCCCTCTTTTCTTTTATTTTATTTATTTATTTTTTTTGAGGTAGGGCTCATTCAGCAATGGCGGCTGATGCATAGATAATGTTATCTGCCTCCGGTTCTTAAATGCTGTGCTGAGACTCATAAGCTCCTACACTTGGCCATGTTTATAATTCTTTTTACGATTTATGAGTTGATAGACTTTTGGTAGTAGGGTTTCAAGATAAGAGTGTGTGTGTGTGTGTGTCTGTGTGTGTGTGTCTGTGTCCCCGTCCTTTTTTGTTGTTGTTGTTTTTGTTTTTGTTTTGTTTTTTGAGACAGGGTTTCTCTGTGTAGCCCTGGCTGTCCTGGAACTCACTCTGTAGACCAGGCTGGCCTCGAACTCAGAAATCCTCCTGCCTCTGCCTCCCAAGTGCTGGGACTAAAGGTGTGCGCCACCACCGCCCGGCTGTGTAGCCCTGTCTTGAGCTCAAGAGATCTGTCTGCCTCCCAATGCTGGGATAAGACATGTATCACCATGCTCAGCTGAGTTTCTAGTCTTAACTTAAGCTTACCTTTTCAATTAAAAAAAAAACAATGAAGAAGAGAGGTTAATGATTGATTCTTCTATGTCTGGGTGTCTAGTTTTCCCAGAACTACTTGAGCATTCTTTGCTCTTTTGTATCTTGACACCTTTATCAAATAGTACCTATGAGGATTTATGCATAGTCTTGGATTTATGCATTTATACTTGGTGAGTTCAGGATATATCAGCTTTTTTAAGTCTGCTGCTTCTGCCCTATAACAGACATGAGCCCAGGGCTTTTGAGAGTCCAGAGCCATCTGGAGCCAGTTGGGAATGGCAATCTGGAACCTAACCCTCACCTCAGGGGACTCATTTGTCCTACATTAAAGCTTTTGCTTTAAACGGGTTTTCTTTTCAGGAGTATGTATGTGTATTTAATCACATGCCTTTTTTACTTACTCTTTTGTTACATAATTACTTCCTTTTAATTACTTTGTGTATTTTAAGAAGCCAAGAAGGATGAGACCAGGACATTGCTGTGATTTCCCCACCCCCACTCCCTCTGACTAGCCTGGGTTATAAGAGAGACCCAGTCAGCCGGGCAGTGGTGGCGCACGCCTTTAATCCCAGCACTTGGGAGGCAGAGGCAGGAGGATTTCTGAGTTCGAGGCCAGCCTGGTCTACAGAGTGAGTTCCAGGACAGCCAGGGCTATACAGAGAAACCCTGTCTCGAAAAACCATAGAGAGAGACAAAGAGACACAGAGACAGACAGACGGACGGACGGACGGACGGACGCACACGCACACACATGCAGACCCAGTCAGAAACCTTGTTCCTCACACCCAACCCTGTCCCACCTCTTAAAGAATAAATGAAATGACAGTAATCTTTAGAAGTAATTAATATAATTGAGGGTAGGTGACTTTGTTTTTCTGGTGGATTTTGAAGCAGGGTCTACATGTTCAAGGTAATTCCCTTGCCTAAGTCTCTAGGACTAGGACTGCAGACACATTCCACCATATTTGACTTCTTTCTTCACATTTTCCTTTCCTAAGAGGCTGCTTGTTTATTTGTTTGTTTTGTTTCTTACATTGAAGCCATCGATGTATTTAAGCTACCAAAGAAATGCTAGCTAAGAATTTGAAAAAGAAGACAAAACAGGGTGAGGCCACAGATTAGAGAGAGCACAAGCTCTTCTGTGGTAGTGCAGCTGATTTACAGAGCAGATCTGCTCATACCTTCTGTAGTTCTTAAGTCACCGTGGGACTAAAGCCAAGCTGTGCAGAACACTAGTGACTCAAGAACATAGGTAAGAGATTCATTTCTGGGAACCTTGTTCTGACCTCAGGATATTGCAGAGTCCTAAGTTTTCTGGAGAGAATACTGAGGAGTAGGAAAGCAAGGCTGTGGTCAGTCTCACACTTTTATTTTTCAGTCTCTTGTGTGTCACTGTGTAATCATCCAGAATTGAAGTTTTGAGCATTCTCGAAATATTTACATCTTGAGTCCTTTCTTGTGTAATAAAAGTCTAACCAGGCAGGAGCCTTACATGGCAGCTTTATCTCACTCTGCAAACCATCTGACCAGCTCTCAGGGTAAGGACTGGAACATCTCCCACTTCCACCCGACTTCCTCTTCTCTCCTGTGATATTTCGTCCATCAGGCCTTCCCATGCTGACACTATCTGCTTACTCCACCTAGTTTTTGCTTTATAGTGTTTAGTATTTATCCACAGAACTGGCTCCTCCTAAAAGCCGAAACATTACATTTCCTTAACCTATTGAGTGGCTGAAAATAGTCAACAGAAGTATAAGTCTTACATGTAATTAAGACTTGTGCCAACATGTTAACAAACGTTTAAAACAACTGAAATTACAATAATTTAATATGACAGTTCTAATTCTACTTGTAATCAAAATGACTTTGTTATTGTTTCACTGGACAGTAGCATGGTTCAACTGGTAAGGTACTTTTAACCTAAGTTTACTCCCCAGGATCCACAGGGTTTGTAGAACCAGTTCATTCTGGTCATCCTCTGCTCTCCCATCGCCATTCACTTCGATTTCAAATGCTCAGTGCCTAGGTGCCGCTGTGTCACTGCACTAGACAGAGCATCCATAGCCGAAGACTCCGGTGAGAGAGTGCTCCAGTGTGGAAGATGGCGGCTAGGTCACTGCTGAGAAGACTGGAGTCCAGCCCTGTGTGAAGCAGGGCACTAGCTTCATGTTTCCGTAGTTACAGTTTTTATATTTTTTTTCATATTTAGCCTGATTTTCATATCAACTCCAAATTGTAAGGTGCTCTTCATTGGCTCAGCTATTATTAATCATGATCTCTGGTTGTTGCGGTGGTTTTTGTTGGTTTGGTTTGGTTTGGTTTGGTTTGGTTTGGTTTTTTTGCACATATAGTAAAATTTGGTTTTGAATCAGTTTCTTCTGCAACCCAAACTGGCTTCAAGCTCACTAAACTCTTAAGAAGGACCTTGACCTCTTGACCTCCCGACTTCCACCCCCTAGGTACTTGTGTTGCCCACTCCCCTAGCTATTTCTCTTAATTGTATTTCTTTCTTATTTGTGGCATTTGAATCCAGGGCTTTATGCACCTGCTTTACCACTGAACTGTATGCCATTTTCTAACCCTCAATATTGAAATGCTTGTGTTTTCAAATTCCATAAAAAATTTTATTTAGTCTGTCAAAATATGTGAGTTTGTCACTCAGTGTAACTTTAGCTAAGGTTTGCTTCGCCATACCATTCCAGTGTCCAATATAGGAAAACAAAAAGTATGTGTGCACCTAAGGTTATAGCACCTCTGTGACGTTTTCTATTCTAAAATAGACAGTGACTGAATGGAGCACATCCAGAAGGTAGCACGGGGAGGCTTGGACAGGCTTTCCATACTGCCTGTGAGGAACACGTAGCAGACGTTTTTTAAATCTAGGAAAGTATTTTTAACCTTTGCAAGCCCAGCTGGACATGCTGGGGCATGTCTTTAACTACAACACTCGGGAGGCAGAGGCAGGCACATGTCTGTTTGAAGCCAGCAGTGCTATCCTGTGAGACTCTGTCTTCAAGTACATAAATAAAATAGTACATACCTACAAGCTTACCCAGACACGGTGGCATAAGGCTCTGGTCCCGGCTATTTGAAAGATTACACAAGAGGATCGCTTGAACCCAGAAATGCAACGACAGCCTGAACAACATAGCTACATACTGTCTCCAGTACTCCTCATGATAATTAGTCTCATGCTAATGATAATAATAATTAGTAAGTTGATAAAGATGATAATGATGAAGAACAAAGCCTCCCAGTCTTTCAAAAGTAGGGCCAAAGGGCATTTGCCCCAATGCTGTACAATACAAGGAAAACAGACTTTGGACTATAACATAGGGACATTCTGGTAAGGGATCTCTTGTAGCATGGTGTAGATGGAACTCAGACATCAAATAAATGTCCGGCTCATACAATCCTGAGAAGCCTCTTGGTAGCATTTTTTTTCTACTTCCTTTATTACAGCTAGAACAACAGAGACAGCAGTTGCTTACTGAGCGTCAGAACTTCCACATGGAGCAATTGAAATATGCTGAACTACGTGCTCGGCAGCAAATGGAACAGCAGCAGCATGGCCAGACACCTCAGCAAGCACACCAGCACCCTGGAGGACCTGGGCTGGCCCCACTTGGGGCAACAGGCCACCCTGGCATGATGCCCCACCAGCAGCCCCCTCCCTACCCCCTGATGCACCATCAGATGCCGCCACCCCATCCTCCCCAACCAGGTAAGAGGAAAGCTTTGCTAACAGGTCACATTTGTCCATCTTCATCATGGAACATGCCAAGGAATCATTTCTCACAAAATCTGTTCCATTTCCATCTACAGAATCATAGGCAAGTGAGTTCTATTGTTACCATCACATAAATCTAGCGAGTTATTTCCAATATCCTCTCTACAAGATGCTTTTTCTTTGAGTATTTGAGTCTCCGAATCAGCATTGTATCCCAGAGTTTCTTAAGAATGTAACCTTATGCTAGGAACGGTGAGCTCGCCTGTTATTTAACATTCGTAAGACAGAAGCTAACTGATAATGAGTTCCAGGTCAGCCTGGAGTACATAATGAGACCCTGTCTACTGAGCCCTGCCACCAGGTGTAGGATAGTATTCTTAGACTCTGTATATATTGCATCCGTTCAGGTAAACTTGGAAGACACAGTGAACTTTTCATGACTAATTACCTTTACACCATTTTTAATATATTCTCGTGGATATGAGATCATTGATACTGTTTTCTCTATAGTTGTCCTATAAACTCATATCATTTTACATGTGTACTTTTTTTTGAACCTCAATTATGGATGTTTCCTAGATCCAGGGCTTTTTTTTTTTTTTTTTTACTTTTATCTGCATTTATTTTACGCTGAATTTATTCCCGTGCCATGAGCTTTTGTTTCTGGCTTTGGAACAATCTGCTCCTTCTCAGTGAGGATCATCTCAGTGTGGCAGGGGGAGCTCATGTATGGATTAATCCGGCCATGAACTCTGTAGGTTCGTCGGTGCATCTTAGGTGCCTTGTTCACCTGGATGTGTTCAATTACTAGAGAACCTATGTCTAAACCCTAAGCTCAGCATTACTCTCTGCATTTTTAAGCATGTGCAGCAAAAACTCTGCATTCTTCTTCAGCCACCGTCCCTGTGTCCAGCCCCACTGTTTCGCCTGGGCGCGCCTACCAACTCCACCATTATACCGACAGAACGGCACACATTGTTTTTTTAAAGTGACATCCTTCAGGTACTTGGTAGCTTTGCGGATGTGCATGCCCTTGATGGCCTGGGCAGTTTCCCTCGTGTTCTTAAAGTGAACACGAAGGTTTGAGCCTCGTGATTTACAAGATTTCGTGGGATTTTCTGGGTCAAGAGAATAGCGAACCATCTTCACGGGTCACCTTTCGCCACTTACAGGAAGAGGAAGCCGATCCAGAGCTTTTTAAATGAAATATAGATCTTTTCTCCAATGTATGCGGAAGAGGCAATTAAAGATAACAGGAAGACTCTGAAGCCTCAGGAAGCTTGAGTTCTTCATAGAACAGATTTCTGGATGCTCTCTTCTTGAAGTTACCAATCATATTTGCTTGTAGAAGTCATAGTTGAATACACTTGTGATCTAACCACGTATATTATTAATGTGGATCTTACTTGTAGGCTAAAGTATACTTTGGTTAATTTTACTGGTTTTAACTTAAAAAAAAAAAAAGTAGTCATAACTGGGCATGGTCATACAGGTCTTTAATTCCAACACTCACAAGGCAGAGGCAGGAGGATTTTTGGATTCAAGGCCAGTCTAGTCTACCTAGTAAGTTCCAGGATAGCTGAGGCTATGTAGAAAGACCCTGACTCAAAAACAAACAAATGGGACTCGGGGGATGGCTCAGTGGTTCAGAGCACTAGCTGCTCTTCCAGAGGACCCAGGTTAGCCTATAGCCGTGCCACCATGAACTCACCTAATGCTGTGAAGAAGACTCATGTTCAGTTCCAGACCCTTACACAGACATACCTTCCGCCAAAACATCAATGCATATAAGAATATAAAGAACTTTTTTTTTAATTGAAAGGACCTGTAGTGATTAGGGGTAATTTTTTACTTTTCACATGTAGGCACACACACCTAAAAGTTTACATTAGGTCATCTGTTATCGTCAGGTTTTTTAAATCTGACATGTTCATACCACAGGATACTTTCCACCTCTCTGAACACGTCAGTGAATCTTAAAATCTCTGTAGAAAAGCTTCATTTTGTCCAGTGTTGTGTTTTTAAAATATACATATCCTCAACAGGACTGAATTTTTTTTTTTTTTTTTTTTGGTTTTTCGAGACAGGGTTTCTCTGTGTAGCCCTGGCTGTCCTGGAACTCACTCTGTAGACCAGGCTGGCCTCAAACTCAGAAATCCGCCTGCCTCTGTCTCCCAAGTGCTGGGATTAAAGGCGTGCGCCACCATGGCGAATTATTACTTTTCAAGCACAGTAATTATTTTGAAACAGAGCCGCTCTGCTGAAAGCAGGCTCTAGCCGTAGTCTCAGCTGCTGTTGGTGGTCCTTGTTCTGTCTATTCCTCAATGTCCTTGCTTATCAGTTGGACCTGATCACAGCAAGGCCACCTAGCCTTAGAGGAGCCAGGGTTCACACTGGGCTGCTGGGGGCTGAGAGGTGGTCATAGAGGACCTTAAATGCAGCTTTTCCTATGAGGTAGTACCAGCAATGTACCACATACATAAAATATTAAAATATAAAGCAGTATACATTTGAGAGAACATATAAATTTTGTTACCTTGATGAATTTAGTGGAGATTATAGCTTCTGTAGCAGTCTCCCATCATACTCTTCTTCATCCCCTGGCCCTCCCAGGATACACCTCTCAGGACTTTAAAGCACAGAGACTGGTTTATTGGTTGTGATCATCATGATTTTCGTCTGGCTTCCATCTGAGATGTGTACGCCGTTCTGAGTGACTCCGTCCTTCTGTTCGCTCTGCAGTGTTCATCTGTTCCCACTCTTAATTTGTGAATCCTTTTGGTGAAGGTTGGGTTGCTTTTCAAACTTAAGTCATATAATAGCTAATTCAGCTATCAACAAATAGAAGCATGGTTTTTAGCTAGCATCTGCACACATTTCTATTATATACATATTGTATGTATTTGAGAGTAGTTACAGAAGATGCATTATGATCGTATTAGTAGGTGATGCCAGACTGTCTCCAGAACTTTAGGTTTAGGTCTGCTAACAGGCCTGCTCTGGCTCCTCCTCAGCTACTGTCCTTATATAGTCAGGGACCACCTACCCAAAGAGCGGTGCTGCCCACAGTGGGCTAAGCACCACTCTTTAAAACTCTTTAAACTCTTATCATCTGAATATATTTATTTTCTGTTTGGTGGGTTAGTTTGGTTTTTTGTTTTGGGTTTGCTTTGGTTTTTTTGCTTAAATCTCTGTTAGTAAAATTAATAACAGCATCCAAATTTGGTAGTGTGTCTACAGTCCCTTTGTTTGGGAAACAAGGTTTTTGTTACAAGTTCTGTGCTAGCCAGAGGTACATAGCAAATTAATTTCAAAACAGAAGGACAGACTGACAGAGCCGTCCAGCCAGGTTGGTCATGTGCACCTGCAGTCCCCAGAACTCAGGAGATAGACTGGAGATTCACTATAAATTCAAGGTCAGGTAGGACTACGTCGTAAGACTTGTTTTTAAAGAAGAAAAGGAGGCTGACTGGGAGCACAAGCCTTTAATCGCAGCACTCAGGAGGCAGAGCCAGCTGGATCTGAGTTTGAAGCCAGCCTGGTCTACAGAGTGGATTGCAGGACAGCCATAGGTACACAGAAAAACTCTAGCTCAAAAAAACAAAAGTGAGTCTTCACATCTGGCACACACCTTTAACACCAGCACTCAGGATTCAGAAGCAAGAGATCTGCTGAGTTTGAAGCCAACCTAGTCTATTCCAGAATTACACAGAGAAACACCATCTGCAAACCAAAATAAAAAAGAAAGCAACAAAGCTGGCGAGTTTTGTACTTAGCCAATCCGCTTTTGCTGTTTTACTTATTTGTTTTGGTCAGATTTTCAATATATAGCCCTAGCTGGCCTAAAACTTAAAAAGATCTGCCTGCCTCTGCCAGACTATCTCAGTGCCTTTCAATGGAGCTGGTGAAGCAGAAACTGTCTTCTATCTCTGATTTGTCAGTGATACAACTTGAGACCTGTAAGCAAGTCTGTACTGGCTTGTTTTATCATCAACATGACAAATTACAGTCACCTTGGAAGAGAGACCTTCAGTTGAGCAATTGCATAGACCCTATTGACTTGTAGGCAGGCCTGTGGTGCATTGTCTTGCTTGCTGGTTGATATGGAAGGGCTTAGCCCACTGTGGGCAGCATCGTTCTTTGGTAGGTGGTCCCTGACTGTATAAGAACACTAGCTGAGGGGGAGCCAGAGCAAGCCTGTTAGCAGCATTCCTGCATGGTTTCTGCCTTCAAGATTCGGTATTGAACTACTGTGATGATTTCTCTTGAAATCTAACTACTTTTTTTTGTTTTGTTTTGTTTTTGTTTTTTAGAGACAGGGTTTCCCTGTGTAGCCCTGGCTGTCCTGGAACTCACTCTGTAGACCAGGCTGGCCTCGAACTCAGAAATCCGCCTGCCTCTGCCTCCCAAGTGCTGGGATTAAAGGCGTGCGCCACCACTGCCCGGCATCTAACTACTTTCTTCTCCAAGAGAGCATTGCTTATAGTTTATCCCAGCAATGCAAGGCTAATTAACACAAAGTCTTTCCAACTATCACTTTCTGAGTTTCAGAAACATTTGCAGATGAGCAGGGCACGTGACAGCTCTAGGGAGTCAGGTAGATTGCCACTCTGTGCTCCATGGCAAATTCTAGGCCAGCCATGACTTCATAGTAACTTTTCTCACCAGTGCTACTAGTAATAATATCCGTAGTACGGTCTGATCATTCAGAAAGCAGAGCATTAAGAGCTTATGCTTCCTAATTAGGAATGTAACTCCAGAAAATGACAAAAATAATCACAGAACACAGCATTTACATTAGGACCTGAGGGCAGCCATCAGGTAACTGGGGAGTATTTGGTATTTGGCCAGAATTTATGTGGTGTGAATGGGCAGAAAAACCTTGTGTTAGGTGACTGTGAAAGTGGAAGAAGAGTCAAGACAGATTTGTTGCTGAGTGATTAATTCATAAAGCTTTTTAGAGGAAGTTCACTTTCTATGCAACCATGAATACCCAAGGTCAGATCCCAACACCTACACAAGCCAGGTGTGCCCTTTGCAAACCCGTAACCCTATCACTGTGGGGGACATGGACAGAAGGTTCACTGGGGCTTGGTGGCTGCACGCATAACTGAAAAGCAGAATCTCCAGGTTCAGAAGAGAGGGACCACTTGAAAAAAGAATAAAGTGGAGAGATAGAGTACATGTAAACGTCTTCCTCTGAAATGTGTGTGTGACACAAATACACGCACACACAAGTGTCCATCGATGGTGATAGAACCCATTAGAATAGGAGTTCATTCAGGTGTGAAAGCCCACCCCTGGCTCCGTCTCTTGGAAGGTAGAGGCAGAAAGACCAGCCACAACCGCATAGTGATTGATAGCCTATTGCAACAAAAGTGAAATTACTGTTGACTGTTGTGAGTCTCCTAGGCTGTGAGTACAGATGGAGGGCTGGTTATCCCATAGCTGATGCCCTCTTGATGGGCTGGCTGCACTGCTATACCGATTGCATATGTAGTCTTGTTTCCCCAGACTTTGCATGTGGGTAGGTGGGTGTCCCAAAATGGTTTTTTTCATTAAAAAAAAAAGACAAATTATATGTAGTAGCATGTATAATAGTGTTTTATTTTTATTGCTTGTATTATTTTATTTATGGAAGTTTGGTCTACATGTATGTTGTGTGCCACTTGTGTACCTTGTGCCCATAGAAACCAGAAGAGGGCCTTACATCTCCTGGAACTGGAGTCATAGGCGGTTGTGAGCCAACAAGTGGCTGTTGCAAATCAAACCCTGGTCCTCTGCAGAACAGCCAAGTTCTTTTATCTACTAAGTCATCTCTCCATACCCAGTTTTTATGATATATAATTATGTGTGTTTGTCTCTATGTCTGTGCGGTGTTAGTGTGAATGCAGGCTTCCTTGGAGGCTGGAACCAGAGGCTTTGGAGCTCCTTCAGCTGTAGTTAGAGGCAGTTATGGGCCACCAAGCATGGTGCTAAGAACTGTGCTTGGGTTCTCTGGAAGAGCAGTGTGCTCTCTCAAACACTGAGCTATCTCTCACCCCACAGTGTTTCTGCTGTACAGTTGGCACGTCTATTTTTGTCTTATCTTACGTTTTCTTAAATTTGTTAAAAGAGACAGTGCTGTAATTCATCATCTCCCCTTAAGCTGTAAAATGGTACCTAACAGTTTCTCAGCTGCTGGGGCTGCAAAGATGGAAGGATGGTTTGGTGGTTTCAGAGCTGCTCTCCCAGAGGACCCAGGGTCAGTTCTCAACACATACATTGCAACTTCCACCTGTCTAACTTTAGTTCCAGGGCTTCTGACGTCCTTACGCAGACCTATGTGGAGGCAAAATAATGAACATAGAATAAAAATAAATTACTGTGTATATATTTTAAATCAGTAGCTATTTGTTAAGAAAAATCTTTATGAAAACATGACTGCTTCTGCCTGTAATACACTACAAGCTAAGTAGTCATTATATCAGTTGTTAAAGACTTCTTTATTTATTTTTTTTTAATGTGTCTTGAAGGTAGTTCTCTCCTCACCGTGTGCATTCAACTGTTTGACTCTGTGATATCCACAAATACATGGACAGCCACGGGCAAGTATAGCCTGTTAGGTGACCAGTACATGTGGGCCCTGGTGGCACGCCTACCTAACGTGCCCAAGGCCCTGCAGCTCATCTACAGAATTACCAAAAAAGAAAGTTTGAGTGTGGTTTGGTGAGAAAAAGTGTTGTTTCTATAAGATGTCATTTCAGTACCAAAAGTAGAACGTTCCTTTCAGCTGAGGCACTGACTACTTGGCTCATTGTGTTTCTTTTTCTTGAAATAAACCACAATGGTCTCAATGTAGCCCAAAGCAGCTACCTCTAATCCATGGTCTTTATTGCTCAGGCTCTAGCCTTTTCCCCTGTGCCTTGCTAGTGGAGAAGAATCCTCTGAGGATCTGGGATTTCTCGCTCACTTGGCCTCAGTTGTGTTATTTCCATTCTCCTGGGTACTCAGCAGAGGGTGTCTGTGCATAGTTAGACCTTGTGTGGCTCACAGAGGCAGAAGTGGGGGTTTTCATCCTCTGGAGCTGGAGCTGCAGGTGGTTGGGTACTCGGTAGCCAGTGTGGGTATTGTGACCTGAGTTGGGTGCTCTTACCTGCTGCACCATCTCTCCAAACCAGCTCTCTTGTCTCAGTTAAACCCAGTTACAGCCCCTTACCCATGGGAAATGCAGTATTCAAGAACACGGTACTGAGGACTCAGGGAAGGAGAAATAGTTCATCACATTGGGCTCCTTTGTAGTCTGTGGCACCTTATACTGTCTGATAACAAAGCTGCTATGCCACTCTGTGAAGTAGCAGGTCGCCTCAAAGAGAGAACACTAAGGCTCAGTCTTTAACAAAGAGCATCTGTGACAGGCGCCCCCAGGAAGCTACTGTGGAAAAGAAGCCTCTGAGGATCCCGGGCTTCCCTTGCTTGGCCCCAATTGTGTTATTTCCGTTCTCCTGGGGCCTCAGCCAGAGGGTGTCTGCATAGTTAGAAACGGATGCATGACACACAGCTTCAGACTGGATGTGCAGGGCTCCCCTTCCCAGCTTCTTTCTCTTCTCACCTTACTCTTCCAATGAATAAAAATAAGATCCTTTGCTAATATCCCTTTAGACATGATAGGTGTAAGGCTTTAGTACAGGATCTAATAAAAATGGAAGTGAGAGGGTTTTTCTACTAGCTAAACCTAATTTTAGCAAACCTTTCCATTTCCCAGGCTTCAGATGCCTGCTGTTTAAAAAATGTTTGTATGTAGGTCAGACTCCCACCATCCTGTGCTTTGCCACTGCTGTTTTGAAAGCTGCTCGCTGTCTATCCTCCCTCTGTTCCCCTCCTCTCACCTCTTCCTCCTTCTCCTACCTCAGAAATTGTGTGTGTGTGTGTGTGTGTGTGTGTGTGTGTGTGTGTGTGTGTGTAAATGGACTGTTACACATTTTGTCTTCTTGGTATTTCAGGTTTATGTGAGTTGTACTGCAGGCTTATAAGAATTAGCAAGAATATATTGATTTTTTTTTAAGTGATGATACTTATGTCGAGTAGCCCCACCCACCAAAGAAAAGGCTCTTTAGATTTCAGGTATACAGAACATTGATTTTAGTCTTCATTCAAGTCCTCTGAATTCCTATTTCAAATTTGATGTTGCTGCATCACCTTTTCTGCAGCTGTGGAGATGGCTCAGTTTGTAAACTGCTTGCTAGTGCAAGCATGAGGACTTTGCTTTGATTCTAGTGTTTATGTAACTGCCTTGTCTGGCATAGCACGCTTACAGTTCCAGGGCTGGGCAGGCGCAGACGGGAATCCCTAGGCTTTGCTGGCCATCCAGTCCAGTTGAATCTCAGAAGCAGAAGCAGTTGTTTTACTCTAACCTTTCCTTTTTTGCTGCCACCCACTTCATGAGCCAATGAGAATGGCTTCATGATCCTTTCTGTGGATTTCATAGTCCACCTCAGCACAAGCCTGTGCTGGCCCTTGTTCCATGTGCAGTGATACAAGCAGTGTCCAGAGCCAGGCATACTACGTCCTCAAACCCAGCTCCCATTTCCGAGCTTTACATTGCTCAGGTAGCTACTCACTGAACAGTCTTACTGAGATTAAATGAATTTGTGCTTTTAAAGCTCTCAAAATGCTGGACATAGTAGCATATGTTTCTTGCATTAGATTTCTGGGTCTAATCATAACAAGTTTATCACATTTGCTATGACTTAAAACAATAGAAAATTGGGCTAAAGGTATAACTCAATTAGTAGAGCGCTTGCTGAATGTGTATGAAGACTTTAATGTAATGCTCAACACTATGTAAAACCAAGCATCACAACACATATAAAAACCCACACTTGTAATCTTGGCACTCAAAAAGTAGAGTCAGGAATATCAGTTTAAGTTCAGCTACAAAGAGAATGTGAGGCTAGCCTGAAATACATATGAGACCCTGTCTCTAAAAAGTGGAAATTTATTCTCACACTCAGAAGATTGGGTCTCTGGCACCCACCTTTGCCATGAGGAATCTGAGTGAAGCTGTCTCTGTTCTTTCTAAGTTCCAATGGTTGCTTGGTGTTCCTCTGCTTGCATTGCCGTTTCTATCCCACCGTCTTCCTGTGTTCTTTTTCATATTTGTTACTGGGTTTAGGACCTCGCAGGGGATCTGATGATCTCCTCTCACTCAGTCCCCAGTCACAGCTGCATTGCTAGCCAGACTGCTGCACACTGAATATCCACCCAACGCTTGAAAAGAGTTGGGTTTGGGGGGGGGGGTTGTTTGTTTGTTTGTTAGTTTGTTTGTTTTAGTTCTTCAGATGTGAATTTTTAGACATTTCCAGGAGCTGGAGAGATGGTTTAGTGATTAAGAACCCCAACTCATCTTCCAGAGAGGACCCAGGTTCAATTCCCATCGCCCACATGGAGTTTGCAACTGTCTATAACTCCAGTTTCAGGGAATCTGTTATCCTCACACAGAGACGTAGGCAAAACACACCAATACATATAAAAGAAAAATTAAAGACAATTTCCAATACTCACACATTTTTTATTTCTAAATTGGGAGTTACTGATGTTCCCCTGGTAAAAGATGCTTAAATCAGTTCTTTAAAAAGTCTGAAGGAAGGAGGGCTAGAGGTGCTGCTCACCTGTACATACAGCACTCGGCCTTAGCAGGCAGGCCTCTGAGCTCAAGGCCAGTGTGTTCTGTCTAGTCCGTTCTAAGCTGCCTGGGGTTACATAATGAGACCCTATCTCAAATAAACGAACACATAGATAAATAGAAATCTTACTTATAAAGTGTTTCGTTTGAGTAGACTATTACGTGAGAAGAGAAATGGACCTTGAGTTAGATGGCTTGAGTTTATTTTATGATTTCCCCTGCTTTGTCCGTGCAAAAGTGGCATATAGCTATAATTCCATCATTCAGGTGGCTGAGTCAGGAGGATCATCACAAGTTCACGGCTAGCCTGAAGTACATATCTCCAGGCCAACCTGGACTGTAGACCCTGTACAAAATACAAATTGATTTGGGACTTTTCTGAGCTTTGTTTTACTCCCTATAAGATAATATTGTGGGCCTGAGAGATGGCTCAGTAGTTAAGATCACTGACTGCTCTTCCAGAGGTCTGGAGTTCAATTCCCAGCAACCACATGGTAGTTCACAACCATCTACAGTGGGATCTGATGCCCCCTTCTGGTGTGTCTGAAGATGGTATACACACATACATTAAAAAAATAAATTTTAAAAAAAAGTTAAAAATGTTGGCTTTTAGTCCTTGTTTGCTTTCTGTTGTGATAAAACACCATGAACAAAAGCAACTGGAGGAGGGTATGCATAGTCGACTGACACTCGGGGATGTCAGGACAGTCTGGGAGCATTGTTTCCTGGCTTGATCTCCCATTGCTTTCTTCTATGACTACCTACCCAGGGGTTAAACCACCCATTGTGTATTGACCCTCCTACATTAGTCATTAATCAAGTAAATGCTCCACAGAAATACCCTAGGCCAAAATGATGGAGGCAGTTCCTCAGCTGAGGATCGCTGTCCTCAGTGACTCTTGTTTGTGTCAAGTTTACTAACGCAGCACAGACTGCCTCTCACAAGCATGTTAGAGGAACTACTGACAAGTCAGGCACTATTTAAAAGAATAAAATAGTGCCAGATCATAACAAAACCTTGTAGTAAAGAAGGAGAACCATTCAGGTTTATTCTGTATAGTCTTAGGAAACCAAGTAACTTGCCTTGAAACATATATCCAGAATAGATGAAGAAGGGAGGTCATGGTTACTCTTCTATGCTCTCCCCTTTTGTGTGTGTGTGTGTGGTGGGGTGGGGGGAGATTCTTTTGGCTCTTGACTGAGTCCACGGACTCAACAGACCTTACTTTGGAATCAGGATGTGAAACTGAACTGTGAAATGAACCTATACAGTTGTGTGTTATGTCATTACCTCATGGTGGCTCTGTTTTCTTTACGATAATGAGGCTCACAGACAGACTCCTGTCATAGCCATACTTGGTAAAAGAGGCAGCATGAAGATGGATAAGGACTGTGTTAGTTTCCCTTAATCATATGACCAGAAGTGTTCCTTTGTCTCCAAGCTAGAGTTTTGTACTTTTGAGTTCAAAAGTGAGCTTTCTACCTACCTCTGTGACTGCTTGCATACTACAATGACAAAGTTGAATGCATGCAACATCTCTCAGTAACAGAGTCTAAATACTTACTCTATCTTAAAAGAAGAGTGTATCAGTATGCAAGCAGATCGGAGACATTGTTCTGTCTCCCATCATTAATGTAAAGACACTGGGAAGAGATGAAGTTGTCTGTCATTCATCCTGTTCTTCTTCCTGTGATTGTACCAGGCCAGTGCTTCACGGGTTCCCTAGGGATCCCCGGGTCAGGGACAGGTAAACTTTGAAATTCCAAATAGAACCTTTTACAGTGGTGGTTTTAGTGCACCAGTTTCCTTTGAAAGTCCTTTCGGATCTCTAGTCTGCGCCAGGCATTGGATGTGATGTGACTTGATAAGCCACTGCTCATTTAGAGCAACCAGAGTGAAACTGTTCTTTGCCTGATGCTTCCTCGAAACTGCTCCCGTTTGTCGTTTGCTTCTTTAGATGAACTCTAATTTTATTTTAGATTGGCTTCATACTCACTCTGTCGAGTCAGTGGTGACTTTGAAATCTTACTTTTACCTCCCAGATCCTACGATTATAAGCATATACCACAACACTATTTATGTGGTACTGGAGATTGTGCTCACTCTCTTACATATTAGGGGAGCGTTCTTACCAGTTATATTTATGTACCAATTGAGGCATGACCTCAGCCCTGTAATTCACTCTTAATAGCAACTACCTTTCCTGTAGTAAAGTTGAGAAGTCAGTCAGTGAACTTTCCTCAGTTAAGTGTTCTATAAAGAAACAAATAAAAAACTGATCATCGGGCCAGTGAGATAGTGAGGGTACTTGCCCTCAAGTATGGCTATCTATGTTCAGTCCTCAGAGCTCACACACATAACTTGTGCCTACAAGTTCTCCTATAGCCTCCATACTTGTACCATGACATGTTTGTGCCCATATATCCACATACTAAATAAATCCTTGTCTATGTCCTACAGTCATGGACGTTGAGTTGGTTCCTACCCACCCCCAGTGCATGTATACTTACAATACTTTAAATCTCTTTCCACAGGTCAAATGCCAGGCCCTGGCTCCATGATGCCTGGGCAGCCCATGCCAGGTCGCATGATTCCCACTGTGGCGGCCAACATTCATTCTACTGGGAGTGGCCCTACCCCTCCCGGTATGCCTCCAATGCCTGGAAACATCTTAGGACCCCGGGTACCCCTCACAGCACCAAATGGCATGTGTAAGTAGCACAGTGGGAAGACATTCCCCCAGCATCCTGCTTTGGAAGCGACAGATAAGGAAGAAAGGCTTTCTTCTCTTCATGAGATGTTGAAAGCCCATAGACAGTCTGGCCTGCAATAATAAGTTGTGGGAGATAACATTTTGGTGTGAAACTCAGATTGTATACTCAGTACTGAGGTCTGTGGGTAAACCACTGGTTTCTGTCACTCACGATTAAACCTGACTAGTTTGAATTTAAACTGATATGCATAATTCCTGGCTGTTATTTTCCCTACAAGAACTTTTATGCTATAGAGTTAAAAATGGTAAGTAGGGAAAAAAAGAAATTGGACCAGACCTAGTCCAATTAAAGGGTGCACTCCTTTAATTCCAGTACTCAGGAGCAGAGACAGGTGTGAGGCCGTCCTGGTATATATATACATAGAGCTCTAGGCCAGCCAAGGCTACATAGTAAGACCCTCTCTTTTAAAAAAGAAAGAAAGAAGGAAATTGGTTTAAAGACAGGAGTAAGCTCTTGTAGCTTCTCTTGATACTTTGGTGGTCCTGCATAGACATGAAGTCCGATAGTTTAGGAACGGTAAAGGGAGTGTGGAGAGGTGCTAGTAAAGCTGAGTAGCATCCCTCTGAGCGTGTGTTCAGAGCCCAGGCTGTTTCTTCCATAAGCCCTACCCTAGCCGTAGCCTTGACCTCCACAGGGTTACGTCAGAGGCTGTGATCTGCCTCCAGCTGGGTAGACATGCTCAGTGAAAAGGATCCAGCCATAGTCTCTGAGTCCTTAAGAAGTTCATGTATGTGGCCAGAAATTAGCTCCTATTCACAAAACAGAATAAATAACCAGAATCCTTGGTCTGCTGGGCAGTGATGGCTCACACGCTAGCATTCAGGAGGGAGAGGCAGGCAGATCTCTGAGTTTGAAGCCAGCCTGTTCTACAGAGCAAATTCCAGGACAGCCAGTGCTACACGGAGAATCTCTGTCTCAAAGAAAATAAAGAGAAAAAACAAAAACAATCCTTGGCTGCCAGCATGAGCTTTAATTAGAATGAATGAATGACTTGAGTTCAAGGCCAGCCTAGTCTACAGAGTGAGTTCCAGGACAGCCAGGGCTACACAGAGAAACCCTGTCTCGAAAAACCAAAAAAAAAACCAGAATGAGTGAGTGAGTGAGTGAGTGAGTGGGTGAGTGAGTGAGTGAGTGAGTGAGTGAGTGAAAAAACTTTGACAGGACTGTTCATCTGTACTGTGACTTCCTGCTATAATGGACTGAGTTCCAGAACAATGAACCAAAGTAAACCCATGTACAAAATAATAATAATAAGTTGAATAAACTTTAGTAAAAGCTATAAGCTCTGACTGGTGGGATGTCTCAGCAGGTCAAATCTCTTACATCCAAAACTGACAACATGAGTGTGATCCCTGGGGACCCGCATGGTGGAGGAGAGAGCCGATTCCTATAGGCTGTCTTCTAACTTTAACATTCTCTCGCACCAGCACAGCCGTGCGAATACACACAGAACAGCTACCGTAGGGAACTTAAATCCTTGTACTGCGCTGTAATGCTCCAGGAAACTTCTTGCAGGGAAGATGGCTTCATGCAGAGAGGCATGTGACTCCCAGAGACTGAGACGGTACATATACAGAAGAAAGTCTTGGATTAACTGAATTTATAGAATCTGGCCCATATGAAAAGTTATTTCCCTTGAGCTTATGGTTAGATACCATAGTAGAGTGGGTGACAAAATGCTTCCCAAGTCACCTCCCAGTCCAGGAAGAATTAGCCTTCAAGAGAACAGACCCAGATTGCCATCTCTCATCATCAGATCATGTCATTGGACTTTATCACTGGTCTGCTTGGTTTTTGACATTAGGATTCTTCTGTTGTGACAGGTCCTCAAAGGAGTACCTTGGGAATACATATGGAGTACATCTACAAATGGGGGGTGGGGTCTTTAGAGAATCTGGCCTTCGGACTTGGCTCCTGGACTCTGGACTTGATGTCTTCTACTCAGAGATCACAAAGAGATGAGATGATAGGATTCAGAATGCTCTCAAAAGCTGTAGAGGTTTGATAGAAACCTCTTGGGAATATAAACGGGTGAATTCCTGATTAGTGTAGCTATGCTTTAATTATTTGTTTGATATATTTTCATTTCTGGCAAGATCTAGAGGTTTTAACATCTTGGATTAAATGATCTCTGGGGTTCTTTTGTACACGAAAGCGGCTAGAGTTGAAATAGAAAAGAACCCCAGACACTCAGGCTAATTGTTCCCTTCAGGACCTGACCTAGTTTGAGTCAGAAATCCAAGGATGGCAGTTGAAGGCCTCCTAAGAGTATCCAGCTTGTCAGCAGTTGCCTCAGTGAGGTTCTGTGACTCTGGTAGAAACAGTTAATCAGCAAGAAGTTATTGATATCTCTCCTGTGCCCAACTAGGTAGGCACCATGGAATAAAGAGAGATACAGAACTAGCCCATGAAGGCTCTGATTATTTATTTAATGAAGAAACACAGTTAGTAGAGAGAACAATTAGAATACAATAAAATGGAAATATAATTAAGTTCTAAAAGAATTTTCCTGGATAGATTCTTGAAATGAGTGGTCCTTGGAGAAGGGTGGGTGAATTCTGACACTCCCTCACTATCTCTTAGGTTTGGGCAACTTGAGCAGCAGCTGGCTTCTGTGCACTTGACCTCAGGTAGTAAGCCTGTGAACCAGTATTGCTTGCCTACTGCCAACAAAGTTACTTCCTGAGGATGGCAGAATATATCTTTAATGCTAGCAAAATGGCTGAGGCAGGGAGATCTCTGAATTTGAGACTAGTCTGCTCTACACAGCAAGTTTTAGACCAGCCTAGGCTTCGTCACAAAATCTTGTCCCAAAAAAGAAAAAAAAAATCCTTTCTGTTACTTTCTATTGAATGGACTTTCCCAACGCTCCCTGTGTTTCCAGCAATGACGAGTTACCTTGAATGTGTTTGCAGATCCTCCTCCACCACAGCAGCAGCCGCCGCCTCCACCTGCAGATGGGGTCCCTCCACCTCCTGCTCCAGGCCCACCAGCCTCGGCCACTCCCTAGCCTCGAAGACACAGGGAGCCTCCACAGCCACCACAAACTGAAATGGGGATGGCAAGACTTGTGTCTCAGCTTCCTTGGTTTCCTTGCAGGATTTTTTTTTTCACAACCCCAAGCACAAGTCGCATGTCTCTCCACTTCCTGATACCTCCTGTGTCGGGTCCTTAGTTGATGGAAGGCCTGTGGTGACTGGTGTGATCTGGTCACTTAAAAAGTACCATGTGTCTCCCCTGTCTCAGTGTGACAGATGCTGACAATTGGTTTCCAGGTCCTGTTGACATTAGTATATTCGGTCGGTCTATCTGTCTGTTTCTCTCTCTCTCTCTCTCTCTCTGCTTTGTCTAAGGCTTTAATGTATAATCCTCTATAATTATTGTTCTTTCTTCCTCTATTATGGTTGTTTTTAAGGAAAGTATCCTAAATTAATAGAAACCAAAAAATGGTAATGGGCAGAAAGAGATAGCCACAGAGGGACACACCTTAAGGCATTATAAGTGACCTTATTTCTGCTTATCTGAGCTAAGAGTGGTGCTTCTGGTAAAGTTCCTGAGACTTGTCACACATAAATGCACCAAAATGGGAAGAGCTGGGGAAGGAGGGGGTGTCCTGATTTAATTTTCTGTTGAGGACCATGAAGAACTCCACTCTGCCTGGAAGAACACAGACTCCTTCCTTCTCCCACCATTTTGGTCCTCTGTGCAGAAGGTTTGCAGTATTGGAACTAGATGGTTGTTTTCCTAAGGGCGGTGTGAGCTTTAAAAGTTGGGATTTGGGTAGTCTGGGCCCTACCTATACACCTTTAGGAGTCCTGTCCAAACCTCTCCCAACCCTCCCCAAATATACATGCTCTACCCACACCACCCCAAATCCAGACAAACGTTACATGTTTTTAAACCTTCATCCTATAAGAAAGAAAAGAAATGTAAAATGGGTTAAGTGGATTGTGTTAAACATTTTATCTCATGCAACTCAGTTAGGATGGCGGGGTACAGATCCCTAAACTACCTCTTGCTGCAGCCAGGGTGAATGGGATTTCTTAAGCGGTACTGAGGTGCAGAATGGGAGTGGAAAAGCTCACATGTGATCAGCGGCCTCCTGTACCTTCTCTTTCTGAGACCTCACATTCCATCTGTCACAGGGTTATGGAGACTGTGCTGATGGCACAACGACCTCACTTGGCTCCAAAGCACTGGGCTTAAGGTTTGGGGTGCCATCCCAGAGGAAGAGCCACAAAAAAAAATGCCTTAATTTGAGCCTGTATCTACCCCTGCTGATGAACAATTAGATGGTTTGGTTTTGTCAGCTTCTTCTCCCTCCCTCCCTTGTCTTTTCATTAGTAGCAAAAGGGTGTTTTTGGCAGAACTTTAAGTAGCAGTTTCATTCTTAAGAATGCAAGGTAGAACACTTTATGGGTGTATTTTCTATTTGTGTTTTAAAGCTTTATGTATGGGAGGTGTAGGTAAGCATTTCTTAATAGCAAAAAAAAAAAAAAAAAAAACACAGTTGAGATTTGCCTTTGACACTCTGGGGTTTGCCTCTGACCAGGTGCCCAGGTCACTGCCAGAGTCCTGGGGTGCTAGAAATCCTGTTTTCTCCTGTACTCTAGAGTCTTGGGGTGGAGATGGAAATGAGCTTGTTCCTTGGGAGCTTACTTTTCTCATTTACCTCCAGGAAGACCCTAGTGTCCTTTGGCGGCAGCCAGGGTTCCCCTCTTCCCCTCCATTCTCCCCCAGCGTAGATTGAGTCCAAACACTAGCCTTCTCCCTGGAATCCTGGAAGAATAGGACTCTGGTTCATACTGTGGCTCTGTAACCTGCGGTCTGTGATGCGATCACTTTGCAGTTGGAGAGATGCAAGTAGAGATAATTTTACAGTGTTGATAATCTACAGAACCTGAGTCCAACACAGCTCTTTCCATGACAGTCGGGTACCATTCCTGTAATAACACCTATCCAATTCTGTGAGGGGCGGGCTTGGATACTGTGTGCTTTTTGTACAGATGTGTTTCTCAGTGTGGGTTTTTGGTTTTGTTGTTTTTCCTTTAGGTTTTGTTTTAATGAGGGAAGGGAGTTTTGAGAGTTTGGGAGAAAATGAATGAAAGTGGCTTAATGTCCCTCTTTTTCATTGAATAAATGAAATACCATTTATGAATTCTAGTCCCATTTTCTGCATTCATCCATTCATTTCATAGTGTGTCCTGTAAAGAAAGAATACTCAGTCTCACCTGATCCTAGTTAGCTTTTAAAATTTCATGACTCAGGGCCTAGTAGGCTGATTCTTTACAAGGTGCTTCGGTATTGAATGGATGCCTTCTTCATTCAAAGAAAGATGAGCAGAATCTCTCCAGAAGGAACATAACCTAATGTCCTGGTGCCTCCTCCAAAAGGGAATGGTCAGGTAACACTTAGATGTAACTCGATCTTTTATCAGCCGAAAAAAGGTGCTTGCAACCAAGTCTGATGATGTAAGTTCAATTCCCTGTCCTGGCCTTCACATCCACACTGTTATGCACATACATATGTGTATGGGTTTTATTTTAAGATAGTCTCACTCTATAGTCTTGACTTGCTGGAGCTCTATACAGATCAGTCTGGTTTTGCACTAGCAGACATCCACCTGCCTCTCAAGTACTGGAATGGAACACAAGTGCCACCACATCTGCCTTTAAATTTTTCTCCTTAATAAGGTTGTATAGTACAAAGCTTTACAAATTCCTCTCAAGACGTTTTATCCAATAAAAATAGGAGATCCTGCTGTGTGGGGTTTTTTTTTTTCCTGGAGAAAACTGAGGAACAATGTGTAAAATCTGAACTGAGCGGCCTATAATTTCTGTGTAATATCCTGAATCCAGTCCCTGGTGGGAGGCACATCATAGTTTATGATGTGCTGCCTGTGATGTCCTGGGGTGGCTACACTTTATTAATCCCGGGAATGTTTATCTTTGTCATAAAGGGCAGAGGCAAGTGGATCTCTTGTGAGCCCACCTAGGGCCACATAGTGAGGTAGGGAAGGGTTTTAATCCTGACCTTCGGGCAGAGATCTGATACCAGACTGCCATAAAGAATGGTTAATGGGCTGGGTAGTGGTACCTTATATCTTTAATCTTAGCAGGGATGCAGAGACAGGCAAATCTCTGAGTTTGAAGCCAGCCAGCCTCATCTGCACAGTTTCGGAACAGCTAAGGCCACACAGAAATCCCATGTGGGAAAAAACAAAGAATGGATAATGGGGGCCAATTATGATAGATTTCTTTCATAGTTTTATAGGACTTAAGACCACTGGTAGTAGCCTAGCTGTGGCAACACTTTAATCCCAGCACTGGGAAGTCAGGTTAGAGAACAGCCAGAGCTTCACAGAGAAGCCCTGTCAGGGGTGTAGGGGTGGCTAATAGGAGAGGAAAAATTCAGTAAACCACTTAGAATTAATACCCTTGTACCTTCCAGGACCAGCCTACTCTGTTCTGACCCCTGGGAAAACCAGGGGTGAAAAAGGTCTCTGGCTCCCGTGTTTGCTTTTCTACTGTGCAGAAATTGGAGGTAATCCTTAACCGCTTGTAACCCCCTCCTGCCCCCCGAAACCTTTGAATGCTCTTGTAGCTTCACGGAGAGCAGCCATGTAACCTGTGCTGCCAGTAGCTTTGTCCTTTAGAATAAGGAGAAATCACCTGCCCTAAAGGTATTTTATGAAGACCTTAGCAAAGTAGTGACAGCACCTGGATCTTTCTGGTTTCCTAGCAGCCTATCTTCTGCTCTCCTAGATGGAACAGGTATTGGGGCAGAAGTGGTAGCTCTCAGGGATTTTGACAAGCCATGGTCTTGTATCTGGTTTGGCCTTGACATTGGCAGGCTTCTAGTAGCCATCTGGATTGTAGCATCCTTCCCTCCGTGTCCGCTCACCTTTGCTGTTTGTTGAAATAGGCATTTGTGTATCCCAGGACAACCTTCAGCTTCTGATTCTCCTGTGTCTACTGACCATGTGCCACCCAGCCAAGGGTCATCTTATTCTGCAACATCTACAGGGTCCCTGAGAAATACTTAATCCTCTCAGGCAGCAGGTGTCTTCTGCATACTAGTTAGTTGAGTGGCTTTCTCCCAACTGGCCTGGCTTTGGAGTTAATGAATTCAAAAGCCCTTTGCATCATAATAACAAACCTTTGCCTGGCAAAAATAACCACCCTTAGGTTTGTGATGCCCTTTTCTAAAATGAGAACACTGGATCTCCATGAGGAAGTTATATCGACACAAGGCCCTTCCCTTCCTACCAGGAATGGTGTGAGTAGGCCTGTTCCTAGTAGCCCATTATGCACCCCGCCCTCCAAAAAAAAGGAAGAGTTTGGTCATTCTGTGGTGGTCATTACTAATAGCTTAGCAGCTAGGTATAGCAACATGCCTTTAATCCCAGAATATGGAATGTAGAGACAGTAGGTTTAGGGATTTAAGGTTGGCTTTAGTTCTATAAAGATGTCACCAATCTGGATTATGAGGGAAGGTCTCAAGGGGCTGTAGGACACAGCATTAAGTACCCAGGTAAAAGTGGAGGCTGGGTAAGGAGATAAGGCTTCTGTTGCCCTGCTCTGCATCCTGGTTCCTCTTCTGAAATACAAGGAAGTAAGTGAGGGTCTGGAGTGCACACACAGTGACTTACAACTGTAACTCCAGTTCCCCAATTCTGAGGCATCTGATAGACTCTTCTGACTTTTTGGATACCAGATCTGGGTATTGTGCAGATACTTACAGGTAAAACACCCATGCACACAAAAAATAATTTTAAAGGGTGAAATGAGAAGCCTCCATATTCAGGTGAGTACAACTTTTAAATAGAAAAGCCAAAATTTCAGTATGTTGGTGTTTATCCTGAGGATTTAAAGTCAAACTGATGTTCTCTATCCAGACCAAACTGTGTGGTCCATCGTGGTGGGAGCAGGGACAGTAGCCTCCGTGAAGCAGATGTCTTTTTTGCACATGAGGATGTGTGCAATGGTCTTTATGGCTTGGCTTTGGAGACAAGTTACCAAAACAGGAAACAGGCATGAAGAAGCCATTGCCATACAAAACGTGTGGTGCCCAAATGGTACATGGTGTGAATAGAGGGCTTGTGGAAGCTGTAGACAGGTGGTGGCCTCGTTGCCTAGTTCTCATGTCACTTCCTCAGCCTTCATGTACACGCTTACCATACATTTGACACTGCTTGCCAGATCCTTTCATGCTGGAGTCTCCAGTGACTATCTCCAGGATAACAGATTTGATGTCAGATCTTGCTCTTCTCACCACAGAGTGATCTTTCCCCATTCCATTTAGAGGCATCACCCAGTTACTCTGTTCTCAGTGCTAGGGAGGATCAAAGGTCAGCAGCTTGCTTGCTTTGTTTTGTTGTTTTGTTTGTTTGTTTGTTTAATACCAGATTGGTGCTGGATATATAGCTTATTGACGTCATTTTACTTGCATGAACAAGGCCCTGGGTTCAATTTCAGGCAACTTAAACAAAATTGAACAAAGTGGTAGCAGAATTTCTCTCCAGGGAAGGAAGAAGAGCTGAGAAAGGAAATATTTCACATTCTGTACACCTGCTTGTTTTACTGATCAAAACAACACAATTTAAAAGGATAGTTACAGATGGGAAATAGGGTAGGTAGAGGGATTTGGTTGGTTAGTTGGTTCTAGACAGGGATTGGGTTACAGACATGAGCTACCGTAGCCAGCAAATACAGTTATTTTGCAGTACTAGGAATTGAACCTTAAGTCTCGCTCATTTTAGGCAAGTGCTCTCCCTAACTCTTAGTGTTTTACCATGAGTAAGAAAAGGCACTTTATGTGACCATGCCCTAGATGTTAAAGAACTTACATAGGGTGTCCCGTGCAGACCCGCTCTAGAAGGAGGAGGCAGGAACTTTCACCAACATCCACTTTTGACAACTACCACTCAAGAACTGAAGAGAGACGTAGGTATTATATCTGGATAAGTCAAGCCCCCTCTTGACTGGAACTCCAGACTGGGACAAGTGTGTCTGGTTGCCACTCCATAGATGCCATACAGGCCCCACAGAGCCACCTCTGAGCCAGGACTTAAGTGCCAAACTGGAATTTTGTTAGCCTGGGGTGGACTCTAGGCTGGGCAGATGGGTACAGCCTTAGTTTTGAGAGAAAAGGAGTGTTGAACCAAGGCAACCCCACTAGAAGATAAGTGTGAGACAGATTAAATGGTGGCTCTCCATGTTGCTCATATTTGGTCTCTGACAGAAACGAGACCATCAACACCAGCACTGCCCCATGCCCTTGGGCTGAGCTGAACATGATCATTTAGGTCAATAATAAAACATCAAGAAGTAGCCTATTTGGAGTCGGGGAAGACCAGGTGACTAAGCTGTAGTTCTGCCTCTCCTCCAACAGGTCTCCAGTAAGCAGTGAACCTGGGTTAGGAACAGAGACGTCTCACTCCACATTCCGTGTGAAATCTAACCAGGAACTTGGGTTTGGGTAGTACTGGGGACCGGTCTCACCCCTTGCCTGATAATGCGTTGGGTGGACCTGGCTGTGCAAGATTTAAACTAATGGCTTTGGCTGTGGACAGATTAGGTCTGATCCGATTAGAGCCCAGGCCATAGTATTCGCCTCCTTGCCAGACTCTATCGACGTTCTCCCTGCTCTAGTGAAGAAGGCTTAGAGACGGACTGGAGAACCTTCCCAGCACCGTACAACGGATTGGCACCCGATAGTCCGTGTCCCGGACTCCGCTCTTTCCACACTGGGGGCGCAGGCTTCCGCCCCCTGTGGCCCTTCCGAGCCCCGCCCCGAGCCTGCGGGTGTCGGAGCCCGCGACGTCCCCGCCTCCCCTGCGCGCGCGTGGCGGGTGGGTTCCTCGGAGGTCCGCGGCCGAGCGCTCTCAGCACCGGGAGCGCAGGCGGGCCTCGTGGGCTGCCGCCGGTGCACCTGTCGGCTTCCCCCAGTGGCTCTGCTGCCGCCCCTGCGCGCCGCGCGTGCATCGCTCTCCACGTCCCGTGTCAGAGGGGTCTGACTGTCCCCTGGCGAGGAGGACCGAGAGGGGCCGGCGTCAACGCGACGTGCTGCGGGGCGGGCGGAGTGGGGGCGGCGCCGAGCGCGGCGGCGGCAGCGGCGAGCGGCAAGCGGCAGCGGCGGCGCGGGAGGCGGGGAGGCGCGGCGCGCGGAGGACAGCGGCTGACGGCGGCATGCGGCGGCTCATGCTGCCCACCGTGGGCTGAGGCGGCCGCAGACGGGCGGCAGGCGCAGCGGCCGGGCAAGCCGAGGGCGCAGCCAAGCCGCGCGCACCGCGAACAGCGGCCGGGGCTCAGCGCAATGGGCCGAGCTGGAGGCGGGGGCCCGGGCTGGGGGCCGCCGCCAGCGTTGCTGCTTCTGGGGGTCACGCTGATGCTCACCGCTGGGGCCGTACCGGGTAGGTACCCACCCGGACCGCGACCCCAGCCAGCCCCTTGCGCCCCACCCCATGCCAGGGTCTCGCTGGCTTCAGGTCCAGGTGGAGTACCCAAGCCCTGACAAGGGGGCGGGGCACCGCCTGGCCTGCAGCCCGGGACCGGGCGGGAAAGGGGAGGAGGAGAGGACCTGCAGGGGGTGGAGGACACAGGCCGGCGGGGAACAGCGCATGGCCTGTGAGCAGACAGCAGGGTGGGCTAGGGTGGGGGTGGGGTCTTGAGGTAGGGGCGGGGTCTGATCGGGGGCTGGGGCCTAGATGCGATTTGTGGGCGAGGCTGCGGGACGGGGCGGGGTCCGGAAGATGAGGCTAGGATGAGCCAAAGTTGGGGGAGTACCCTGACCTCTTCTCGCAGACTGCGGGTGCTATTTGGGGCGGGAAAGCATTGGCAATTTGTATTTACCAAGCTTGGGAGGCAGACTCAGGGGCGGGCCTTAAAATGGGGCGTGGCCTTAGAAAGCGAAGCAGTGTCCCAGGGTGGACCTAGTCTACAGGATCTCCCTCAGCTTCTCACCCGGACACGCCACCTTGACACCCTGCCCTCGCCCTCCCTCCCACAGCACGGGAAGCAGGCAGTGCGATCGAGGCTGAAGAGCTGGTGAGGAGCGGCCTTGCATGGGAGTCGCGTGCCAATGACACGCGGGAGGAAGCCGGCCTGCCAGCAGCTGGGGTTGATGAGACCTCGTGGACAGAGCCGGGCAGTGAGCTGACTGCGGTGGGCCCTGGGGTCGGGCCAGAGGAGGCACTAGAGGCATCAGCTTCAGTGACTGGCACTGCCTGGCTAGAGGCAGATGGCCCAGGCCTGAGTGGAGTGACTGCAGAGGCTGGCAGTGGCGACGCCCAGACCCTTCCAGCTACACTCCAGGCTCCTGATGAGGCCCTTGGGTCATCTACAATGCCCCCTGCCATCCCTGAGGCTACTGAAGCCAATGGACCTCCCTCCCCCACTATCCATGATAAGCCTAGCCTAGGCCCTGAACTCCCTCAGGAGATCCCCTTGGAGGTTTGGCTGAACCCGGGAGGCAGCACACCTGACCCTCAAGGGCCAGAGCCCACTTTTTCCCTTCAAGGCACTCTAGAGACCCAACCAGCTTCAGATATAATTGACATTGATTACTTTGAAGGATTGGATAGCGAGGGCCGTGGTGCAGACATGGGCAGCTTCCCTGGGTCACCAGGAACCTCAGAAAATCACCCTGATGCTGAAGGAGAGACCCCTTCCTGGAGCCTGCTTGACTTGTATGATGACTTCACCCCCTTTGATGAGTCTGATTTCTACCCCACCACATCCTTCTATGATGATTTGGAAGAGGAAGAAGAGGAAGAAGAGGATAAGGATGCAGTGGGAGGTGGAGACCTGGAAGATGAAAATGACCTTCTCCTGCCCTCTCAAAAACCTGGTGTGGGGCCTGGGACAGGACAGCCCACCAGTCGGTGGCATGCTGTTCCACCACAGCATACTCTGGGGATGGTACCTGGAAGCAGCATCTCTCTTAGGCCCCGCCCTGGAGATCCAGGCAAGGACCTGGCCTCAGGCGAAAATGGCACCGAGTGCCGAGTTGGCTTCGTCAGGCACAATGGCTCCTGCCGGTCTGTCTGTGACCTCTTCCCCAGTTACTGTCACAATGGCGGCCAGTGCTACCTGGTGGAGAACATAGGGGCTTTCTGCAGGTAAGGGAGTGGCAGATGTTCAGGGGCTGGTAGAACAGGGTCTAAGCCATGTAAATGGGATAGACTCAGCCAATGGGCGGTTGAGAGGCACAACTTCCCAGATGAGGTACATTCACAGGATTCCCGGGTTTGCTAAGAGCCAGGCATGTTGGGTACACATCAGTAATCTCACACTGGGGAGGCTAAGACAGGACAATTGTGAATTTGAAGCCATCATGAGCTACATAGTCAAAAAAAAAAAAAAAAAAAAGCAATTTGTGATCTTGCCACCAGGACAAGTTCCTCAGAAGTAATATTTTGTCTTTCAAGGCTAAGTGAAGGGATTTCTCCCAGGGCTGTGGAAAGCGTCCATACTTGTGAAGCAGGGAGGCCTAGAACCCTACTGGGAAGTTAAAATGGCTCCCGAGTGTTCCTGCCAGGCTGTGTATTTAGCCAGAGAGCCAGATGTCTCTGAAGGGGATGTAGGCATGTAAAGTCAATGTGCTCCCCTAGGCCAGCCTCAAGAGCAGCCACACACAGGTTAGGTCAAGCCGAAACTTTTCAGAAAATCTTGCCAGTAGGCGATGCTTTTAGTTTTGGGTGGCAGCTCTCTTCCATTGGTGACTAACTGTCCTGGGATAGTAAGTCCCTAATGTTTTCAAAGATAAGAGTTTAGGGATCTCCAAGGACGCACTGTCTAAAGCCACCATCGCACACCTCATCAGTAAATTCTCGGTCACCTCACCTTGCCTCACAGGGAGAGATCTGCCTGATGGAGAACATGACTTGTGGAAGATCCTAGGTCAAGGGTGGTCTGGGCGGCGCTCGAGGAAGAGCAGAAGAGCATAGTCTTGTTCTCACCGGCTCCGAGGGAGCATTTCTGTCCTCTGCAGAGCTCCTTCCTTCCTTCCTTCTTACCTTCCTTCCTTTCCTTTCCTTTCTTTCTTTCTTTCTTTCTTTTTTTTTTTTTTTTGTTTTTCGAGACAGGGTTTCTCTGTGTAGCCCTGGCTGTCCTGGAACTCACTCTGTAGACCAGGCTGACCTCAAACTCAGAAATCTGCCTGCCTCTGCCTCCCAAGTGCTGGATTAAAGGCATGCACCACCACCGCACAGCTCTCTTTTTTTTAAGACAAGGTCTTATGTAGTGTAGGCTGACCCTGAACTCCCAAACCCCCTGCCTCCACCTCCCAAGTGCTAGGATCACATGCCTAAGTCACACCCAGTTTTAAATGTCTCCATGTTTCTTTGTGTTCCTGTAAGAAGTACTTAAGATTTACTGTAGCACCTGTGCATTGAAGCTTGAGTTCCAGCCCCTTCTGATGTCATTTCCTAGATGACACTAGGATCATCACCACAGAGGATGTGACCACATACTTCTAGTTGGAGTTGTCCAGTCATTCCCAACAGTAATTTCTTTAATCGAAAACTATGGTGATGGAGGAACGTAGTGCCTGTGATCCCAACACTGGAGAGGCAGAGGCAAAGGAAACAGGAGTTCAAGGCTAGCCTAAGCTACATTGCGAGTTTAAAGTCAGCTGGGGCTACGTGAGATCCTGACTCAGAAAAAAAAAAAAGTGGTGGTCTTAGAAAGAACTTGCCAGTTAGTTAGAGACCACCAAACAGGTAAGACCCTGTGAAGTTTGTCCTCTCTTTAATCTGGGGAACTGTGGCTAGGGCACAGCAGTCTCTGTAAAATCATTTTTCATCCTACCGGAGGCCTGACATTTTTACCTTCAAAGTGAGCTTCCTACCACAGTGTGAAATCCAGAGCCTCTAGAGAGCAGAGGAAGCACCAGAACCTCCTGGCGCTCTCAGGGAATTCTCCAGTAGGAGGAAGATTGTCCTCCTGGACAGTCTGCAAAGCTGCTTTCTCCTACAGGGGTCTTCTCCACGTGGCCCATGGCAACTCCTCTTGCTCAGCTGCTATCCCAAGATCACACACAGACCTCCGTGCCCAGGCTCCTCTTCAGCTTTGCACACCCAGGCCTGGCGGCAGCTTGCAAACTATTTTACATTCCACTCACAGGAGACTGCTGAGTCTTTGGTTGCAGACTGCAGCATGCCTTTGTCTCCGTCACCCACTGCAGGGAGAGGATCTGAGCTATGGCAGAACTTTTCTAGAACACTGGGTGAGAGGGCCCCCACAGAGAGGGGTCTGCATTCCCCGGCAACCTCAAACAGATTGTCTGTACCTCCCATGGCAGAGAGATTCAGTCGGAAAACAAAAATTCCTTATTGTGCACATCTCCTACCTTGTTTTGGGTGTGAGGGAGCCATTTCACTAGTGCATAATCTCTGGGCCTCTTTCTCTAGTCTGTCATTCACCCGAGGTTCATGTCCTCCCTCCTTTGCCTGCCTCTGTATCCTTCCACGTCTCTCTCTTTGAAGCAGCCTGGTTCCCATGGAAACAGCAATGTCATTGGAAGAGTTGGAGCCTGGGAATGTCCCCAAGGGCAAGAGAAAGTCACTCAACAAAAGAACGAAAACCCACCCCAAGGGTTGATTTTTCACTTTGCTGGCAGGGGCCTCTCACAGTCCTAAGAAGGTTTAGGGGCAGAAACTTTGCAGGGGTAAGAAGGGAATGTCCACCCATCTCTGGCTGTCAGGTTCATTTTTTCAATGTCATAGGAACTAGATGGGATAGAGGCTACCATGTGCGGGGCAGGTTCAAGTATTTCACCTTGAATCAGACCACCATCTTGCACCCAATGCCTGGGCGGACAGAATTCTGGGCATCTCTGCAAGGCAAAAGCCCAGGATTCTGTTCCCACCCCGCCACTTACGAGTCAATTTCTCTGCTTTGCTCACCTCATTTCTTTATATCACAGGCTTTGGAACACCTGGCCCCTTTCATAGAATACCTGTAACGTTGGGGTGAAGACAGGGGTGAGGTCTGCTCAGACTGGGGCTGCCGCAGTCCTGCAGGCAGTCCTCCGAGTGGGCTATCAAGTTGTGTGTCGCTAGCATCAGAGTCGGGCTCTTGCTGTGGCCAAGACTGCCTGCCCGCCCATCACCTGAGTCCCTCTGTGTCCTTGTAGGTGTAACACGCAGGACTACATCTGGCACAAGGGGATGCGCTGTGAGTCCATCATCACAGACTTCCAGGTGATGTGCGTGGCCGTTGGCTCGGCCGCGCTCGTGCTGCTGCTCCTGTTCATGATGACGGTGTTCTTCGCCAAGAAGCTCTATCTGCTCAAGACCGAGAATACCAAGCTTCGGAGGACCAAGTAAGTCTGTCAGCAGACCTCGGCAGCAGAGGCACAGCCCCAACCCAGGGTGAGGGACGGTTTCTGCCACCTGTTCTCTAGCCCTTTGGTTCAGGTTAAAAGTTCACTCACGTTTATCTCTGCGTACGTAACACGTGCTGGGTAAAGCCTTAGGCCTGTGTAACTGTCAACAGCCATGTTCCAGCACCCTAAAACCCAGGAAAGAGAGTGCTAAAGAGAGGGCTACTGGCATATGCCACGTCCCTAAGTGATTACTACACTCACTCTGCCAGCTTTGCCTGCCTATACTGCTTCCCTGGTGCACTGGCATTGGGTACAAGTGTGATTCAAGGTGAAATACTGGAACCTACCCCCCACACACACATCCAGTGGCCAGTGCAGGATTTTACTCACAAATCAGTATAGAGTAAGTCCAGCCCCTTCAGATCATCTATCAGTGGATATTGAGAGATGTGTTAGGCTACACTGCACTGCCTTTTTAAAGCTGCCCCCTTAGGCTAGAGTGTTAGCTTAGTTCATAGGATGCTTACCTCTGGTGCTCAAAACCACCCTTTGCTCCTTTGCACCAGGTAAACTGGGATGTGACAGCATATACCAGTACTCAGAAAAGGTGAGAGCCAGAGGCCAGAAACTCAAGGTCATCTTCAGCTACATGGGGAGGTTGAAGCTAGCCTGAGCTAAGTGAGACCCTTTGTCCCTTGAGTCATGCCCCATGTACTAGTCCACTAGCCACTGCTGTCCATTCTCACCTTTTGAGAGTGAGTGCCAGTCTGCACTTACTCCTTTTGGTCATTGTCCAATTTACTCATAATTAAGTTGTGCCTATTTACATATATGTGTATTTACATATATCTGGTCAAGCCGGATTCCAAAAAGAATAGAATTTAGCAGTGACGAGCAGTCAGAGTTAACTTCCTGTACTGTGTATTTTAAGGACCACAAAGGCCGGGCGGTGGTGGCGCATGTGGCGCATGCCTTTAATCCCAGCACTTGGGAGGCAGAGGCAGGCGGATTTCTGAGTTCGAGGCTAGCCTGGTCTACAGAGTGAGTTCCAGGACAGCCAAGGCTGTCAGAGAAACCCTGTCAAAAAAAAAAAAAAAAAAAAAAAAAGGACCACAAAGGACTACAGGGTCTCATTTTTTGGCTCTTAAGCTGTGCCAGCTGTGTATCTGAGCGATGACCCACATTTACCATTAAGTCCACACCTTGAACACTCAACGTGTGACCTTATGCACTAGGAAAAGACTTCTCTGATGTTGAAGCAAAGTAAAAATGTTTTTAAAGTGTCACAGGAGTCTCAAAAGGAGTCTAGCCCCCAGACCCAAGAGAATTCATACAGCCTGGTCTCAACTTTCTTTCCTTATCTTCCGATATTAATCCCTCTGGCAGGAGACTTCCTACAGAGAATGCGGCTGAAGGACTTTCCCTGGGTCCTGGGAAAAAGACAAAACACCATGTGTTGCTCCTGTGCTGGGTAAAGACACACAGTGTACAGACAGTTGCAGCCCTGTGACCTTCCAGCTAACCGCCATGGGACTGAAAGGGCCCCTCTTCTATTGTCCCTGTGCATTGAGGCAGGGACATAAATCTGTGCACGTGATTGCTTCAGAGTAATACAAGCTACGACCTTTGACTCCTTATCCCATGGCTACACTGAAGCAATGGCTGTGCAGGCCCACTTCAGTCAGGGCAGCTGCTGGTGGTGGGGACATGGGGCCACTT
>JANHMN010000020.1:438908-479380 GCA_030674055.1 Rhabdomys pumilio | reverse complement strand
CTGGTCTATATAAGTTCCAGGCCAGCAAGGGCTACCTACATAGTAAGACCCTGTCCATACATAAATAAGTAAGTAAATGGACCAGTTTCTTCCCCACCTCTCTTTGTGAGAAAAGATTCATAATCTGATTACTTGTGTCTGCCTGCCTGTTTGTACATAGTACAGGCTGGTCTTGAACTTGCTATATAGCTATGGCTAGCCCTGAATTTCCAGCTCTCCTGCCTCCACTTCCCTACCTGTGCACTTCTGGCCAGAATCAGTGCTTTCAGGAGAGTGACTTTCCTCTGCGGCAGCCGCTCCTCAGCCTCTTAGTCTCTTCTGGCTTATTCCAAACTTATCATCGCTGTCTTTGCTCCGATCTGCTCCCAGCCATCTAGGAAGGCCTGGCACGATTGCTTTGACCCTTCTATCTGTTGTCCTTCTTCCCAACAATCCCCCCAATTCTCTCCTCTTCCAGGACGACCCCAGCGCGCCCCACAAAATCCAGGAAGCTCTCAAGTCCCGCCTGAAGGAGGAGGAGTCCTTTAACATCCAGAACTCCATGTCACCCAAACTTGAGGGTGGCAAAGGTGGCCAGGACGACGTGGAGGTGAACTGTCTCCAAAATAACCTGACCTGAGACCGAGCAAGAAGAGAGGAAGGGGGTGGGGGAGGGAAGGACCGTTGTCTCCTCTCTGGCAGAGTCGACTTCTCGTAACCATTTGTTAAGCTTTTCTTTTTCTGATCTCATGGCATGCTCTGGTGTGTTTTGTAGGAGGGGGAAACACTTAAAATAAGCAAAGAAACCGAGCAGGATTGCATATACTGGACGGTTCTTGTCTGTGCTCTGTACGCCGCTTCTGCAGCTGTGATCTAAACCTCTTCTGGCGCTCAGCTGACTTTTTGTTTTGTACTTCGACCTGCCTTTTTTTGGAATACCAGTTTAAAAAAAAAAAAAAAACAAACCAAGGTTCTTGAAATAAAACTTTTTAAAAAGCTGTCCACTTCCTTAGTGCTGGGCCTCCTGTCTGCTCGGTTGTTGTCAGTTCTGAGACTTCATCAGGTTCATTCGGTTCCCCTACCCCGACTCCCTAGCTTCCCAAAAAAGGTTCACAACCATCTGGAACTGAGGTTCCACAGGATTGCGTGCCTTACTCTGCCTCCTTCCAGCACCGGGATGCACACACAGGATGCACATGCCAGCAAGTGCAACGCTTACACAGATAAAATAAATACCCTTTTTTTTTCCTAGACAGGGTTTCTCTGTGTAGCCCTGGCTGTCCTGGAACTCGCTCTGTAGACCAGGCTGGCCTCGGACTCAGAGATCTGTCTGCCTCTGCCTCCCAAGTGCTGAGATTGACCCTGAGTGCTGGGATTAAAGGCATGCACCACCACTGCACAGCTTAAATATATATTTTTAAAAAAATGAAATGTTTGAAATCTTGGCAGTAGCAGTGCCTCATCTTTGGCTGCCATAGCAAACAGGACAGACACACCTCGGCCAGCAGGTGTGTGCTTTCTCACAGTTCGGAGGATGAAGGTGCCAAAAGAAATGGTATCTCTTGAGGCCTTTTCTGGCTTGCCCACAGACAGCTGTGCTCTCTGCATCCTCCCTGGGACATCTTGAGGAACATGCATGAAAAGAGGACATAACGCAGGATCATCCTCCAAGCCAAATAGCTATCCTTTTTACGAGTTCAGCTGCGTCCATTCAAAAAAGAGCACCCCAGCTGGGCTGTCTGTTTATAGCCACCAAAGAGAGGTGGAGCGGCACAGCTGCTTACTGCTGCCTCTTGTATGCAACTCTGCCCTAATTGCACACAGCCTCAGGGAGGGTCTGGAGCATATATGGCAGTGGGGAATAGGGGAAGGGGTTCCATCCATGCCAGTGTGGGGGAGAGTCACAATTCCTACTGGGTAAAGACTCTGTGAGTGGGGAAACCCACGCTCCAGTGAGTAGCTCCTCACCCATGCTCTGTAGCCAAGACCCCTATAGTCTTACTGGGCTTCCCAAAGTAAACTCTGAAGGATCTATCCCGTGGTTTGTCTTCCAGGCCTCAGACACTGCTTACATTTTCCCCTGGAAGGAATCTTAGCAGCAGAGGGAAATGTTACTCATATCTTTCTGCCGTCTTTGTTTTGTTTTGTTTTGTTTTGTTTTGTTTTGTTTTGTTTTGGAGCTAGAGTCTCATGTAGAAACCTGCTAGGGTCAGCTTTGAACACCTGATCTTCCCTCTACTTCCCAAGTGCTGAGATTACATGAGTGTTCGAGCACACCTGGCTCTTTCTGTTCTTTTACAGACAGACTCTACGGGAATGGGGCCCTTTCTGAACACTGGATTTAACCCTACCTAGCTCTTCAAAGGCTTTTCCTCCAACTACTGTCACTTTGGAAGTTGAGGATTCAATTTATGACCTTTTTGGGGGGTGGGGTGGGGGAGGGACATAGTTTAATCAATAATACTCTGTTTCATCTACTGTTCAAGACCATGTATAGCCATGCATAGTGTTACATGCCTTTATCCCAGCACATGCCTGTAATCTTAGCACTCAGGAAGCCAGGAGATTTCCAGGCTAAACTACACTACATAGTGAGACCCTGTCTCCAAAATACAATAAGCTGAACAAAAATTCTTATTCGTTCATAAATAAGCCTTGTTTGCTCTGAGCAGTATGAATGAAATTAACAATGAAAAATTAACAAGATTTCTACGTCAAGAAGTTGCGATCGGTCGGTAAAATGCTTGTGGCACAAACATGAAGACCTGAGTTTGAATCCCTAGTACCCATGTAAAAAACTAGGCATGGTAGTGCTTCTGTAACCCGGGGCTGAGGTGACAGTCCCAGAGGCAAACTGGCCAGCCGTCTAGCAGAAAACAATGAATTCTAGGTTCCCTGGGAGACCCTGTCTTAAAAAAACAAGGTGAAGAATGTGTGAGAAAGACACCTACTATCTGTGTGTGAGGAATGGGTGAGTGTGCCCATACACACACGTACACATCACACACGCAGAGAAATACCTGAGAAATAGACCCAAATAGCACAGTGTGTCTGTCTGTAACAGAGACACGTGGGAAGAGTTCAGGAAAGAGGTACAAAGTAGACTTTGAAGGGCCAGTGAGAAGGCTCAGTGGATAAAGGGGCTTGCTGCCAAGCCAGCTGATCTGAGTAGTAGACTTTGAGGAATAGGAGACATTTGCCAGAGTGGAACAAGAGAAGAGGCCCTCCAAGGCAGAGGTAAGCCACTGAGGAAAGCAGTACTGTGTAAACAAATTTTGTGGGAAGGAGTTCAGGTGACAGGGCTGAAAAGGGCCCCTGAGGACAAATGGCAAAGACTGTCATCACTGGGCTGAGCAGTCTGATTTGCTTCTTAAGAAGTTAACTGGGAGCCAGGCTCCAGGCACAGGCCTGTAATCCCAGCTTCTTAGTGAGCGGGAGTAAACGGGAGAGGATCACAATCACATGGTCAAGAACTTCGTGGGCTATTGTGCGAGCTCAAGGCCAGCCTAGGCAACCTAGTGAAACCCTCCCAGTGTCAATGAACAGTGAAAGAAGCCAAGGACACAGCCGAGCACTGGACACTTGCTCAACCCACACGAGACCCTGGGTTCAGTCCCCAACACTTCAAAAGCTGACAAAGGATGGAGTGAACGGAGACCAGCTGCAGATCGATTGTATCGATTCAGGCACTGAATGGAGATGAATTTAAGAGAGTGAACGGTTTAAATAGACAAGCTTACTGACAAGTGGGGAATTTTCTAAAACCTATTGCCTGTATTCAATCTGATTCCAGCTACTGGAAATGTATTTCTGTTGCTACTTCTGGCTGCTTCTCCTTGGTTTCTCCTGTCAGATACATTTTAAATTTTTCTATTTGCTTCTATTTCATCTGGTTTCGTCTCTTTATTTTGAGACAGGGTCTCATGCAGCCCAGGCTAGACTGGAACTCCTGATTACAGGGCTGGTGATGTTGGTGGAATGCTTTCTTTTTTATCACACACAAAGCACTGGTTGCAACTCTAAATACCTTATGAACTATGTGTGTCTGAGCCTTATAATCCTAGCACAAAGCAGGAGGAAGCAGGAAACACAGAAATTCAAAGTCATCCTAAGCTACATAGTGAGCCAGCCTGGGCTACATGAGACCTTTTCTCACCATAAATGCCAACAAACAGAAACAAGTACCAGCAATACAGTGTGCACTACCACATTCAGCCTTACTTTTTATTTAATGATGGACACCGCATTTGAAAAACTGATTGGAACATCTTCAGACCTGGGAGGGTTCCTTCCTGACACTTTGGTTACTTCTGTTGAGATACCCAGTGGGGCTGGAATTCTGGGATCACATTAAATCCCCGTGGATGTGTTCTAAGCCACTGAAATCAATCAGACTATGCAAGGTTAACCTCAGGTAACTCTTTAGCCTTCAGGGACTGTCCTCTGCAGTCTCCACCCCAAACAGTGTTGACCAGCTTTCCACCTTTGATAGATCCCGAATACAACTGCTGATCCCAGTCACCCTGCAAGACTTTCAGAAACCCTCTGGCTTGTGCTAGCCACCTTATGACTCACACGGGCAGGCTTGATGACTGAGCCTATCTGTCTGGGTACCTGCCGTCTCTGGATGTCAGGCTGGTATCACCATAGCACCCGGTCTGATCTTTGATATTCATCTGCTTTTGGTGTGCGGTTTTGTGTTTAGAGGAAGAGGTGGTCCAATTACCTAGTCTCCTTTTGACCGGCAACAGAAGTCCTGTGTTCCCAACTTGAACTCCTGCCCAGATAGAGTTCTGTGGAGTCTGCTGTCATCAGATAACGCTGTGTATTGTAAGTAACAACTTCTTGACCATATTTCTTATTTAATTGGGTTGGGCCCGGGGGGTCGGGGGTGTGCAACCCATGTGGCTTGTCTGGGATTTATGGAGCAGACTCTGAACTAGAGGGCCTTCCTTCTGAGGCTAAACACCTCGGAATTCTTTCACAAAGAAACCAGGTGATGACAAGAAATTATATGTAAAAGGACCTTGTGAGTCAAACTCCAGACTTTGTAAGTGCTACGTTTTGTTTGTTGTGCTTTTGCCACGACCATATTAGGAAATATGTCTGTAAGACCTGGCTGTGTCCTCAGGAGGGCAGGAAAACCTGGATTGAAGTGGAAGCAGGAAACAGTAGAGGCCTGTTCAGGAGGGTCACCACACACTGCCAGGAGTCTGTGTGGCAAAGAAGAGACTGAGTGTTGGAGTCAGATGTGTTGATTTCTATCTGTGCCTGCTTTCTTTCCTGCCAGGGTTTTTGTGTTACTCAATGACTGTGGTCCAAAGAGTGGTCAACACCGTCTCTGGGGACTTTATGCCCCTGCACAGAGTAACATTAACATTAAGTAACATTAACAGAGGTTACTTAACTCTTGGGATGGCCCTCGATTCTCTCTGTTCTCTCTGTTCCACACTGGAGCCTGTCCTGAATCTTCTCTCTGAGGAAAGGCTAGGACTAGGGAGCTGGCTCACCCCAGTAACAGAGCTTCCTGGACAAACCTGGCAATATGGGTTCAATTCCCAAAACTTACACAAAGGTGGAAATAGAGAGCCAGCCCCACAGAGTTGTCCTCTGACCTCCACACGTGTACTGTAACACCACGGTTGTCCACACACTTGTATCATAGACACATACAAACACACAATAATAATAATAATAATAATAATAATAATAATAATAATAACAATAATAACAACAACAACATTTTTAATGGATCTACTGGGGTTGGGGAGATGACTTTATAGGTAAAGTGCCAGCTATGCAAGCCAGAGGATCTGAGTTCAGGGCCCCAGCACACGCAAAAAGTCAAGCCTAGCAGCATGTGTGCCTATAATCCCAGCACCTGATATAGAAGAAACTCAAGGTGTCAGTGTTGATGTTATAAAGGACTTACTAATAGGTTAGCTTAGGAAACACCAAATCACACAAGGAGAATTTAGCTAAAGGGGTGCCACCTCCAAAGTACCTAGAAGATAAGTAGTCTGCTACCTGGGCCAGTTAATGTTTGTTCTCCAGGACTGACAAATGAGACAGCATGGGACTTACAACCAGCCCCATTCCCACACAAAGACATTCTTCTAACAAGCAGCTCCAGGAGCAATCTGGGCACACACTATCCTGAAGTTCTGGTCTGCCATTAAGTCTTCTGTGTGCTTGTCAGGAAAAATGTGATTCTGCCAGGTAGGCAAGACCCTCCTGGGTAACAACTACACAGAAAACAAAAATCGAAAACTCATTGGTATACTTAAGGTAAGTCCAACAATATGCAGCATCTTTGCTGTGCAAACCTTCCTTCTGCCTAAGTGGCCAGATTTATAGTCTTCTCTGTTCAACTTATTTAGAGTGAAGTGCATTCCTTTAATCCCAGCACTTTGAGGCAGAAACAAGTGGAACTCTGTGAATTCTAGGCCAGCCTGGTCTACAGAGTGAGTTCCAGGACAGCCCTGAGATGCCCTGTCTTAAAAAGAAGGGAGGGAGGAAGGAAGGAAGGAAGGAAGGAAGGAAGGAAGGAAGAAAGGAAGGAAAAGGAAGGAAGTTGTTCAAATTACAACTGGGGAGGACCTGAAAGATCTTTAAGTATGATAGTATTTGTGGGACACAGAAGCCCAAGGTGTACATAAGTTAGTGAAGTCTCTTCTATTCATGGCTAGCTCGTCTTTGAACAGCAGACACAGGCAATTGTGAGAGCCTCACAAGAGCTCAAAGAACTGTCTCCTTACTTTCCTGAGTGGGTGGGGTGATTTCTCACTGTGAGGAGTACACATTTTCAACTTGCAGAGGCACAAACTGGAGGATCCCAGGGTCTCACTGAGTAGCCAGGCTAGCCCATCAGTGAGTTTCTAGGCTCCATGGGAGATGCTGTCTCAAACACAGAGGAAGCGAGGTAGAGAAGGCACATGAAGGACAGCCCTGTGGCTTCAACAGCTGCATCCACGCCATCCATACCCACAAGCACACACCACAAAAAGAAAAGGAGACTGAAAATGTGGGAGGCAGACGCCATGGGAGGAAAATCCTTTGTCCGTGGAGCCCTTGAGAGGTGCAGCCTGGCTGGCCGGGTGGACTTTGAGGGTTATATGCACCACTGGCTCTTGGTCCACTTCACACCAGCACACTGCCGTGTGCTCCTGCCACCATGCTTCTCCACCATGGTGGGCTGAAACTGCTCTGAAACCTTCAGGGATTCCCAGGAAGTATTCTGGTCACGGGAATGCAAACTGGCTAATTCAGACTCTGTTTGCAACAAGCCCATGATCATGTGTATTCAGAGTGGATGCTGGGTAGAAAATGAATCAGCCAGAGAACAACTTTTCATAGCTACCAGCAGCTGCTCTTTATTTTTACATTGTGTGTGTGTGTGTGTGTGTGTGTGTGTGTGTGTGTGTGTGTGTGTGCGCGCGCGTGCGCGCGCACGCGCGCGCGAGCATATGTGTGTGCGTGAGCATGTACAGCATGCCTGTGTGCGTGCATGTGTGCATGCTTGATGCAGTATCATGAGTGAGCCTATGTATGCAGCAGCCCATGAAGGTCAGAGGATAACTTCCTGGAGTCAGTTCCCTACCTCTACTCTGTGGATTCTGGTGACCAGACTCAGATCATCAGACTTAATAGCAAGTGCCTTTATCCACTGAGCCACCTTTCCACCCCGAGGATATATCTTTTAAGGGCATAATTTACCTCAAAATACCACTTCACCATGTACAAAACATATTCATTTTCCCCAAAAAAAAACATTGTCACAGGGGCTAGAACTCAGTTGGTGGAACCCTTGCCAAGCATGCACAAAATCTAGGTCTGGGCATGGTGGAGCATGCCTAAACCCCAGCATTTGGGAGGTGGAGACAGGAAGATCAGAAGTTCAAGGCCACCCTTGGCTCCATAGGCCAGCCTGAACTGCATGAGACCCTCTGTCAAACACAGAACAAAAATATCAAGTTCAGGTTGGCCTCTGAGTCTTTCTTTTTTTAAAGATTATACTATTTCATTTATGTGTATATGTATGGGTATGTGCTGCACTTCAGTCCAGTGCCTGTGAAAGCCTGGGAGGATGTTGAATTGTTTGGAACTAGAGTTACAGGTAGCTGTGGGCTGCCTCATAGAGGGACTAGAAGCAACTCTGACCAAGAACAGAATACTCTTAACTTCTGAGCCATCACTCCAGCCCCTGGTCCCTAAGGCCACACCTCCTAATGATGTAATTCTCTATGGACCAAGTATTCAAACAGATGAATCTGTGGGGGCCATGCCTATTCAAACCACCACAGGCTGCTTCCACTTTGGGACAATTTTGAATGATGCTGCTGTAAGCACTCGTATGCAATGGTTTTATTCTTGCAGTGCTAGGGACTGAACACAGAGCCTCAGTAAGAGGCAGGAGCTCTGCCACTACAGAACATCTCCATGGAAGTTATCATGTGAGCAAGTCTGTGGTCACTCCAACAGTTAACACTAGGAGTAACAGCTTGACAGTTCTCAACATGGAAGCACCATTTCATGTCCCTACCAGCAGTGTTAGGGTCCCAGCTTCACCTACCAAACAATACTTCCTGTCTATCTTTCTTATTCTAGTCATCCTTGTGAAACATTACCCTAATTGAAATTCCGCTAATGGAGATTGAATTCAGAGTCCCATTCTGGGCAAGCAAATGAACGAGCATTATAACATTAAGAGATAGTCCCAGCCCCTCCACTAGTTTTTTTTTTAATATAAGATTTATTTATATATTTTATGTATATGAATACACTGAAGCTGTCTTTAGACATACCAGAAAAAGTCATCAGATCCCATTACAGATGTTGTGAGCTACCATGTGATTGCTGGGAATTGAACTCAGGACCTCTAGAAGAGCAGTCAGTGCTCTTAACCGTGAGCCATCTCTCCATCCCAATTAAGTGATTTTTTAAAAAAAATGTATCTATTATGCTTATTTATTTGGGAGCTCACATGTGGTGAGCATTTTGTGGGAGTCAGTTCTTTCCATCCACCATATGGGACCTGGGGATTGAACCCAAGAACACCAAGCACCTGTACGTACTACGTCATCTGACCAACTCTAATTCTATAAATTTGTGTTCCACACAATATGAGGCCATACTGAGAAGGCTTACGGGTTTATCACCATTGCATTCCGTGATGCATTGACTTTTGTAGCATAATGAGCTGAACAGTTGTATCTATCTGATGGTTTAGATGTGAGTTGCTCTTTCTAAAGGACTCACGGACGGATGGCTTGTTCCCCATCAGTGAATCCAATCACTGAGAGGTTATTTTGGGATATGGGTGTTGGTAGAACTTGCCGAGGATGCTAAGCCCTGGGTTCAGTCTCCAGCATAGCATATGCTGCGCGTGGTAGCACAGGCTACGTGAAACACTACCTTAAAAAATATAGGTGAGCTGAAAAGATAATCCAGCAGTTAGGAGCACTTGCTGCTCCTGCAGAGGACCTGGGTTCAATTCCCAGCACCTGCACTGGGCGGCTCAAAATCATCTATAAATCTAATTCTAGAATATCCAATACTTGACACCCCCTTCTGAACTCTGCAGATGCCTACATACATGCGGTCCATTTACATACATATATGTACTAAGGCACATACACATACACATAAAATAAATAAGTAAAGACTCTAAAAATAGGAACAATATATAAAAGAATCACAAGTCCATTTACCCAGATACTAAAACCATTTTCAAAACGTAGCCAGCTAGCCAGGGGGTGGTGGCACATAATCACAGCATTGGAGAGGCAGAGGCAGTCAGATTCCTGACTCTGAGACCAGCCTGGTCTACAGAGTGAGTTCCAGGACAGACAGGGCTACACAGAGAAACCTTGTCTCAAAAAAAAAGAAAAAAAAAATTAGAAAAGCCAGGCAGTGTGGCACACACCTATAATTCCAACACTTGAAGGTAGGAGACCCAGAAGTTCAAGGGCATCCTCAGCTATGTAGTAACAAGTTCCAGGCCAGCCTGGTAGGTGAGACCTTGTCTCAAGCACTTTGAAAATGAAACAAAAGAAAGAGATGATTTTATCAAGATGGCTCGGATCAATGGATTGACAGATCAATAGAGTACTTTTTTAAAAAGCAGAGTCTCTATAATATGTAACCCTGGCTGTCCTGGAACTTGCTCTATAAGACAGGCTGGCCTTGAACTCACAGAGCTCCACCTGCCTCTGCCTCTCAAAACATGCATTGATAGAACCTTTTCCTTTTTTTTTCTTAAATTTACTTCCTTTTATGCATGTGAGTATTTTGCCTGCACATATGTGTGGTCAGCATGTGCCTGCCCAGTGTCTCTGGAGGCTTAGAGAGGTTGTCAGACACCCTGGAACTGGAGCTACAGACGATTGCGAGCTGCTGTATGGGTTCTGGGAATTGAACTCAGATTTTTCTGGACAAACAGCCAATGATCTTAATCACTGAATCATCTCTCCGGCCACAAGTAGAGTCTTAATTTAGTGAAAATACTAGAAAGTTCTAGAAAGGAGGAGAGGAGCCTTGTAAGCCTCTCAAAGTGGCTGCTGGGAACCCAGCTCCAATCCTCTGTAACAAGAGTTAACCAGTGAGCCACCCCCAACCCTAGGGTAGGACTTTGTGAGAGGAAGTGCCTCCTGGGGTGTGCTTCTGTTATTTGTTTGTTTGGTTTGGTTTGGTTTTTGGTTTTTTGAGACGGTTTCTCTGTGTAGCCCTGGCTGTCCTGGAACTCACTCGGTAGACCAGGCTGGCCTCGAACTCAGAATTCTGCCTGCCTCTGCCTCCCAAGTGCTGGGATTAAAGGAATGTTCCACCACTGCCCCGCTTGGGGTGTGCTACTGAAGGATACACCCTTCCCCTCCGCCCACCTCTTCCTGGCTGCCATCACATGAACAGCTCAGCCACACCTCCACCCCTGCCCTTCCACCACGCTTCCATGTTTGTCTCTTACCACAGCCCAGAAGCTATGGAGCCAGCTAATCACAGCCTAGAAGTTCTGAAACCATGAAAGAAGTTGTTTTGTGGGTGTCCATTCATGTGTGAGCATGCATGAATATAGGAGCATGTGCGTGCGTGCGTGAGTGCATGCGTGCGTGCGTGGGTTCGTATGTTGAGTCTAAGTATCTTTGACTGTTTTCCACCTTATTTTATTTTTTGGCACATGGTGTCTCACTAACCATGGAGCTTACCTGTGGCTAAATCAGCTGGCCAGTGAGCCCCGGGAATTCTCCTGTCTCTGCTTCCCAAAGGCTGAAGTACAAGTGGGTAACATCATACTTAGCTTTTAGATGGTGGCAGAAATTGAACTTGGATCCTCATGATCACGTAACAAACACTTTACCAACTCAGCCACCTCTTCAGGACAATCCTGCCACCATCGCTGAAGCAGGCAAGGTCTCATGTGACCTCAAACTCATGTAGCTAAGGGTGACCAGGAACTGATCCCCATGCTGCCATCCCACTGAATGCTGGGAGCAGGCGTGCAGCACCACGCCCAGCGGATGCAAAGCCGAGTACTGACTTTGTGCATGCACCCTACCAACTGAGCCACATCCCCAGCTTGTTTCGTCCTTTTTCTCAGGTTTCTGGTCCCAGAAACCAAAAACTGATGAGCACCGTGGCTCCGCCCATTTTATCTCCTGTTGCTATGGTTACATCAGCTTTCCTATGGTTAGTGTTTGCAGATGTAGATTCCTCTAGTCTTTTTTTTTTTTTTTTTTTTTTTTAACTTTCAACCCTTCCTGTATCTTTATACTGCAGACATTTTTCTTGTAAACAACATATGGCTGGTTTTACTCGTGTGGAAATATTTTTTGTCTAATGGAAACATTCTGTCATTAATATCATACCACTAATAAATTTGGATTTGCATACTCACTTTGATATGAACTTTATCTTCTGGGTTCCCAATCATCTTCTTTCTTGCAACATTTCTTAGACTGATTTCCTTAATTCCATTTTTTAAATGTTGTCATCTGGTAGGATGGCTCAGTGGGTAAAGGTCCTCGACTCCAAAGCTGAGGACTTGAGCCTGATTCCGGAGAAGCACGTGATGGAGAGAGAGAGAGCTGGCTTCTGAAAATTGTCCTCTGTCATCCATATTCTTGGTGTGGTGCAAGAAAGAGAGAGAGAGAGAGAGAGAGAGAGAGAGAGAGAGAGAGAGAAGAAAGGAAGAAAAGAAGGAAGGAAGAGAGAGACAGAAAAGGAAGGAAGTGGTATTTTTTTAAAGGTTTATTTATTTTATGTATATGAGTACACTGTCACTGTCTTCAGACACATCGAAAGAGGGCATCAGATCTTATTACAGATGGTTGTGAGCCACCACCGTGTGGTTGCTGGGAATTGAACTCAGGATCTCTGGTAGGTCAGCCAGTGCTCTTAACCGCTGAGCCATCTCTCGAGCCCCCAGAAATTTTTTTTTTTAATCATTCCACATTTTGCTACCATGGGTTTGAAAGTTATTGTTTCTCAGTTTTCTGACAAAGATAAGTAAGGTGTGGAGTTTGAAAGTTACTTTTGTCTGTTTGAGTTTAACCTAAAACACCTCTGGCCAAGTTTTCTTTCTGTGAGGCATTCGAGGGACGATTGTGTGCTGCCGCTGTTCAGTTTAGTAGCTCTGCACCAAGAGATTGAACATTTTGAGACAGGATCTCAGGTAGCCAAGGCTGGCTTCAACCTCCCTATGTATCAGAGGGTGGTCTTCAACTTCTGATCCTCCTGTCTCTGCCGCCCCTCCTGTACAGGAGTTAAGGAGTGTACTGCTGACATCTGGCTTATGAGGTTCTAGGGATGAAGCCCAGAACTTTGTGCTAGGTAAGACTCTACCAACTGAGCTACGTCCCCAGCCCAGGCTTGAACATTTAAAATGTGATTAATACAGTTGAGCAATTGAATGTGTGTATTTATTTAGATGCAGGACATCAATCACTGTGTGGTCTAAGACGGTCTTGACTCCCCAAACCTCCTGTTTCTGTCACCCTGATCTAGAATGACAGGCATGCCCAGCCATGCCCAGCCCTGGATTTTTATAGTTTTTCTTAAATTACACATACACATGCAGACGGCAGCCCCCATAGTGCATAGAAGAGCTCTAGGGATTATGGACTATGTGCCCATTTCCTGTCAGTGTCTGATCGTCCATGGGCCATGAAGGCAATTCTCGATATCTTGCCAGTGATTCGGTTTAGATCTTTTAAATGTGTTTTTATTATATTTTATTTATCTATGTGTGTGCATGTATGCGCGCGCACACACACACACACACACACAAATGGATGTCAGAGGACAACTTGCAGAGTTGACTCTCTCCTTGTACCGTGTGGCTCCCAGGGATTGAACTCGGGTTTGGCGTCAAAAGCCTTTACCCACTGAGGTGTCTCACGGCCGCTGGTGATTGGCTGTAAACATGATCATGTAACCCTGTTCTTAAATGAGACTTGAATTCAACCAGCCCTGTTCCCAGGTTTCTTATTACTTGAAGCTATACCATCTTAATTTCCATGAGTCTCGGGTTCCCTCTAGTATTCACACGTTCTCCCAGTCAGATTCTTTTTTAAATTTTAGTTTACTTTTAAATGCAGGGTGTTTTGTGACAAGTGTCTGTGCACCACATACATGTAGTACCAGAGCAGGCCAGAAGAGGGTGTCAGATCCCCTAGAACTAGAGCTATAGAGCCTTGGGAGCTGTCTTTGGGTACTGGCAATGGAACCTGGATCCTCTGGAAGAGCGAGCAGTGCTCTTAACTGCAGAGCCATCTCTTTAGCCCCCATCCAGATTCCTTCAAAGTACTTTAGCAGTACTGGGTATCTGTGTGTGCCTGTGAGTGTTTGTGTAGTATTTATGTATGTGTGTGGCACTCCCCTCTCTGTGCACACATGGAAGCTAGAAGTCAAGGTTGGATGTCCTTCTCCACCTTATTTTAGAGACAGGATGTCTTACTGAACCTGGGGCTTGTTGTTTTAGCTAAAAAAGCTGGTCAGATGGCTGCAGGGATCCTCCTGTCTCTGTATCCTATTCCTGTAGTGACAGACATGAACCACCACAGCCAGAGTGTGTGTGGGTGCTGAGGATCTGAACCAATGTCCTTGTGCTTGCCCAGTGAGCTGTTTACCCACTGATCCATCTACCTAGCTCTAAAGTCCTTTTAGAAGACTTTCACACATATTAACACATAGTAAATAAGATGTTTACTACATATATGGCAGGCACAATTTAGAATAATCTACAACTACTAACTCATTTAACCATTTGTGTGACACTTGTGTGACAAGCGCTTTAATCACCCCCACCTAACAGAGGAGGAAGCCAGGCAAACATAGATAGTTTTCTGTGAGCCAGACACAGCAACTCATGCTTAATTAACAGCCCTCATTACTCAGGGCACTGAGGCAGAAAGATCTGTCGACCTTGGAGTTTGAGACTAGCCGGGGGAAAAAAAGAGACCTACATCTCACACAGGAGGGACATGGCCAAGAATGTAGCTCAGCCAGTGGATCGCTTGCCAGCATGCATAAAGCCCTAGGTTCCATCCCTAACATGGCATAAACTGTGCACATGACATGAGCCCATGATCCCAGCACTCATCAGGGTAGAGACTGATAGATCAGAAGTTCAAAGTTATCTTCAGTTCCATAGTTAGATTGAAGTCAGCCAGGGGTACCTGAGACCCTGTCTCAGAGCTGGGGTTCAAGTTGGTACCCATAAACCCCATTGCCTCTTTCTGGTTGTTTTCCTCACTGGTTAATTTGCTTTCCATCTGACTTGCATAGAAGAATGGTTTTTGAAATTGAATTCTTTATTAGGTATTCAGTAGGTGGCAGTCTTTGTGGAATGAAGGAAGGAATGAACGAACAGATGAAAGGCAGGCAGGCAGACATTTGCCTGTTTGCACCCATCACCCCTATCCTGGAAGAAGGCTGAGTCTTTCTTGGGAGGCAGTGATAGGGACCTTTGAGGTCTCTTTCCTGGGTCTCTGATGATACCCTTCCCTTGGGCTCCAGAAGGGGGCATGTGCTGAGGTCTCCAGAGCCCTTTGCTTGGCTTTGCCCTTCTCCTGCTGGGTGCTGCTGCAGCTGGGTCCCCTGTAGAAGCAGAGCTGGCCTTCCTTCTTGGCAGCACTGGTGTTCATTTGATGTTTCCGAGGCCAGGCCCAGCGGGTGGCAGGGTTTCTGCTGTTAATCACACAGCCTTCTAGGGCCTGTCCACGTGGCTGGCTTTGAGGGTCAGCCAGAGCTCTGGTGGGAACCGCTCACTGCTCTAATTGGCCCTCTCTTGGGAGGCAGCAGACCCTGGGTCTCACTTGTTTTTACTCTGGCGACAGTCACACCCTCTCAAGGAGGACAGCATGCTTCCTGGTGCAGCTGGTTCTGTGGCCAGCCTGGGCAGAAGTTCATTCTTGTTCTACAGAAACCCTGGGGCAGTCTGGGTCTTTGCCCAAGGCCACAACAAGGCCAAGCTAGGTTGCCAGAAAAAAAAAAATTCAGAAAGCCCAATGACACAGCTCTGCACACTACTCGTTGGCAACTAGAATGAGTTCCCACAGGAAAAAAGACTTTCCCTTGGCCACCCAGGCCCTGCCAAACACCAGACACAGGGCTCTGGCTTTTGGTGTTCACCAAGAGATAGCCATGTGAAAATGGTCACATACTCCAGAATCCCTGCAAACCTACAAGCCGGAGGTGACCATGTTTAAACAGATATGACTTGGATCCCCACTGACACTTAGCATGGCGTGTGTGTGTCAAGGCACTGTCACTGTCCCTTACCTTCCCCTTCCTGGACAACTGAAAGAATGTCAGAAGCCATTGGAGCTTCATTTCAGAGGGCCTGGAAATATGTCATCCACCCTCCAGACTCCAAGAGCCTCTCAGAGTGAGGATGAACTAGTCCTGGTCACCTGTTTGTGGGTCACATCACAGGTGTGAAGTCCCAATGTTCATGAGCCTGGTTCAGTGAGACTTACTCTAGCAAAAATGTCCAAGGTTCTCCCTCCATAGCCCAATCAATCTGTTTTTTTATTTCTATTGTGACGTGTGTGTGTGTGTGTGTGTGTGTGTGTGTGTGTGTGTGTGTGTGTGTGTGTAGTTTTATGGCTGGGTGACCTAGTTTGGTTTCTCTGTTGCTATGATAAAACAACAAGACCAAAACCAACTTACAGGTTACACTTCATCACTGTGGGAAGCCAAGACCAGGAATGTAAGCCTGGCAGGAACCTGGAGGCAGGAACTGAAGCAGAGACCGTGAACGAATGCTGTTTACCGGCTTGCTTCCTATGACTTGCTCTCTTTTGCCATTCAGGACTAATGATCAGGGAAAACTCTACTGTGCCCTGCAGTGTCCTAAGTGTTCCTCAGAGAGCTTGGCTCTACCATACCAATCATTAATCAACCAAATGCATCTGAGTGGTGGTGACAAACACCTTTGATTCCAGCACTTGGTAGATTTCTGGGAGTTCCAGTCCAGCCTGGTCTACAGAGGCAGTTCCAGGACAGCCAGGCAGGGCTACATGGAAAAACCATGTCTTGGAAAAAAAAAAAAAGAAAGAAAGAAGGAGGAGGAAAAAGAGAAAGAAAACACCCTACAGACTTGTCCACAGGTCAATTTGATGAGTTTTCCTCTTCTCAAATGATTCTACTTGTGTTAAATTGAAGAAAAAAAAAAACTAGCCAGCACTGTAGGTATATGCATATAAGTGTTGGTGCCTATGACTGGATACCTCTGGAGCTGCATTTAGGAGCTGTTGTGAGCTGCTCAAAATGGGTCCTAGGAAATCCTAAGAACAGCACCCTCTCTTACCTGAGGAGCCATCTCCCAGCCCCTTTTTGTTTGCATTTACTGATCTCCTCAGCTGCAGAGGGGCCTAGGAACCCGCCTTCCCTCCCTACCCTCACCCGAGTCTCCTCAGCTCTTCATTCTGGTTCTTCTTGCAATACTCCAGGAACACTTCAGGAAGCCACACTAGACACCAGAGTCCACATGTTCCACATCAGTCTCTAGCCCCGTGGCCTCCCCTCAGAACCTATCCTTAAGGAAGCAGTTTTGAGGCTTTCGGGACAAAAGATATTGGGGTTCTTTTGTGGCAAGTGTGGGTTACAAGATTTCTGAGTGGGAGTCTTTTGGCCTTGAGGTCCTCATGCCCCATGACAAGATTCAGGGCCCTTCTTGCCTGGGCCTGAGGGTCTTGCTCACTCAGTAGCACCTTGTATCTTTTTTGCATCAATCTGAGCTGATACCCACTGAGTCTCCAACGTCATAGGGACTATGTTCTATTTGTTCTGTGTGTCTTTGAGGTCCAAGGCTGGGACTTGACTTGTAAAAACTAAGCATCTTATTTCTAATATGTTAAGATCTTTTTCAAGACCCAGACTGTCTTCTACAATCACTTGTGAGGTCATTGTAAGTGTTGACTGTCACCTGTCACCTGTCACTTGTCCCTCTGTTCAGTTGACATCCCCAAGCCCCAGAGCCTGGCTGGTTCACCTGGTGTCACATTTCTCTCTGACTCTGTCCCCAGGGTGCGTGTTAGTTAATGATGTCCAAAGCAAGCTAATGATGGCGGGAGCTGCAAGTGTGAACAGCACTTTGTAAACTGTGAAGTTCCTGGATCTTTTTTTTTTTTTTCCTATTTAAAAAATGTTTATAAGTGTTTTGCTCATATGCATATCTAGGCACAATATGCATGCCTAGGATTTGATTCTCTCTTCTGACCTTCTCAGGCAGCAGGTATGTATGTGGAGCACATGCATTCATGCATGCAGGCAAAACACTCATACACACAAAAGAAAAACAAATCTTTTTCAAAACGTTGTAGTGTCTGCATATAACTTAAATGCATCCTCTAATATACTCAGTTTTTGTTACGTGATTTGTTTATATTGCATGTGATGGTATGTGCGGGTGCATGAACACCCATGTGCCACGGCATACGTGGATAACAGAGGACAAGTTGCAGATGAGAGTTTTTGCCTTACACTCTACAAGATATGGCCTGGGGGTCAAACTCAGGCCGTGAGGCTTGGCAGCAGGCATCTTCACCTGCTGAATTCTTATCTGAGTTCTAGAGATCAAACTCAGATTCTCACACTCTTCTTTTTTCTTTCTTTTTCTTTTTTTGTTTTTGTTTTTGTTTTTGTTTTTGTTTTTGTTTTTGAAGACAGGGTTTCTCTGTGTAGCCCTGGCTGTCCTGGAACTCACTCTGTAGACCAGGCTGGCCTTGAACTCAGAAATCTGCCTGCCTCTGCCTCCCAAGGGCTGGGATTAAAGGCGTGTGCCACCACCACCTGGCCCCTCACACTCTTCTGACTGAGCTGTCTCTCCAGTGCTTTGAAATTTCTATTTTAAAATCTACTCTTGGCATGGTGGCACATACCTTCAGGCCCAGCATTCAGATAGCACAGCCAAGGCATGTGCTATCTGGTCCTGTTAGACTGCAACCTTATTTAGCAGGATTTCCCCACAACCAGCCAGATACATAAATAAGGCACGAGACTTATAATATAGCTTAAAGCCTAGGCCTTTTGCTGGGCAGTCTCAGCTCCTGTTTAAACTTAACTCTTTCTCAACTCAGTTCTGCGTTTATTCCTTTCAGTGTTTGCTCCCAAATAACCCCCTCCCCCAAGTGACCCACTACCAGTCCAGGTCCTGATGTTGTTAGGGGGCAGATTTCAGATGGGAGTGATGAATCCAAGCTCACATCCTGTCCATTCTTATGGTCGTCGAGGTGGTCGGGATCATGGAAGTGTGGTCCCAAGGTCTCTCTTTTTTTGTTATCTCTTGACCAGAACCAGGTCACCAGGCTGGAGCCCACAGGGGGTGACTGGGGTAGGTGTGGGGGGCTAGTTCTTTTAGATATCAAACATAAGTGTGGAGACTACTTTGAACCCTCTGGAGTGCCTGGATTGACTCTTGAATATCATGGTTAGAGATTTCAGCTAAGAGGTCAGCTTTGACCTTTGGGAGGATGGGAGGGGGCCCTCCAAACATTATTTCATAGGTTATGACTTCACTTATGTAGTGGATACTTCTAACCCTAAGAAGGGTGAAGGGATGAAGGGCTACCCAGTAATTGCCAATTTCCAGGGTCAGTTTAGTCAAGGTCTCTTTAAGGGTCCAATTCATCCTTTCTACCTGACCTGAACTCCAGGGACAAAATGTACAATGAAGTTTCCAGTTTATCTCCAATGCCTTAGACAAGGTTTGACTGACCTGAAAGGTAAATGCTGGACCGTAGTCTGATCCAGCATTGTTGGAGTCCTGAACGGAGGAATCAATTCTTCTATGAGTTTTTTATTTACTGTTTGCACTGTTTCCTTTTTGGTTGGAAATGCCTCAGTCCATCCCGAGAAGATATGTATAAAAACTAAAAAATATTTGGAACCAAATTTTCCTGGTCTTACCTCTGAGAAGTTCATTTCCCCATAGACTCCTGGTGAGGTACCTCTTTTCTTTGTGGCATCTGGTGGGAATGTCCTGTAATTCTTTAGTCATGCTTGAAATATAACTTGGGAAGTATCAGTTCCTTTTTAAAATTTATTCCCAGGTGTGTGTAGGTGTGAAATTTTTTGGTCAAAGTTCTGCCCACTGTCCTTGGTAGAATCTTTCTTCCACCCACTGTGTGTCACCGTCCATTCTTGGTGGAGATTTGGGACAGGAGTTGACAGGCCTGATTGTCCTCTTTGAGTTGCTCAGACAGGACCTGGTCTGGGAGCACCACTGGCAAATGTGAGAGAGGCTGCTTGGCTGCCTCTCAAGCCATCAAGTCTGCTTTTCAATTAATGATGCCCTCTGGGGTCTGTCCTTTTTGGTGTTTGAGACAATGTATAATGGCCAATTTCTTTAGGAGCCAGGAGGTCTAAGTTTTCTCATTTATTTTTAATTGTTTTTCCTTCAGCAGTTAACAGTCTCCTTTCATGGTATATTGCTCCATGAACATATGCAACGGTAAATGCGTATTGACTATCAGTGTAGATATTAGCCATTTTGTCCTTACCTAATTTAAGCACCTCAATGAGGGCTATTAGATCTGACTTCTGGGATGACATCCCACTCAGGAGGAGAGACATCCATGATGGCTTGTTCCAGTCCACCACTGCCACCTCTGCATACCTCCACTGGTACCATCTTCCATGAAACTGCTTCAGTAGTGGACATGGTGATGTCCACTTTGGGCCAGGGTTGGTCGGTTAGGACTGTGTCCTATGTATGTGTTGCAGGGTTTCCAGCCATGTGGAAATACTGGCAGATTTTTCCAGGGCTGGTTAGATAGCAGTGTGGCAGGGTTCAAATCGGTGCTGGGAGTAAAGTATGCTGGGGGGTTAGGGGGGTTAAGTAAGAGAGAGTGATAGTGAATCGATTGAGCATTTGAGACTCCTCATTAAAATCTGGTGATAACTTCTGAGTGCCTCCCCACCTTCAGGTGTTGGGGTCCCAATCCAAGCTGAAAAGGCACTGTCAGTGATCTCAAGGGTTCTGAGAGTATCTATGATTATTTCCTGTAACTAATTTGTGGGCTTCCATCCAATGTGGTCCTGCTCTTCTGTGGTAAAGAGGGTCTGAAGGAGAGTTGTTGGGTGAAGTGGAAACTTAAGGGCTCTTTGGAAAGTTGGTTGGATGGTGTTTTGCTGGGACAAACACATGAAAAAATGTTTAGCTGAAGTGGACACAGGTGAAAGACTAAGACTCGTTAAAGAACATTTCCCTAAAACAGACACAAGAGAAAAGATGTTCTACTAAAACAAACACGTAAAAAGACACGTGATAAAAGATTCTTTGCTGCTAGGCGGTGGTGGCACATGCCTTTAATCCCAGCACTTGGGAGGCAGAGGCAGGCAGATTTCTGAGTTCGAGGCCAGCCTGGTTTACAGAGTGAGTTCCAGGACGGACAGCCAGGGCTACACAGAGAAACCCTGTCTCGAAAAACAAAAAAAAAAAAACAAAACAAAACAAAAAAATAGATCCTTTGCTATAAGCTACATTTTCCAGGACACCATAGAGAGAAACATACCAAAAAACTTCTAGTGGTATATACAGTTTCTTGCCACTTTTGTGGACTTAGGCTGATTGACAGAGTGATATCAACTGAGACAGACACAAGTACTGAGGCAAGACGCATGCTGGGGCAAGATATGTGCTGAGACAAGACCTGGAGAGGACACGTGATGTTTAGAAGACGATGGAGCTGAGCTAGACTTACTTGAAGAGCTAGCTGTGCAATGCTTGTTAGTCTCATATCTTTGCTGATCTTTGCTTCCCTGAGAAAGACACAGCCAAAAAACTTTTCCTGGCATCCCTACTGATCCCTACTGACTCGTGCAGAGACTGAGGCCCAACTGTCTCTACTAGATAGTGCCACCGCTGCTGATTCCTGTTTGCTATCCCAAGTCTACCAAATTAGACTAGTGGTATATCCATAAGGTGTTTTCTAGTAGACTGAGCTGTCGCTGCTGACCTATGAACTAAACTGTGGATTTCCAGACAACACAGATGAGAGTTACTCCAAAAAATCTTTCTAAACATGTTCACTTCCCCCACATCCTTTGTTTTCTACTACCTCTGGTAGGTGGTGGACTACAAGAGAGGTTAAAACATTTTAAAATCGTTATTAAAAATAAAGTTTAAGCCGGGCAGTGGTGGCGCACACCTTTAATCCCAGCACCTGGGAGGAGGCAGAGGCAGAGGGGTTGACAGACCGTTCTGCCCCACATTTTGGGGCTAAGTGCTCTGGTCTGAGGGGGATCAGACAATAGGGTCTAGCAAGAGAGAGAGTGGGGGAAGAAGGGGAAAAGACTCAAAGAATGGAGACAAGACAAGGTGTGTGATCCAGTCTCTTGTCTCCTCTTATCCTATTGTCTCCCCTTGTCTCCTCCTTATTGTCCCCTTCTATTGCAAGGAAATCCTGGGTATTTATAAGTACAAGCAGGGGAACACAGCTGAAGACACTTTGCCACGTGCACCATGCAGCTGGGGTCACCAAACAGCAAAACAAGATATGTGGGATAAACAAGATGTTTATCAGAGTGTGCTCAGCTGTTGTAGGCTGTTGAAAAACAAGTCTCTTATCAGGGTATATGGCTTGAGATGTTTGGAAAGTTGATAGCCGCTTTCTGCTAAAAGTTGGCTCCCAACACAGAGGCAGGTGGATTTCTGAGTTTGAGGCCAGCCTGATCTACAGGACAGCCAGGGCTACACAGAGAAACCCTGTCTCGAAAAACATATAAAAAAAAAAAGTTACAGTTGGGTGTCTTCCCAGGTGGGCTGGTAAACCATGAAAGGGCTCCCTCCATCAGTGGCCAGTGGGGCAATGATATGCAGAGGGAAAGCCTCTGTTGAGGGGCTGACAAGGGCTTTCAATCTGGTTTGGGGCCAGCTAGTGAGGAGAGAAGAAGATGGGGGTGGGGATTAGCCAGTCCCCAGGCAGTGGAAGGGCTTTGAGAGGCTGACGGTATAGGATTTGGCAACAAGTCCTCCTCTGGTGGAGACAGGATTAGTGGGTCCTGCTTAAGACAGTAACAGACAACTGCAGCGAGAGCTGTGACTATCTCTTCAGTCTGCCTAGACTGATCCTGGAAATTTCTGGTAAGGGCAAGAAGCCTTTTCCTCCTCTGTAGGTTCAGAGACAGGGGCAATAAGGTTTCTCTACCATTTTGGGGGGAGGTCATATAGAAGAAAATGCCAGGCCATGACACAGGGAGCCTGGGCACCTGAGAACTCTAGCCTGTATGGGGAGAGTACATGAGTCAAAGGAACCCTCAGGGGGACAGCTAATGCCAAAGGAAGGCCATTCAAATTCACAGAGAGTGTGAAGTTTCTGGGAAATACTTGGGTGCCTCAACTGGTGACAACCTTCTGAAAATCCTTAAAGTTGTTTAGAATCACTTCAAGAGGAGTATCTAAGGTGGAAGGGGAGTGTCCCATATTGTCCCATAGTAAAGGAGTCAAAAATTACATAGAAAAGAAAGATGCCAAAAAACAAACAAGCAAAGTAAAAAAACAAACACAAACAAAGCTGAGTTTCAAAGACAGACAAGAGTTCAAAGGGGTGGATTGTAATCCCTTGGCCAAGTGGAGAATGGGGAATCCTTTGTCTCCTCACTTGAGAGCAATACTGTGTCCAGCTTTTCTTCTCTGAATGACCAGAGGTCTAGACCATACCAGAAACAAGACCAAACCCAGAAAAAGAAACTTACCTCCTCACAGAGGGGCTGGCCGGCTTGGTAGTGTTCACTGTCAATACCTGAGGGGTGAGGGGTGGTCAAGGATAGGCGGAGATCTATATGGTCAAGGAATCGCCACACAAACCACTCGAACTCTGATCTCTGTTAAGAAGGAAGTTTATCAAACACACCTCCCAGGACTGACAGATCAGGGCCGCACCATAGATTCAGGAGCTAAGAATGAAACCCTAAATGTTCCCAGGACCAGTTTCTAAAAGCAAAAACCTCAGTGAGCTCATGTCCAGGTGCAGAAAGAGCTGCAGAGTGGTCAGCCCTGACTCAAGCTATTTTGACAATTTAGATATAACAGTTCAAACTGACCTTTAATTTGATTGGTCCTACGTGGAGCTTCTGGTTATGAAATTTCTTAAGAATAACAAACCTTAGCTGGGGAGATGGCACAGTGGTTAAGAGCATTGGCTGCTCTTCCAGAGGACCGGGTTTCAATTTCCACCATCCACATGGCAGCTCACAACTGTCTGAAACTCCTTTTCCATGGGATTTAACACCCTTACACAGACATACATACAGTCAAATCACCAATGTACATAAAATTGATAATGATAATAATTAAAGAATAACAGACCTCATAACAGGATACATGGTCAACTTGACCCTGCTCTGAGTCAAACTATTATTATTATTATTAATTATTATTATTATTTTGGTTTTTCGAGACAGGGTTCTCTGTGTAGCCCTGGCTGTCCTGGAACTCACTCTGTAGACCAGGCTGGCCTCGAACTCAGAAATCTGCCCGCCTCTGCCTTCCAAGTGCTGGGATTAAAGGCATGTAGCCCCACCATCTGGCTTTGTTGGTGGTATTTTTGTTTGTTTTTGTTTGTTCTATTGGATTTTTGGTTTTGTTTTGAGACAGAGACTCACTATATAGCCTTAGCTGGCCTGGGATTTCCTATGGAGGCCAGGCTGGCTTTGAACTCACAGAGGTTCGCTTGCCTCTGCCTTTGCAGTGCTAGAATTAAAGGTGTTCTTCACCATGCTTGGCTGTTTCATGAAACAAGCTCTCACTTTATAGCCCAGGCTGATCTTAAACTCTTCATCCTTCTGCCTCTGCCCCCCAGGTGCTGAGACTATAGGTGTGTGCCACCATATCCAGCTTAAAAAATTTATTTTGCCTCAATTTTATTTATAGAACTAGCACAGACCACCAGCCATCTGCCAACAGTTAGAAATGGTCACAGACCATCTGTCTTCACATTGGTAGGCAGATGCCTTTACTCTAGACTTTCACAGGAGCCTGGGAATCTTTGGGAGCCTGAGCTAGAGCAGGCTTTAGATCCAAAGTAGACCCCAAAATGGCATTGCTGGTGACAACGACCTAAATGTTGGAGTTCAGGAATTGCCACACAAATACTGATGTCTGTAGATTGCTGGCTGTACGCAGGTGAGGGCAGGTGAAAGACAAGGCTAGGTCCTGTGATTGGGCAGTGCAAAAAGAAGGCAGGCTGAGAGTTTTAGAGAGAGGGGACAGAGAGAGACACAGAGACAGAGAGGAGAGACAGAGATGAGGAGACAAGATAGAACCTATAGGAGCGGTAGTTGAGCCTGATCCACATAGTTTGGAAGAGTCACAGGTGGCTATGGATATCATAGCACACTAGAGTAAAGTAGGGTGTGTTTGCCCTATCTAGGTGTGCAAGTTGTGTTTGAGTTTTGAGTTCTTTGTGTGGGTATTTTTGGGGACTGAGAATTTACTGTTATAAATCTGACTGATAAATTACAAGCTTCTGGAGTTTTCTTTATACAGGGCTCGGGTTTAGAGGAAGTCTTGGCCGACTAGCCGCAGGGAACAGATGACTGGGAATACAAGCAAACTGCAGGAAATTGGGCAGACCTCCACTTAAGGATAGCCTCAGGGGTGAGAGACATAACAGTTCATTTTGACCTTTAATTTGATGGGTCCTACATAAAGCTTTGTGGAATTGCTTAAGATTAACCCTAACTCACACAGAACATGACAGGATGTGTGATCAGCATGACCCTTCTCTGAGTCAAGCTATTTTTTTTTCCCTGTGTCAATGACTGGCAGGCATATTACAGCAACAATATGAAATAGTTGGCAGGCATGGAACAAAATGGCTGCAGCTATGCTAGGGGCAGAGGTCGCAGGCCTCAACAGTAAACAGGGTGGTTATTGGGTAGCAGAGGCCTAAATTCAGCATCGTTCAGAAATCTCATAAGGCCTGACTCTTTACCAAGACTTCGCTCCCTCAATCCGCTCTACAGATTAGCTTCCTCAGGTAAGAGCATCTAGTTCCTGGTTGTCCCAGCAGCCTATGTCAGCCCATGATCCCCAACCTGCTGTTGTAAAATCCACTTGCTTTCTGATATTTTGCTTCTTTCTGCCCTCTAAGAGATACCCTTGGCAGTTTGACCCCAAATAAACCTTTCCTTCTACCCTAGAACTGTCCAGTTCTGTGGATTCACTGCATCCTCACTTAGAGCCTGAACTGGAGATGCAGACCCAGCCTTGGCTTGGGCCTTGTCTTGTGATTGGCAGAGCCTGAGACCCTTGGCTATGTAGCCATGAACCGGTTCCCAAACTTGATGCCATGTCTGTGCCATTCGAGTACTGGACGTGTGTGGTATGAAGACTTGGGCCATGTATTCACAGTAGCCTGTGGCTCCCAATGACCTTGGGACTGGAAAGCATGTTTGATTGGAGGGGCAGGGGAGACAGAGTCTCATACAGCCTACCTAGGCTGATCTCAGACTTGCTGCCACGTAGCCAAGGATGACTCTGAACTATTGACCCTCCTGTCCCCACCTCTGGACTGCTGCAATTCTTGGTAAATGCCTCATATTTATCTTTCTTTATTTTCCTTTTAATTCATTGACTTTAAAAAAATATTTTTTTTCTTAAATTACTAACTCCTCCCTCACTAAATTCATTGACTTGTCCCAGGCATCCTGAAGCCCTGACCCCGGGGAAGCTACACTCCATTTCATGCACACTTCAGTCCCCATGCCCCATTGCGGCTCCTCCTGGGGCTTCAGCATACTTCATCCCACCTGCCCTTACCCCTCTAAATGCCAACCAAGTCCCCTGGCCTCTCTTGCCTACCTGTCAACACCCTGTAACTTGGCTCCTGAGGATCTGGCAGGGGTGGCAGGGGAGTAGGTCTCTTTGTGATAACAATGGAACTGTGGTATTTCTCCATGATACAGGGATATCTGTCCCTCTGATGGTACCTGCCAGTCTTTGTCATAAGTAGGGTTTTATCTGAGTTTCCTTAAGGAGAAAGTTTCCTTAATGAGACAAGAGAGACCCTGTGAGCACCCAATCAAATTTAGCCTCCTTTGTTGCTTGAAGAAAAGTCCAGGATTCCAGGAAAGAGAGGCAGAGTCCTTCGCAGGATACACTGGATGTGGCTGGGGTTCTAAAGTAACCTATGGCTCTTTCTTGGGACAAGATGAGTCCTGTGCCGTTCAAGCCCTGATCCAGAGCTCATACTCTGACCACTTCAGCATCAGGGACTGAGGGATGATCATACTTGGTTGTGGGGCAGCTTGGCAGGGGCAGCAGCTCTCTGTGATGAGATGCAGTTGGCACCAGAGTGTGGGACAAAGAAATAGCTTGGCAGGGAATCAGACAGTCCCTTCTGCCACCAGTCCCGGCTTTGGCTTTCCGCTGGGGATACGTAAGAGGATTAGGGCTCAGAACTCTGGACAAGGGGCTTTTATTCGTGGGACTACATTTTCATTGGCTTGCAAAACCAAAGTGAATGGGGAGGGTCTGACCTCTGGTCTCTTTGGGGGAACACAGGGAGCCCTGCTCCCATCAGTGATGGATAAAGGCATCTAACCCCCAACACATCTGTCTAAGGCCAAAGCTTCAGGTCTCAGGGGGGCAACCTCTCCTTGCTATATAACAGTCATTTACACACTGGCAGAAAATTTCCTGAGTTAACAGTGGCTTATGAGGAAATCAAAGTTCTGAAATGTCAGGGCAGAGGGAGGCATGTTGCCACCATCTCATCTTCTGAACATTTGTCCGGGAAAACTGAGTTAAAGAAAGGGGTTGGAAACCTCTGTGCTTGAGTACTTGGGCAGGGACCAGAATGGGGGGTGGAGGAGGAACTGTGGCTGCCTGGAGTGGGTTTTGTCCCCTGCCTGGCACTGGGGCTGATCTGTGTCCATGGTGGGTGCTCTACCTATCCTAGCAGCTCCCACAACTGGAATGATACAGCATGTACTTATGGGTAATCTTTGGGTGTAATGGCTTTGAGTGTCGGATGCACCATTTACTGCTGAGAATCCACAGCTCTAGTAAGCAATTGACAAATATTTGATTTGCTTCTGCTTCTTATCTATCACAAACATTATGGACATCCTCATACAAATCTTATTTATATAAAATTTTTTATGGTACAGGTGGGCAGTGGTGGCGCACGCCTTTAATCCCAGCACTTGGGAGGCAGAGGCAGGAGGATTTCTGAGTTTGAGACCAGCCTGGTCTACAGAGTGAGTTCCAGGACAGCCAGGGCTACACAGAGAAACCCTGTCTGAAAACACACACACACACACAAAAAAAAAAAAAAAAAAAAAAAAAAAGAAGAAGAAGAAGAAGACGAAGAAGAAGAAGAAGAAGAAGAAGAAGAAGAAGAAGAAGAAGAAGAAGAAGAAGAAGAAGTAGATTATGCGGCAAAAGTTTTTGTTGTTGTTCTGGTTATTGTTTTGGGTTTTTTTGTTGTTGTTATTTTTTGTTTGTTTTTGTTTGGGGGGGCTATTGTTGTTGTTTGAGGCAGGATTTCTCTGTATATCTCTGACTGTCCTAGAAGTCATTCTGTAGACCAGGCTAGATCTATCTGCCTCTGCCTCCTGAGTGCTGGGATTAAAGTCGTGGGAAAACATGCCTGGCTTTTGATGTTGTTTTCTCTGAGACAGGGTTTCTCTGTGTAGCCCTGGCTGTCCTGGAACTCATGCTGTAGACCAGGCTGTCCTCGAACTCAGAAATCCACCTGCCTCTGCCTCCCAAGTACTGGGAATAAAGGTGTGCGCCACCATACCCTACTTGTTATTTTGAGACAGGATCTCAAATAGCCCAGGCTTGCCTCAAACTTCTGTGTAACTCAGAATGACCTTAAAGCCCCGATCTTCTGGCCTCCATGTCCTAACTGTTGGATCACCATACCTCATTTTGCCAAGTTTAGTTTTTTGTTTGTTTATGTATACGTGTGTTTGTACCACGTATACATAAGGGTGTGTTTGCCCTTGTATGAGGTCTGAGGACTACTTTCAGGGGTTAGTTCTCTTCTTCTGTGTAGTTTCTGCAGATCCAGTTCAGATCAGAAGGCTTACTGGCAAGTACCTGTAACCACTGTCACCTCTCCAGTCCTGTAAAAATAGATCCATAAAGTAATGAATTATTATCTTTTATATTTGCTTTAGTTTTTTAAAAAAAATCTTTAATTTTTCTGGGCTCTGAACTATTGATTTTTTTTTAAAGATTTTTATTTTTATGCATATGAGTACACTGTCACTGTCTTCAGGCACACCAGAAGGCATCAAATCACATTATCAAATGGTTGTGAGCCGCCATGTGGTTGCTGGGAATTGAACTCAGGTCCTGTGGAAGAACAGCCAGTGCTCTTATCTGCTGAGCTATCTCTCCAGCCCTGCTTTAGGTGTTTTTGTTTGTTTGTTTGGTTGGTTGGTTGGGTTTTTTTGTTTGTTTGTTTTTTTTTAGAAAGTAATATAAAGTACATCCCAGTGATAGCGTAAATGCTTACATAGGAAGGGAGGGAAGGATGGAAGGAAGAAGGAAATACACAGGAAATTAAATCCCCTGATGCTTTGTGTCCACTCTCTAACCATGGAACCGACCTTAGGGTTGATGATGCTTCTGGTAAACAAACTCTGTTCAAAACAGTGTATACACCAGGGCCTCAGCAGTGAACCTGGAAGGTATAGTGTCGTCAGTATGAGAAATGTTTACAAAGAAAACACAGCAGAAGCAGTTGCAGGGGTGACAGGCGACTTCATGGCTGGAAGTTTGAGACAGGGCATACAAAAGGCTTTAGTTTCTATGGCTGCATAAGACACAACTCCCAGACATGCTGGCTTGAACACAACAACCAGTTCTTACCCATCCAGGTGCCGGTGTGGGGCATCTCAGCTGGGGATCTCCCCGAGATTGTGATCACATGAGACGGCGCTGGGATCCTCACTTTGAAGATCCCAAGACCAGGGCCTGGCAATGGGCACAGTAGGGGTCCTTGGCTTCTCTCACTTCTCCTCATGGTCTTTACACGAGATCTCTCCGGTAGAGCAGATTCAAGGCCAGACTTCTCTCCAAGCCATCAGGGCTCCACCTTGATGCATCTGTGAGCACCAAGCAGAAATGAGTGCCTTTTACCACACAGCTTCGAAGATCACACATGTCACCTCTGCCGTGCTTTTCTCTCAGCACTTAGAGAATGTTGCCACACTCCATGGTGCAGTCTGTAATCCAAGCTACTTGGAAGGCTGAGAAGAAGGACCACAAGTTCAAGGCCTACCTGGACAACTTATTGAGACTCTTTGCCAAAATAAAAAGTTAAAAGAAGGGTTAAGAATAGCTCAGCAGCTCAACTGTAGGGCATTTGCCTAGCGTGGGTGAAGCCCTGGCTCAGTCTCCATTAATGAAAACTGTGTGCATGTGCGTGTGTGTGTGTGTGTGTGTGTGTGTGTGTGTGTGTGTGTGTGACATGTGTCTATTCATAATCTCTCAATGAAGTGAAATCATGAGACAAAGATTCGGATTGTTCTATGACCTGCTGGCACAAATACTATTTTTATATTTGGATTATATCTAGAAATGCCTTTATTTCAAAGTCTCTTGTTCTCACCATCTATTTATAACACTCATTTTTTTTTTGTTTTTTTTTGGGGGGAGTTATTTCTTTTTTCTTTTTCTCTCCCCCCCTTTTTCTTGTTTTTGTTTTGTTTTGTTTTGTTTTGTTTTTGTTTTTGTTTTTTTGAGACAGGGTTTCTCTGTGTAGTCCTGACTATCCTGGAACTTACTCTGTAGATCAGGCTGGCCTCAAACTCAGAAATCCTCCTGCCTCTGCCTCCCAAGTGCTGGAATCAAAGGTGTGCACCACCACTGCCCAGCTTTTTTTTCCTTTTTTTTTTTTTGAAACAGGAATTTTCTGTACATCCCTGGATGTCCTAGAATTTGCTTTGTAGGCCCAGCTGGCCTTGAACTCTACAGAGATCCACTTGCCTCTGTCTCCTGAGTGCTGGGGTTAAAGGTGTGTGCCACCATGTCTGGCTTCAACACCTGTTCTTAATCTGTGTTAAAGCTTTTCTTGAGGTGGAAGAGATGGCTCAGCCATTAAGAGCACTTAACCTGGAGATCCCTGGAAGTGTTTGGTGGCAGCTGGGAGGACAGGGTACCCTGACTCAATTTTGTTTTCATTTGTTTGTTTGTTGGGACAGGGCCTCTCTCTGTGTAGCCCTGGCTGGACTGGAACTCACTGTGTAGACCAGGCCCACCCTGAACTCACAGAAATCTGCCAGCCTCTATGTCAGGAATTTTGGGTTTAAAGGTGTATGCCACTATACCAGGTTAAGCCCTGTATTCTTGACCATACCAGTCTGGAGTGGAGTCTCTAGAACCTACACTAAAAGCCAGGCGTGGTGGAATATGCTTTGCAATCCCAGTGATGGCAAGAAGCAAAGTAGAAATAGGTGGCTCCTGGGGCTCACTGGGCAGCTAGTCTGACCAGCCTGGTGAAGTTCCAGGCCAACGAGACACTGTCTCAAACAAAAGGCAGATGGTGCCTGCAGTTATCCTTTGACCTTCAAATAAGGGCGAGAACAAACTCCCATGAGTTATTCTCTCTCCTCTACATGCACACCCTTGGCAGGAGCATGCTCGCAACCATTATAAATAAATAAATAAACAAATAAATAAATAAATAAATAAAATTAAATTATGAAACTATAAGAGATTTCAAAAGCCACCCTCTCCTATAGAGTGAATCTGAGGCCATTCCTGATCTATGTAAGATCTCATCTCAATAAACAGACTGTGCTGGGGACGAGGGTACACACCTTTAACTCCAGCACTCTGGAGGCAGAGGTAGGCTGATCTTTGTGAGTTCAAAGGCTGACTGGTCTACCTAGCAAGTTCTAGGCCAGCCAGGGTGACACAGTGAGACCCTTTCTCAAAAAAAAAAAAAAAAAAAAGTAAAAGAAAAATCCAACATTAAAAATTAAATGATGAACTACCCACAACTTTGATGGGTTTGCTTGTTTTAGTATATTTGCATTTAAATAGATGTTCCTGATATGATTCATAATAGTAGCAAAATTACAGTTATGAAGTATTAACAGAATAATATTATGGTTAGGGCCACCTCAACATGAGAAAATGTATTAAGGGCCACAGCACTAGGAAGGCTGAGAACCATTGCCTTGAGAGCCATATTCACGAGAAGAGATGTTTTTATTTTTTCTGACAGGACTTCATCTAGCATAACCTGACTTCAAACTCACTACACTGCTAAAAGATCTTCCTGCCTTCACCACCCACATGCTGGGATTAAATGTGCCCAGTGCTAAATTCAGATTTTATGGTGTGCTGAGGATTGAACCAGGAAGTTTTTGCATGCTAAGCTAGTAGTCTACCAAGACCAGGTAGTACCCCAAGACCAGGCTTTTCTAATTGTCATGAGGTTGAATGGGGAGTAATTATGCACGTGTGTTACACTTTTTGACTATTAAAAGTAAGGGGAGTGAGGGGTGGAGGGATGGCTCAGAGGTTAAGAGCACTGTCTGTTCTTCCAAAGGTCCGAAGTTCAATTCCTAGCAACCACATGGTGGCTTGTAACCATCTATAATGAGATCTGGTGCCCTCTTCTGGCCTGTGGGCATACATGCAGGCAGAATGCTGTATGCATAATAAAATCTTTTTTTAAAGCCGGGCAGTGGTGGCACAAGCCTTTAATCCCAGCACTTGGGAGGCAGAGGCAGGAGGATTTCTGAGTTTGAGGCCAGCCTGGTCTACAGAGTGAGTTCCAGGACAGCCAGGGCTACACAGAGAAACCCTGTCTCAAAAAACAAACAAACAAACAAAAAGATTTAATTATTTTATGTATATGCTGTAGTCTTCAGAAGAGGGCATCAGATCCCATTACAGATGGTTGTGAGCCACCATGTGGTTGCTGGGACTTGAACTCAGGACCTCTGGAAGAGCAAGTCAGTGCTCTTAACCCCTGAACCATCTCCAGCCCCAGAATTTGTATTTTCATAGCTCTATAGTTTGTAGAAACGCTTTGAGGCTATAGGAAACACAACTCTTTTTTTTGTTGTTGTTTGTTTGTTTGTTTGTTTGTTTTTTTCGAGACAGGGTTTCTCTGTGTAGCTCTGGCTGTCCTGGAACTCACTCTGTAGACCAGGCTGGCCTCGAACTCAGAAATCCACCTGCCTCTGCCTCCCAAGTGCTGGGATTAAAGGCGTGCGCCACCACCGCCCGGCTGGAAACACAACTCTTGTAGCTCAAATTTCAAAAACTTTTCTGGTCTTCTGCCATGTCAGCACAGAAAGCCCTGGGTGAGACAACAGAGCAGAAGTGGGCGGGGCTTACCGGAACCTATTTCCCAAGCCTGGGAGGCAGATAGACCAAGTGCTATCTGGACATACCTTAATAGCACCTAGACTTTGAGAAGGAAAAAAAAAGTCAACAGACCACGAAAATGTTCTGACAGAACTATTACAGGAGTCAGAAAGAAAAGCCCCTAGGAAGTGTCACCATGGCCTCTTATCAAGATATCCAAAGCCTTCAGCTTTCTTACCAGCTTCTGCCTCCAAATGTCTGAACTCCTCGTCAGAGGCCTCTACAGATGGCGAGCTTAGAGTGGTGCAGGCTCACAGCGCAGAAGGGCTTAAGAAGCATCTGATGTTAGATAGCACTGTTCTTCGAAATGCTCTGGCAGCTGCCGGCCCCTCCTGCTTTCACTGCGCCTGGGCCAGTAGCCACAAGCTTCTCAGAGCCCTGCTTCCGAAAAGCCCATTCTTAGCTTTCTTTCTCAGGGTCTCATCTCAACCCTGACTTCCTTGTCTACACAAAGCCGTCCTTTCTTCTCAGGGACCCAGGTGGCAGTTGTAACTTTACATAATGACTCTTCTTTCTTGTGGTTCCATAAAGCCCCCAAAGGGCAGCCCAGATGGAAGATCTGCTTTGTCCGCGTGCGTGGTGTCGAGAAGTCAGAGAGGGTACTTAATCTCCATTTTAGCCAGAACCGGGAAGGTCAGCACCCCAGAGCTAACGGGCACATTACAGACCAACCCCTCTTGACTTGCAGACAAGACACAGGCTTGGTTTTTTCTCAGCGCAGCGACTCCCTGCCTCCCACCTTCCCTGTGAGGATGAGTGGGTGGGTGGGCTTACTCTCCAGGTCTCAAACTCACTGGCTCACTTGTGCCTTTCATCCCTGACCTCCGCTGGCTACTAACGAACGCCACTGGTAGCCTTCCACGAGCTTCTCAGGATCCTGTCATTTTCTGAATATTTCACCATCTCCACAGCCACGCAGGATTCAGTGCCTCCTGGCTTCCGGTTTCACCTCCTCTGATGCAAGGTAGACAGTGCAGTTGGCTTCAAGGCCATCAGAACTACACACCCACTCCATTTCTCCCACCTCCTCTGCAGCAGGACACCCAAGGCCTCAGACCCTCTTGTCATCTCAGCAGTGGCTGTGTGTTTTGCCTGACTTCAGCACACGTGCCAGGAGCCCCCAGGCTGCAGCAGACAGTACCTCATTACAGGCAATCAACACTGACAGCACCCTCTGTATGCCCAGGAGGAACAATAACAGGTAGAGAAACCATCCCAGGGCTGGAGAGACAGCTTAGTCAGTAAAGCGCTTGCTTCCTTTGCAGACATGAGGGACCTGAGTTCGAGGCCCAGCATTCACATGATCCTAGTGCTGGGAGAGTAGAGACAGGTGGATCAGGGGAGTTCTTTCCAGCCAGCCTACCGTCATTGGCAAGCCTAAGATTCTGTTAGAAACTCCATCTCAACTGGCAAGATGGCTCAGTGCCAAGCCGGATGACCTGAGTCCCCCAGCACCTTTGTGGTAAAAGGAGAGAACTGACTCCTGTAAGCTGCCTTCTGACATCTACACCAAGTTATGAGGTACACATGCCTCCCCCACCCAGTAAATACATGCGTGTAATTTTTAAAATGTAAGAAATCTTGTCTTAAAAAAACAAGGCCATAGGCTAGTGAGGTGGCTCAGCAGGTTTGACTGAAAGTGGCCCCATAGACTCAGGGAGTGGCATTATTGGAGGTGTGGCCTTGACAGAAGATGTGTGTCACTGGGGGAGTGGGCTCTCAGGTTTCAGAAGCTTCAGCTAGGCCCAGAGGCACTGTTCCTGCTGCCTGAGGACCCGGATGTAGAACTCTAAGCTGCTTCTCCAGCACCATGTCTGTCTATGTCCCACCATGCTTTCTGTAGTGTTGATAATGGACTAAACTGCTGAACTACAAGGCAGCCCCAATTAAAGGCTTTTCTTTATAAGGGTTGCCGTGGTCACAGTGGTTCTTCAAGACAGAAAACAAAAACAAAATCTTAACTAAGACAGCAGGTCAGGGTGCTTGCCACCAAATATGATGACCTGAGTTTGATCCCTGAGAGCCACATGGAGGAAGGAAAGAACTCCTGAAATCTGCTCTCTGGCTTCCATACCTGTGCCATGTTACACCCACATCCGCCTGTAGAGGATGGGTCTGGTGCTGCTTGAATTCAAGATTTAGTCTCCCCAGTCAGGGACAAGGAAACCCTCAAGTATACCAGCTTTTGTTGTATAAACCTTGCCCTCAAAGTTATCCCAGGTTGGTTAATAAACATGCCTACAGCCTGGGCTGGGCAGAAGAGAGGGCGGAGCAAAGGTTCCTGGCCTTGGGGTCTCAGAGAGAGAGGATGAGGAAGAAGGAGGAGGTTGCCATGGAGTAGGGAGGATGGTTAGCACATGGCCATGAGGGCTAGCCTGATGAAGCAGGACAGGCCAAAGGGAAAACATGGCAATATCTCAGGAATTAAGACAGAGAGGCAAACAAAATAACTTAGAAGGTTGCTATCTGCCCAACTCCAGTGCTTTAAGGCTTATCATAAAATATAAAGGCTTTATGTTGTTTATTCGGGAACTAGAAGTGGGGTATTTACCAAATAATATTTACTACAACATCCACCTCCCTAAAATGCAATAAAAACTTAAGAAAAAAAACTCTATTTGTCTGTCCTGTGGGGTCCACAGTTCTGGGAGATGCCCTGCCAGCTTTCCCCAGGACTCTGCAGTCTCCAGTTTGACCACAGGCCCTGTCCAGGCCACAGGCCTTTCCTACTTCTAGCTCACCCCAGCCTTTCTTTCCCCTTAAACCAGTCATTTGGGAAGACTGGCGAAAAGTATCTCCATTTTCTGGAACTTTCTCTCCTGCCTCTCCTTTGACTGAGGGTCCTTGTTTCCTTCCTTCATTATTTCCTTTATGTATTACAGGCATTCAAACTCCAACAATACGTTCATGAGGGAAAGAGACAACCCTAGCCTGCCCTCTGGGGCTGGAGAGACACTCAGCAGTAATAAGTCTTTTTAAAAAATCTCTGGGACTAGAGAGATCGTTGAGGGGTTAAGAGGCCTGGCTACCCTTCCAGAAGACTCAGGTTCTATTCTTGGCACCCACATGGCAGCTCACAGCCATATGAACTCCAGGTTCAGGAGATCCAATATGTTCTTCTGGCCTCTGAAGGCGCCAGGTACACACGTCATATATGCAGGCAAAACACAACCCCGACACACACACACACACACACACACACACACACACACACACACACACACTCTCTCTCTCTCTATTTAAAAAGAAGCCTTTGACCTGTTTAACCAAGCCTCACGATTTGTTAACTCGGCACCATTAGCCAGTGTCTGCTGCCCTCTGGTGGGCATGTAGGAAATGACCCAACTTCCAGCTCTTTCCGTTAGCCAGCTGTGTGGTTTTGTGTTCACCTTCAGCTCCATCCCAGACAGATGGCAGAAGCAAGTGCTGTGCCCAGGAGGCAAACAACGCGACGGCGTGGAGTGTCTGTCACAGAGGCGAATTCAAGGGCAGAGTCATGAGAGGAAAGGCTTTGAAGTTGAGAAGGCTCAAGGCCTGGAATTGTTGCTTTAGTAGTAGTCCTCCTCCTGCTCCTCCTGCTCTTCCTCCTGCTCTTCCTCCTGCTCCTCCTGCTCCTGCTCCTCTTCCTGCTCCTCCTGCTCCTCCTGCTCCTCCTGCTCCTCCTGCTCCTCCTCCTCCTCTTCATTATTTTCAGCATCGAGCCGGGTCTCATTGTGTATGGACTGGATGGACTGAAACCCACAGGGACCTGCCTGGTGCTGCCTCTCGAGTGCTAGGATTAAAGGCAATCCTGGCTATTAAGTTTTTTTGAAGATTTAATTTTCTGTATATGAGGATTTTGCTCATATCTAAGTATGTGCACCACGTGTGTGCCTGGTGCCTGTGGAGGTCAGAAAAGGAGACAGCAGGAGTGTCAGATCCCCTGGACATCATGCAACTGCTGGAAGAGCATCCAGCTCTTACACCTTGAGCTGTCTCTTTAGCCTCTACTGCTACTGCTACTAGTACTACTACTACTATTACTGCTACTATTACTGCTACTATTACTACTACCATTACTGCTACCATTACTGCTACCATTACTGCTACTATTACTGCTACTATTACTACTACCATTACTGCTACCATTACTGCTACTATCACTGCTACTATCACTGCTACTATCACTGCTACTATTACACTGCTACTGTCACTGCTACTGTCACTGCTACTGTCACTGCTACTGTCACTGCTACTATTACACTGCTACTGTCACTGCTACTGTCACTGCTACTGTCACTGCTACTGTCACTGCTACTGTCACTGCTACTGTCACTGCTACTGTCACTGCTACTATCACTGCTACTATCACTGCTACTATTACTGCTACTATTACTAGTACTACTACCATTATTAGTACTACTGCTATTACCAGTACTGTTACTAGTACTACTATTACTACTTCTACTAGTAGTAGTACTGCTACTAGTACCAGTACTGCTACTATTACTAGTGCTATTACTACTACTACTGCTACTACTTACTATTACTTTGGTTTTTTTTTTTTTCTTTTCTTTTTTGGTTTTTCGAGACAGGGTTTCTCTGTGTAGCCCTGGCTGTCCTGGAACTCACTCTGTAGACCAGGCTGGCCTTGAACTCAGAAATCCGCCTGCCTCTGCCTCCCAAGTGCTGGGATTAAAGGCGTGCGCCACCACCGTCTGTCCAACTACTTTGGTTTTTTCAAGACAACATTTCTCTTTGTGTAGCTCTAGCTGTCCTGAAGCTTGCTATGTAGACCAAGCTGGTCTTGAACTCATATAGATCTGCTTCCCTTTGTCTCCTGAGTGCTAAGATTAAAGGCGTGTGTGTGTGTGTGTGTGTGTGTGTGTGTGTGTGTGTGTGAACGCCGCCCAGACCCAGTTATTATTTTTTAATGTGTCTGCATATGTCACTGTGTTTGCCATGTGTGTAGACACTTGAAGAGACCAGAAAAAAGCATCGGATCCCCTGGAGGTATCACATGCCGTCATGATTGCTGGGAACTGAGCTCATGTCCTTGGAAAGCAGCAAGTGTCTAAACAGGTAAGCTACCAGTCCAACCCCCAACAGTGGGAAGACTCGCGCTAAGGGGGCTGGGAAATGAAGATGTTTGTTTGTTTTGTGGTTGTTTTTTCTTTTTCAAGAGCAGGGTTTCTCTGTGCAGCCCTTGCTCTCCAGGAACTCACTCTGTAGACCAGGCTAGTCTTAAACTGGGAGATCCTCCTGCCTCTGCCTCCTGAGTTCAGGGATTAAAGGTGTGTACCACCACTTCCCAGCTGACACTTAAAGAGTTCTCAGGACAGCACATCATAGAAGGCACTGGGACACAGAGAGAACCTGGAGTCTGCAGAGGGTCATGCTCAAGTGTTCAGAATATAAAGACGTTCCCCAAGGCCAGGGAAAGAAGCTCAAAAAGACCAAGGAGGGGGTAGAACTAGGAGGAAATTCTTCCAACCTAATAAATCGAAGCCATGAAAAACCCACAACTAATACCCTATTTCATGGTGAAAAACTAACCATTTTCCCTTAAAATAAGAAACAAGACAAGGATGTATGTGTTTTCACTGTTTCCAACCAACATCCTTAAGTAAGAAAGAAATAAAAGGTATCTAGGTGAGAAAGAAAGAGATAAAATTATTCTCCTCACTGACACTGTGGTCATTTACTCAGAAAATTCAATTGAACCTTTTGAAAGCTACAGGAATTAATGAGTTTAGCAAGGATGAATGGTAAATCAAAATAGACAACTAAATTGTAACTGGGGATGTATTTCCTAGTGCATGTGAGACTCCTGGCAGCACCACATACAAAAAGCAAAACAGTAAGAGCTGGAGAGATGGATGCCTGGATAGACATTTACTATGAAAATCTGGTGACCTGAGTTTAATCCCGAACCCCATGAAAAAGTAGGAGAGAGCTGACATCATCAAGCTGTCTTGTGACCTCCACATGTACTTGGTGGTCCACGCCCACACCACCACCACCACCACCACCACCACCACCACCACCACCACCATCATCATCGAAATTGTGCCAGGCTTAGAATCAAATTCATCTAATCACTGCACTAGGGATGAAGAAGCAGGCAAATTCAAGACTGGTCTGGGCTACAAAACAAGTTCCTGGCTAACTAGAGCTGCATGGTGAGGCTGTCTGAAAAACAAAAATCAGGGCAACTGGATTTTGCGTTTTGTAGATAATGTAAAAAAAAATTGAAAATTGTCCTATTTATGTATGGTAGGGCATGGTAATCCCAGCTCTCAGGAGGCAGAGATGGGTGGCTCTTTATGGTCTACATAGTAAATTCCAAGCCAGCCAGGGCTACACAGTGAGACCTTGTCCCAAAACAAACAAACAAACAAACAAACATCTATGATAGTACAGAAATATACTTGACAAATCTGTGAAAGTCATGAACGCTGGAACTACAAATATTTAAGAAGACCTCAATGAATGGAACACAGAGAGAGAGAGAGAGAGAGAGAGAGAGAGAGAGAGAGAGAGACAGAGAGAGAGACAGAGACAGAGATAGACAGAGACAGACAGAGACAGAGACAGACACACACATAGAGACAGAAAGAGAGAGGAGGAAGAGGAAGAAGAAGAGGAGGAAGAGAAAGAGGAGGAGGAAGAGGAGGAGTAGGAGGAGGAGGAATAACTGTAAACTGTACTCTTAGTACAGGGTGCACTCTGTTTGGACGGCCAAAAATTCAAGGCCAGTCTGAGCTGCATAATGAGACCCAGATCAGCAAAGTACACAGCAAGCACTGCCTCTAAAAGCCAAGAAATAAGTAAAATGAGAAAACACAAGCAAGGCTGCAGAGTTTGTTAGTTAGAAGACAGAACTGCCCTCACAGAGGACTAGGGTTAGCACCCAGCACCCACATTGTAAGGCTCACAACTGCCTGTAACTCCAGCCCCAGGGGCTCCGCCTCTTGTCCCCATGGGCACTGCCACTTCCCATACCCATAATTAAAAATATAAAGATAAAACATTTAAAAACAAGAAAAAGAACAAAACAAACAATCTAACAAACAAACAAAAACCTGGTAGATTACTTTGATAGTTTGTGATATTTATGTTCAACAGAACAGACACCTAGCTGTGAGCATCAGGCCAACTCCAACTCTTGGGGTCAGTGGTCTCTCTATCTCTGTCTCTGTCTCTGATTATTAGGGGCTGGAGATATGGCTCAGGAGTTAAGAACACTAGTTACCACATGACGGCCCACAACCATCAAACTCCAGTCCCAGGGCATCTGATGTCCTTCTCTGGACTTCGAAAGCACTAGGTACTCATGTGGGCAGAACATCCATACCCATAAAATAAGTTTTTAAATCTTCAATGTCATTTATTATTGTGTGTGAAAACGTGAACATGGATGCCCATGTGCCATGGCATACTTGTGGAGATCAGAGGACAACTTTCAGAAATCAAATCCTGCCAGCGTTGGTGGCACACGCCTTTAATCCCAGCACTTGGGAGGCAGATTTCTAAGTTCCAGGCCAGCCTGGTCTACAGAGTGAGTTCCAGGACAGCTAGGGCTACACAGAGAAACCCTGTCTCGGAAAAAAACAAAAAACAAAAAACAAAAAAAAAAAAAGAGAGAGAGAGAGAGAGAGAGAGAGAG
>JANHMN010000020.1:396291-429998 GCA_030674055.1 Rhabdomys pumilio | reverse complement strand
GCTTTTCTGTTTGGGTTGTGAAGAATCTAACAGGAAGGACTGAGGATATCTTGGGACCCTGAACCCCTTATCCAAAGGATTAAAGCAGAAACTGGGCATCTTTTATTGAAAGCGTATAGAACCAGACCTAGCATTTATAGTTGTCAGTGACTCAAACCCTTCTCCTGATTGTAGCCAGTTAAGGGGTTTTCTTGCCTCCCTGAGTATGTTTTCACACAACTTTAATCCCAGCACTCAGGAGGCAGGGGCTGGTGAATCTCTGTAAGTCCAAGGACAGCCAGGTCTGCAGAGAGTGAGTTGTAGGACAGTCAGGGTGTCATTGTGAGACACTGTCTCAGACAGCGCACCACCAACAAGAAAAAGCAGGTGTCTCACCTCGAGCGCATCAGTCGTTGGTTTGAAGCACTGCACTGTACAAGCTGGTGGCTCACGCCTCTCATCCCAGCACCGGGAGGTAGAGGCAGGAGAACACAAGGCAGTGAGAACACTGCAGAGGTGCCTCAGCTGTTGCAGAGGATCTGAGTTAGGTTCCCAGCACCCCCATCAGGCAGCTTACAACCTCCCGAGGCAGCTGTACTTGGAAGCAGAGACACTTACACATAATTAAAAAGTAAAAATAATCCCAGCATTCAAGGAAGCACAGCTAGGCAGACCTCTGTAAGCTCGAGGCCAGCCTGGTCTACAAATCTAGTTCCAGGACAGCTAGGGATACACAGAGAAAAACTGTCTTGAAAAAAAACAAAAAAGATCAGGGTCAGGTTCTGCTGCATTTTGACTCAAGGCCTGTTTGGGAGGATACCCAAGTCCTTGTTGCAGATATCGGAAAGCAGAGTGTGAACAGACAGGAACACTTCAGCAGGGGTTGGAATTTGTCTTACCACCTTTTTAGCCAGTATGTAGCTTCTCTGAAAGGTTCCCCATTCCCCACAGGGTACAGCAAGTCACTCTGCTTTTTGTCTCTTCTAGGGTGTCAGCTTGACAGCGGCTCGGGATCGAGGGCAGCTTGTGTTCCTGGAGGGCCTCAAGTCCTCTGTGGAAGTCCTCTTCCACTCTCAGGAGGAGCCTCACCCCCTGCAGTTTCTCAGGTGAGAACTGTAGTGCTGGAGGTGGGGGCAGACAAGGGCTGCTGTGCTGTGTCAGAAGGCAGAAGCGGCTTCAGGGGTCAGACACTTCCCCTGTGTCCCTATGTGTCAGATAGCCCTTGGCTGACATCATGAAGCCGATGGTAGGTGGTGGTTCCCAGAGCTGTGGAAAGCATTGCTTTCTGAGAAGATAGCAGTGACGCTCTCTGCTGTTTCTCTGATGGTGGCTCAGACTCCGTCCACCTGCCTTTGCTCTTTCTTGCCTTTGTATAGAAACTAAGGGATATGGGCTACTGACCTGTTGGTTTTTTTTAAATTTTATTGGAACATAGCCATATTTGTTAGTCATTGATTGTCCCTGGATATTTGGCTTTATAGCCACAGATTGGGTAGTTGAAGCAGGGGAAAAAAATGACCTGCAGGCTTAAATATCTCTGTGTGACTCTAACAATTACAACAGGCAATTGTTGCAGGTCTGAGACTGGCTATGCCATGCTTCTCAGCCTTTCCGAACATCAGCCCCTAATTGGCTGCTATTCTTTCTTTTTCACAAAGGAGTCCATGACAAAACTGTCCCCACCGTCCTGCTTTTTCAGATATTCCCTTTTGCAGTGACCAGAGTGTGTGTGTGTGTGTGTGTGTGTGTGTGTGTGACATATTCCCTAGCACCCTGGCCTTGGTTTTATCATTTGACTGCAGGGGATGGTTACACCTGATCCCAGTGTGTGGGGAGCTGTTGTCCAGTGCCAAGGGGGAAGGTGGTTGCCTTGGGCACTGTACTGCTGGGAAATGACAGCTTGCAACATCCCCAGGGAAGGTGGGGGTGGGTGGCTCACCATGTGTCAGTTCTGCGTGTACACCAGCAACCATAGGCCACACCCCTCATCAAGATGCTTGAATTCAAGCAGCAATTCTGCTTCCTCTAGCTGTTCAGGATCTGATGCAGAGGCCTCTCTTAGTTGCTCATTCTGGCTTGTTCATCTAGGTGTCACAGCTCTTGAATTGAGAGGTTATATAGTTCTTCTTCTGCTGCTGCTGCTGCTTCTTCCTCCTCCTCCTCCTCTTCCTCCTCTTTTTCCTCTTCCTCCTCCTCTTCCTCCTCTTTTTCCTCCTCCTCCTCCTCCTCCTCCTCTTGCTCTTCCTCCTCTTCCTCCTCTTCCTCCTCTTCTTCCTCTTCCTCCTCCTCTTCCTCCTCTTCCTCCTCCTCCTTTTCCTCTTCTTCCTCCTCCTCCTCCTCTTCCTCCTCTTCCTCATCCTCTTCCTCTTCCTCCTCTTCCTCCTCCTCCTCCTCTTCTTCTTCTCTTCCTATTATTATTATTATTATTATATATATATATATATTTTATGTCTTTCTTTTGAGACAGTCTCACTGCCTTCCCCAGCTGACCTCCAGCTTTCTGCTCTCTTGCTTCTGTCGTAGTTGGGACTATAGGTATGGACCACCATGCCAGGACTTTATAATGTCTCTTCAGGGACTCAAGGCTTGTTCAGCTTTTGTAGCCCCTAAATTTTACCTTAGTACCCGGGAGGCCATAGAAAATACTTGATTTGGAGTAAAGTAAAATTTACTTTTGTGTGTGTGTGTTGTGCTGTGTTTTTTCTAGATTGTTAAATACTATTGTACAGTTCTTTGCCTTCTACAGCCTTCCTTGGTGCTACTTTGTCCCAGATGAACACTTGTAGAGCTGGGCACGGTGGTACATGCTGTAATCCTAGCACTTGGGAGGTAGAAACAGTGGGGTGATGGATTCCAGGTCAGTTCTAAAGTGTCACACTTGAACGGAAGAGAGGAGCTGGGGCTGGGGCTCAGTTGATAGTGTTTGCCTAGTGTGCATGAAGCCCTGTGTTTGACACCCAGCCCTCCGTCAGACCAGCTGTCATTCATGCTACAGAGCACTTGGGATGTGGAAGCAGAGAGGACTTCTTGTCTTTCTTGTCTGTGTCATCCTTGGCTACATACTGAGTTCAAGGCTAGTCTGGAGTTTGTGAAACACTGTCTCAGAGTGAAACAAACATTCCCACCGCATATGTAGAGTGTGACTGACAAACGCTTTGGTGATTCTCTCCTGCGTTTCTAGGGAGGCTGGTCCAGGGAACTTGCAGTCACTGTATAAGTTTATACAGGATGCCCTGAAGCCTGCGGATGGTGGGGAGTCTCCATGGAAGTCTCCGGTGCTGTTGGTGGACAACCTCAGTGTGCTGCTGAGTGTGGGCGTGGGGGCAGTTGCTGTTCTGGACTTCATGCAGTACTGCCGAGCCATGGTGTGCTGCGAACTGAAGGTACGGACCAGGCCGCTGTGGTCACTGAGAACCCAACCGTGTGCTCTGCTTTCTCTGTCTGCTTTGAGTTTCGCCTTCCTCTGGTAGACACAGAAATTCTTTGTTCTGCCTATTCTGCTTTACCCTACTTGGCAATGCTAAATAAGAAACCTCTCAAGATTAAAGGGTGTCTAGCACCGTGGGACAGTACTACAGTCCCCGCCTGTGTGCCCTGGGGTTCCTCAGTGAGTTCTGAAGGTTAGCGAGAGTCATGACTCGTGACTGCTTTATATTTTCTTCCCTTATGGGTGAATGTCCTGGGATTGAACCTTAAACCTTTCACTGAAACTTTTTTTTTTTTTAAAGTGGGAAATGGGTTTACTTTTTTAGTGCAAATAAAACATGTTGGAAAAACATACAGCATGCACTTTTCAACTGTATGCATCAGGTTCTGGCACAGTCCAGTCTTAATAGCCACCACCACCCCTTCCTCCTCTTCCTTGTCCAAACCAACCACCTCCATAACCCCTTCGCTGGAATCCTCCAGATCCTCTATAGCCCCCACCGGATCCCCGCTAGTCTCCACTGGATCCTCTGTAGTCTCCACCAAAGTTGTTTCTGTAGCCTCCTTGGGAGCCTCCTCTATACCCTCCCCCCACAACAATTTGGAGCTCACATTATAACCTTCCCCCCTACCGTAACCCCCTCCACCACCTCCTTATTCTCCACCGCCTCCTCGACAACCACCACCACTGCCACCACCACTTCCATCACTGAAACGTTTTAAAGCGGTAAAGTAGGGCAGGGGTTGTCACTCGTTGGTAACATGTGCATGTAGCAGCTGTCCATGATGTCACATGTCTGTAACCCAGCACTCGGGACATTGTTGAAGAAGGGTTGTGAGTTATAGGCCAGGCAGAAGTGCTGGCTGCACAAGCCTAGTGACCCAAACCCACATCAGTGTGAAAGGAGAGCACACGTCACAGCATTGTGCTCTGACCTCCACATATGCGCTGTGTGCCTGGACCAGCACTCTCTCACATCCCTCTACACAGCTTATTAAAAAACAAAAATTAAGAATACAAAATAATTGAGCGAGAGGCTGAACATGGCAGCATCTGCTTCTAATCTTCAGACTCCAAATCTGAGGCTAGCCTGGGCCACAGAGCTCCAAGCCAACCAGGACTATGTAGCAAGACCGTGACTCAAGGAACAAAGCAAAACATAGAGCGAAGTGAGCTGGCTGTCTCCTACAGTACCTGGCCCACAGTGGCTACTCTTTAGTGGGTGAGGGCACAGGCTATAGAAACTAATGGGCCAGTTGTGTGGAGAGGCCAGATTCAAAGTGCAGAGCACTGGTGGAGAGAAGTTAGATGAATTAGCAATGTTGTGTCCAATCATGTAACCCGCACGCACAGTCCTGCCTGGAAGCCACAGTCAACGGACTGCTGAGATTGTCTTGGCTACAGTCACAGGGCCAGGATCCCTACTGAGGCAGGGTTTCTCTGTATAGTCCTAGTTGTCTGTAGACCAGGCTGGCCTCGAACTCAGAGGTCTACCTGCTTCTGCCTCCTGAGTGCTGGGATTAAAGGTGTGTACCACCACTGTCCAGCTAAATGAAAATTTAAAGATACTTAATTTGGTAGTTGGGGGCATGGGCATGCTACAGACAACTTTCAGGAGTCCTCTCTGTCCTGCTGATCTGTGAGGTCTGGGAATTGACTCAGACCATCAGGATTGATGGCAAGTGCTTTTACCTGCTGAGCCGTCTGCATGCCCCTGTGGCATGATACTCAGGAACAGAGATGGGGCTTCTAGGCTGAGGTTGGTTTTAGATGAATTGAGTTGGGCGTTTAGGTTGGACTTGCAGATAAAAGATTGGAAGTAGGGTTCTGGAGCCGCTTTGGGCTCTGCCTTATGAAGAAGCTCTTGGAGCCACAGCAGGGAGGGTAATCTGGGGGGTTACACGGAGACAGGTGTGGAGACACGGAAAGCCTGGTGTTCTCTGATCTGGGGATCCATTTGTTAAGGACCTGGTTTCCTCCTTCTTGTGTGACGCAGGGAAATGTGGTAGCCCTTGTGCATGACACTGGGGGTGCTGAGGATGAGGAGAATGGCATCCTGCTGAATGGCCTCAGTCATCAAAGCCACCTGATCCTGCGGGCTGAGGGCCTGGCCACTGGATTCTGCAAGGACGTGCATGGGCAGGTAGGTGCACAGGCTAAACGGTGGGCTGCTTTTTGGAGAAGGCAGATCTTGGATGTCCTGAGTTTTGTGCATGTGAATTCACCAGGTAGCACTGAGACTCCTGGAGTAAGAAACGGTTTTTCCAGTGGCCTCATTTGTGAATGTTAGGGCCCAAGAGTCATTGTAGGAAGACCCCAGACTTAAAGAGTATGCAAAAGCAAAGAGAGTTTATCCTGAAGAACTTAACAGCTTGCAAGGATCACCATCAAAATGGGGACTGTTTGAGGCGCTTGCAGGGCCTTTTTACAGGGTTAGGTGAATTTTTCCAGAAGGGTTAGGTAACTTCTAATGTGATTGGTAGCGGCAAAGCAGTGACATTAGAACAATTTTGATTGGTTAGTTTCATTGTATTTGGTGAGACCTTGAAGAATTTTGGAGACCAGCTCTGTTCTGGTCTTCTTATCTCCTCTAGCTAGGTGTCCCAGGAGCTCCAGACTTACCCTCCCTAAGTCAGGCCCATCATTGACTAAAGGCCCATTGTCAGTGGCTCCTTCTGAGAAGCCCAGTATGCTTCCCAGAGAATTGAAATGTTTTATTCCCTAGGTTTTGGACCTCTCATGGCCAAAGTGGTGATTTGAAAGGAGACTTTTGTCTTGACTGGATTAAAGCTGTATTGTAATAATAGAATTCCTTTCTTGTACTATAGTATATATGTATATATGTACTGTTCAACATAGTTCCTTTAAAAATAAAAACTTGGGGGACTGCTAAGCAGGATGGCTTAGCAGGTAAAGGCGCTTACCGAGGAGCCTGGCAATTTGAGTTGGATTTGGAAGCCACACAATGAAGGGAGTGGATGACTCCCTCCCACAGTTGTCCTCTGACTTTTTATGTGTGTTTTGTTTTTTCTCTCTTTCTTTCCTTCTTCTCTTCCTTCCTTTCTTCTTTCTTCCCTCCCTTCCTCCCTCCCTGCCTCCTCCCTCTTTCTTTCTTTCTTTCTCTTTCTTTCTTTCTTTCTTTCTTTCTTTCTTTCTTTCTTTCTTTCTTTCTTTCTTTCATGTATGTGAGTAGACTGTTGCTGTCTTCAGACACATCAGAAGAGGGCATCAGATCCCATTACAAATGGTTGTGAGCTACCATGTGGTTGCTGAGAATTAAACTTAGAACCTCTGGAAGAGCAACCAGTGTTCTTAACCACTGAGCCATCTCTCCAGTCCTTGTTTGTGTAGCCCTGGCTGTCATGGAACTTATTCTGTAGACCAGGCTGGCCTTGAACTCCCTCCTCTGCCTCCTGAGTGCTGAGATTAAAAGTATGTGTCACCACCTCCCCTGGTAATATGTTGATTTTCAAAATCAGTCTAGCTAACAAGCACAAAGCCATGCTTAGAAAGGAGACTAAAGGACTGGAGAGATGGCTCCACACTTATGAGCGTTTGTTGCTCTTTCAGGAGAGCAGGTTTAGTTCCCAGCACCACATCGTGGCTCAGCCATGTGTGACTCCAGTTCCAGGGCATCTACCATGCCCTCTAGTCTCTATGGGCACCAGGCACTCACATGGTCCACATGTAGATAAACATACATTCATAAGATAAAAATAATAAAGAGTAGTTGCTGATGTATGTGTAGCTTAGTGTTAGAGCAAGTGAACAGCATGTACAGCGGCGCCCCAGGTTCAAACCCTAGTACTCAAGAATAAAACAGAGTAGAAAGGGAGGGAGGGAGTGGTGGAATTTTTCAACCTTTACTTCCCTATAAGAAGCAAGCAATACAGCTGCTGTAACAGAGAGGCAAGCCTTGTAACATTTGCTTCTGGTAGTGTTATTGTAGAGTTGGTCTCATTACCATATGACATACTTGCCTGAGCTATCACAGAAGCTTCAGTGGAAGGTGACCAAGACCCAGTTGGATTCACAGTGGAGCAGGTACTTGGTGGCCGCCTCTTCCTTAATCCTTCTCTCTCTCTGCAGCTGAGCATCCTCTGGAGGAGGCCATCGAAACCCTCAGCCCAGCGGGCTCGAAGTCTCACTTACCAATACAAGATACAGGATAAGAATGTGTCCTTTTTTGCCAAAGGAATGTCTCCTGCTGTTCTGTGACCTGATTTGGGACAAGTAAAATGACATTGGACAGTTGTGGGTGTGGAAGCTGCAGCACCCCAGCGGAAGCACCTGAAGCACTCTTCAGGCTTGACTGCAGCTCCTCTGTGACCCGGGAGGATGGTGCTGAGAGGGTGTGCCCACTTTGTCTCCAGGGCTCTGCTCAGGAAACACAGTGAGGAACTGCATGTGGCTTCTGCTGAGAGAGGCTGCATGGTGAACCCCAACAGAGTGGTCCTTTGGGGCATCCCACATGACTTCTGCCTCACCTGCCTGTTTTTGAAGGTGGTGCCATTAAGAGCCACCGTAGGTAGGAGGAGGCATTCAGGAAGTTGTCTTGAATGGCAGCCATCCTGGTTGACAGCTAGGACAGCGATGACCAGAATAAAGAAGGTTCCCACAGCAGGCTTCCTGGAAGTTGTCTTTTTTGTGTTTCACTCCCCTTTTACAAAGGGATTTTTCCTTGCAATCCAGTAAGGAGATGGGCTTGGAAAGGAAGTGAGGACATTCGAGGCTTGGAACAGGCTAATTGATCTGGAGATAATTGATCTGGAGCTGGATTCCAAAGCCATACCTGCCAGCCTGTGTTCATGAAGACCAGGGGCAGTGTCACTGCCCCTCACCCACTGACAGTGTAAACCTGCTTCTGTTTCTGCAGCTTGGCTATATACTGGAGTCCTAGCCATCAAGAGCATGGCACTGGGACCTTGAGTAAGCCACAGGGGAATGTGACCTTGAGAAGAGTACGGAAGTGCCTTTGCTGCCTGCTTAGAAGGACCTTGGTGAGTTACTGCTAATGCTTCTTGGAAGACAGTGGGGACAGAGGAGGGAGGGCTTAGAACCAGTTTTAATGTAGTGTGTGTGGTGTGTGTGTGTGTGTGTGTGTGTGTGTGTGTGTGTGTGTTTGGAGGGCAATTTTAGACAAAGTCTCTCTGTGTAGTCCTTGCTGGCCTGGAACTTGCTGTGTAGACTAGGCTGGCCTCAAGCTCACAGAGATTCCCCTGCCTCTGCCTCCAGAATGCTGGGATTAAAAGTACCACTTCTAAATAAGAAAAAGGAATATTTATCCCAGCATCCTGAGATGACCACTGGTCACACCTAGCTCCTTAGTAAAGGTCACCTCAGAGGGAATACAAGGAGTGTTTTCTTAAAATTAGTGCATTGTTTTACATGTAAATTATGCCACTAGTAAAACTAAAAATTTTATAGATTGTGTGTATGTGCCTGTGTTGAACTCACAGCTTTGCACATGTTAGGCAAGTGCTTTGTTACTGAATTATGCCTATAGTCTTTATATAGTTATTAATTTAAAAACTAGCTCAAAATAACATTGGAAAGGAGAAAGAGATATTCCTTTTCACCTTCTTTCCTGTGTCCTGCATAAGTGTCAGACATGAGTGTTTTTCATAAAGCTGGTGTGGTGGTGGTACATACCTTTAAACCCGAGGCAGAGTGAGGTAGAGATTATGAGTTTGAGGCCAGCCTGGTCTACATAATAAGTTCTAGGCCAACCAGAGCTACAAAGTATCTCAAAACAAAAACAGTTATTACTTTTACTTCGTGTGTGTGTGTGTGTGTGTGTGTGTGTGTGTGTGTGTGTGTGTGCGCGCGCGCGCGCGCGCATGCATACATGCATCATGTCACACATGGGGAGGAGGTCAGAGAACATTGGTCAGAAGTCAGTTTTTTCCTTCCATCTTGTGGGTTTCACGGATCCAAACTCAGGTCACTGAGCTTGGCAGTAAGCAGCCCACGAGCCGTCTCTGTGGCCTCCTCTGCATTCTCAGTGGCCTGTTTGTTGTGGTTCCTGCTGTCTTTAGTCACTGTTCTGTTGCTGTGTGGAGACACCATGACCAAGGCAACTCTTACAAAAGAAATCATTTCATTTGGAGGTTTATTTATAGTTTCATTGGCCTATTCTGTTATCATCTTGGAGGAGGGAGCGTGGATGGCTCTGGTGCAGGAGCTGAGAGCTGTATCTCAGTCCACAGGCAAACTGACGGGGGGGTGGGGAGAGTAGAAGGGAAAAGGGATATGGGGAAGGGGAAGCAGGAAGGGAGGGACTGAGTGTTTATTTTGTTTTTGTTGTTGTTTTTCGAGACAGGTTTTCTCTATATAGCCCTGGCTGTCCTGGAACTCACTCTGTAGACCAGGCTGGCCTTGAATTCAGAAATCTGCCTGCCTCTGCCTCCCAAGTGCTGGGATTAAAGGCATGTGCCACCACTGCCCGGCAAGCAGATTCTTTTAAGAGCTATCAGCCCTTTTTGTTTTGTTTTCTTTTTGAGTGTGTAAATATGCAGGCATGCACCTTTCATGATATGGCACACATGTGGGAATCTGAGGAAACTCCAAGGCTCAGTTCTCTTCTACGTGGATTCTAGAAATTGAATTCAGGTCATCAGCAACCTTACCAGTTACCTCACTGGTAGTCTTATATAGTATTACTTTTTTTTTTTTTTTTTTTTTTGGTTTTTTGAGACAGGGTTTCTCTGTGTAGCCCTGGCTGTCCTGGAACTCACTCTGTAGACCAGGCTGGCCTCGGACTCTGAAATCCGCCTGCCTCTGTCTCCCAAGTGCTGGGGTTAAAGGCGTGAGCCACCACTGCCCGGCATGGACTGAGTGTTTAAAACCTCAAAGCTCACCTATTGACACACTTCTTTCAACAAGACCATGGCCGTGCGCGCCCCCCCCCCCCCCCCCCCGCCATCTTTCAGATCCTTTCAAACAGTTCCACTCCCTGGTGACCAAGCAGTGCTCCCAGACACAGACTCCATCATTCCCCCACCCTCACCCCAACCCCCAGCTGCTGGACCTTTAAAGCAGGGAGATCACGGAGAAACTCAGTGCTGTGCTTAGCTTGTCTCAAGTGGAAGTGGAGTATTATAGCAAGCATGTGAACCCTCACGCAATAATCAGCATCCCTTGAAGATATTTTGTTTTTTGAGGGAAAATGTGCAGGGTCCTGGCAGCCAAAGGAAAAGCTGTTTTGTTTTCTACACAGGCTCTCACTACGTAGCCCAGGCTGGCCTTAAATTCATAGCCGTTTTCTCTTTCCGTCTTATCCCAGTCTCTTGAATCAAGCTTGAGATTATAGGCTTATGCCAGTTTTTACTTATTTCTTTTGGTTTTGAGACAGGTTCTTTCCAAGGAGTCATGGCTGGCTTTGAGTTCACTATGTATCCCATGCTGCTCTCAAGCTCTCAGTCTTGCTGTGTCCAGCCTCTTGAATGCCAAGATAACAGGCTCATGTCACTCAGCTCTGATCCCATTCATTTGTTTGTTTGTTTATTGTCAGAATCTCACTGTCGTCACTCCTAGGCTGGGACTCTATTTAGACCAGGCTGGTCTCAAACTCACAGAGATCCACCTGCCTCTGCCTCCCAGTTGCTGGGATTAAAGGCATGAGCATACCCAATTATGTAATTTAATGTGGATGGCTAGTGCTGGCAGAGGCAGAAGAGGGGATCGAATCCCCTGCAGCTGGAGTTGCAGATGGTTGTAAGCCATGGAGGAATCAAACCCAGGTCCTGTGCAAGAGCAGCAAGTGCTTTTAACCACTGAGCTACCTCTGTAGATCATTTTATTATTTTCAAATAGTTTATTTCAAGCCGGGCATGGTGGTGCAAGCCTTTGGGAGGCAGAGGTAGGCAGAGTTATTAGTTTTAGGCCAACATGGTCTTCTACCTTGAGCTTCAGGCCAGCCAAAGCTACACAATGAAACCCTATGTCAGAAAACCAACACATATATTGTAATCTCAAATAAATAAAAACTCAAAAGGTTTTTATTTTATCTGTAAGAGTTTCTATATGCATGTGTGTCATGTGCAGGTGTGTGCGAAAGCCAGAAGGGGTTGTTTAAGTCATCTCCTGGAGCAGAGGTTCCAGTCAGCTGTGAGCAGCCTGATGTAGATGCTCTGAACAAGACTCAGGTCTGCTGTGAGAACAGCATGGACTCTTAACTGGTGAGGTGCCTGCTAGGCCCTGATTCCATCTAATTGAAATGCCCAGAAAGAGCGGATCTGTAGAGACAGACAGTGGATCAGTCATGTTTGGGGACTGGGGTTGGAAAACAGAGGAGTCGATTCATTTAACCTCTCTAGACCTTACTTTCCTCATTTAAAAAGTTCCTGTTTGCCGGGCAGTGGTGGCGCACGCCTTTAATCCCAGCACTTGGGAGGCAGAGGCAGGAGGATTTCTGAGTTTGAGGCCAGCCTGGTCTACAGAGTGAGTTTCAGGACAGCCAGGACTACACAGAGAAACCCTGTCTCGAAAAACAAAAACAAAAACAAAACAAAAAAAGTTCCTGTTTAATGGGTTCATTTTTATTAAAAAATTTTTATTACATCTCTTTATTTTTACTTATTTGAGTGTGTGTGTGTGTTTGTGTGTGTGTGTGTGTGTGTGTGTTTGTATGGGCCACAGCATGTATGTGCAGGTCAGGTGATTTTATGTTTGATAACCTGTCACAGTTGATTCTCTCTTCTCTGCATCTGAGGTCTAACTCAGGTCTTCAGGCTTGCAAGCACATACCTTTATCTGTTGAGCCATCTCAGCGGCCCAATATTTTTTAAAAATTATTTAATTAATTAATATTTTCGTTTTTTTGAGACAGGATTCCTCTGTGTAGCCCTGGCTGTCTTAGAACTTACTCTGTAGACCAGGCTGGCTCAGAGAGTCACCTGCCTCTGTCAACCCCAAGTGCTGAGATTAAGGCATGTACCATCACTGTCTGGCAAAAAGAAATTATGGATTTTTAAAAAAAAAATTTTTTTAATTTAATTAAAAAATTTTTTTAACTTAATTTTTTAAAAATTTTATTTATTTAATGTATGAGTGCTGTGCTGCATATACATCTGCCTGTGTGAAGAGAGCATCAGATCCTTCTATAGATGGTTGTGAGCCACCATGTGGTTGCTGGGAAGTGAACTCAGAACCTCTGGAAGAGCAGCCAGTGCTCTTAACCACTGAGCCATCTCTCCAGTCCTTTTTTTTTTTTTTAAATTTAATTTAATTTTAAAGATTTATTTATTTTATGTATGTGAGTACACTGTTGCTCTCTTCAGACACACCAGAAGAGGGCATCAGATCCCATTACAGATGGTTGGTCACCGGGAATTGAACCCGGAACCTCTGGAAGAGCAGTCAGTGCTCCATGTATGTCATACACTTTGAACATGCTTGATGCCTCAGAGGCCAGAAGAGCACGTTGGATCCCATGGAACTGATGGCTGTGAGCTGTCATGCTAGGATGCTAGGAAACGAACCTGGGTCCTCTGGAAGAGCCGTGTTCTTAACTGCTGAGCCACCCCCTCTCACCCAGTATTTTTATTTGTTTATTTTTGCAGTTCTGGTGATTGAACCTAGGCCCTCACAAATGCTGGGCAGCACTCTACCAAGGAGCTGTATCCCTAGATAGCTAGATAGCCTAAATGGCCTTGAATTTACAGTGGTCCTCCTGCCTCTACTGACTGAGAACTGGGATTATAGGCTGGAATTATTGTATTGTATCCTTGGTATGTGATAGATGAAATCCTGCTCGAAAATACAGACACTGAATGAATGCCAACGTGGCATTGGAAGTTTGAATCTGGGGTTAGGGATTTAGCTCAGTGGTAGAGCGCTTGCTAGGCCCTGGGTTCGGTCCTCAGCTCTAAAAAAAAAAAAAAAAAGAAAAAGAAAAAGAAAGAAAGAAAGTATGAATCTTTTTAAGTGACTGTAACAGTAATTACAGTGACTGCCACTTGCTGGAATCAAGGCATTTTATGTGTTCATGTTCTGATTTAATTTCTTTCAAAAGCCTCAGAGGGCAGTATTCATTGTGTCCTGGTTCTTGGCTTGTAGATTGAGATTTCCTGAGGTTAAATAGATTCCCTCAGCCACAGAACTGTAGCTTATATCAGAACTGGAATTGAAACCAAGCAGTCTGATCCTGCCTTAGCCATTTTTGCTTAATTATGTTGCCAATTGCAATCACATTTTTTTTTTTTTTTTTTTTTTTAATTTTAAAGACAGGGTCTCTTGATGTAGCCCTTGCTAGCATAGAATTCACTATGTAAACCGGGCTGGCCTTGAACTCACAGATCTGTCTGGCTTTGCCTTCTGAGTGCTGGAATCTGTGCATCTTTGAGTCCAGCACATGTTTTCTTTAGAGCAGTGGTTCTCAACCTTCCTAGTGCTGTGACCTTTTGATACACTTCCTCATGTTGTGGTAACCTCCAACCATGAAATTATTTCCTTGCTACTTCATAGCTAATTTTGTTACTGTTATGAATCATAATATAAATATCTGATATGCAACCAACACCCAGAGGGTTCACAACCCACAGGTTGAGAAACACTTCTTTAGAGGTAGGTATCTGCATTTATTAGATAGACTTCTTCTCTAACTTGGAAGATCCTTCTGAGGATTAATTGAGATGAGATGTAACACTAGGCACAGGATAGAAATGTAACTACTGGGATTGTTAAATTTTTGATGATTTTCTGTTACGTTTAGTAACAGTTGGCTTTTTGTTTATTTTTTAAGACAAGATTTCTCTGTGTAGCCCTGACCATCCTGGAACTTGCTCTGTAGACCAGGCTGACCTTGAACTCAGAGACCTTAACACTGGGATTAAAGGCATGCACCATCACAGCCCAACTTCCATTTAGTTTTCTAAAAACTTGGATTTGTTTCTCCTGAGGACCAACCTGAAGTCAGGTTGAACTTTGGCTGAATTGTTACACGAACTAACTATAATCAGATTAGCTGGGACTTGTTGGAATTGCATAAGCAATAAGATGGATCACCAAGCATGATGATGTATCTAGCATGTGTAGGAGGCAGAGGCAAGATAGATGCCAGTTCAAGGCTAACCAGGGTTCAATCAGTCCCAACCAACCAACCAACCAACCAACCAACCAACCAACCAACCAACCAGATAAGCAAACAAAACAAATTCAACTTTTTTAAAACAGCTGCTAATTTGTGTGTCTCTATAGATCTAACTTCAGATAAATGGAGCCAGCCCTCATACCTGGCTGTTCATAAGTGACTAACTCCAGCTCCTGGGGATCAGATAGACATTCTCTTCAGACCTCAGCAGGCACATGTATTCATAGCCTTCTACAGACACACACGAGTGCAGATAATTAAACACGTAAGGAAAATCTTTTTTTGTTTTTTAAAAAATATTTTTATTTTTTGAAATTGTAACTTTTTTTTTTTTTTTTTTTGGCTTTTTGATAGAGGCTAGCCTAAAGCTCTCTATGTAGACTAGGCTGGCCTCCTGTTATGCCCCTTTCATGAGCCCCAAAAGATCACTAAGGAGCCAATTCTGATGCAGTCGAATTAGGGTCTTTATTCTTTAGTGGGCCACACCAGCGTCACTGGTGCAGCAGGACAGGAGGGTGGAGCCCCGAGCCCAGGTTCAAGCAAGCATTTATAGAGGCAAGCAAACAAGCAAGGGGGTATCCATCGTGGCACACAACTGGTTGGGGGCTTTTATGGCATTTGTTGCCCTTTAAAATGGTTGGCTGGTGCTGGGAGTCAAATCATAAACTTCATGAGTAGATATCTTTAGGTACAACTGTAACTTCTGCTTTCCTGACTGGTGGTTGTTAGTGAGTGACCTAGAGACCAGTGATAGGTGCAGGCCTGGTGGTTAACTTGAGTTCAACCTTAGGTCAGGTTCTGTAAGATGGAGCCTGAACCCAAGATGGAGTTGGTCTGGTCTCTCACTCCAGCTCAGAGATCTGCCTGCCTCCGCCTTTGAAGTTGTGGGATTAAAGCTGTATGACTCTACACACCGTTAAAATAAGATCTTTAAAAACGACAAAAGGAGCCTGAGAGGTGGCTTAGAGGAAGTAGCAAGTGCTCTTCAAATACGATTTTTAATTAAAAATTAACTCTATCCAGATAGTTAAGTGTGGTCCGTGTTGTCAGTATGGGGAGATAAGTTCACTCCCTTCCACACTGATGCTCCTTTCCCCTCATTCCTCAGAAAATCTTAGTGCAGAAGCCCTTGCCTGTGTCAGTCCTCAGGCTTCGGGCTCTGGCTGCCTAGCCTGCCTGTGTTACTAAGCAAGTGGCCTGTCCCTGCCCTTGACATAGGAAAAAAAAAAAAAAAAACAACCCACTTTCCCCCCTAGTGTTAAATATCAGGCCCAAGGCCTAGGACAGGAGTCAGCAGCTGTGCAGAAAAGCTGCTTTGTGTGGCTCCTGTTGGGTTCTGTGTCCTGGACTGCCTGGTGCAACATAGTGATATTCCAGCTCAAAAAAAAAAAAAAAAAAAGGGGGGGGGGGGGGCGGGGGGGGGGGGGAGCAACGGCAGCTTCCTCTCTGGAGAGTAGACAGTCCTGCCTGCCCAGGTTCAGTGGGACTCTAGTTTGTCTTTAACTTTTCCTAAGTGACTTTGTTGTGAGGTGGATTTAGAACCTTAGTCTTTTCAGGACCTGGGCTGTAAAAGAAAGCTCTCAACCCTGTAGGATCATGGCAGGCTTAGTCAGAAAGTGTGATAGACTGTGCGGGAGAGGCTTGGGATGCAGAGTGCTTGTTTAGCAGTCAAGGTGTTGGAAACACTTGATGTTGAACAAAGACACATGGACAGAGTGAAAATAACTCAGCAAGGCAATTTCTTTACACAAAAAAGGATGGGCTGGCGAGTGTACCAGGGCAGGAAGTGAGCTTAGGTTTTATTCTAATGCAGGTGGTGACTGTCTTTTCCCCATTGGCTGAAGTCCAACCTCAGAGTCTTTTGAGGTTAACTAGTTTTAAAAGAATATTCATAAAGGAAATTAAGAAAAGGGGGAAGGGTTCTCTGCTTCAGGCTATCACATTCAAGGACATGTGTGTGTGTGTGTGTGTGTGTGTGTGTGTGTGTGTGTGTGTCTGAATGTGTCTCTGTGTGTGTCTGTCTGTGTGTTGTGAAAATAAACATTTTACCAGGTGGAGAGGATTAAAAGGTTTTAATTATCTACATAAAAGTTTCACAAGGTGGAGAGATTTATGGAATATTAGTCCTTGGAGGGCAAGGACTTTGATGACTCCGGTTCAAGTTGAGCACACAAAGCAAACCAAAACACCCAGCAAATAAAACTGGAAAGATTTCACATATCCTTGTGAGGAAAGAGACAGCGGTGAGAGACAGAGAAACCAGTGACAGAGAAGGGGATCCTCACTCCCAAGCTTCTGAGAGGGCAGACATGAAGGGATAAGGCCTGGAGGGAGTGGTCTGAGGATGATGGAGCAGGGAGGATAAGCTTCCCTACTGTTGCTTCTAATTAAGAAAAGAAAAGAAGAAATAATCTTTGATTTTCTTTGCTTTTAAAGACAAGGTAGCGTTTGAACTATATAGGCCTGGAGCTCATGCTGCGCTCACATGGGTTCTGCCTCCGACTCCTGAGTGCTGGGATCACAGGCGTTTGCCACCAGTCCAGGCATTTCGGTTTGCTTCTCTGTTGCTATGATAAAACTCTAACCCAAACAACCTGGGGGTGAGGTGAGGCCGGAGAAATGGCTCCATGGTTAAAGATACTTGTTGCTTTTGCAGAGGACCCGAGTTCTTTCCAGCAACTTCATGGTGGCTCACAACCGTCTGTAACTCCAGTTTTAGGGGGAGTTGAAGCCCGAAGCCCTTGTTAGGGAACCAGGAACACATGTGATGCAAAGGCATGCCAGCATGGGAAACACTCATACACTGAAAACAATAAAATCTTTCTAAAAAAAAATCAACTGGGGGAACAAAGGGTATATTTGGTTTGCATTTCCGTGTCCACCAACGGTTAGAGCAAGTACACCAGGTAAAAAAATTGAATTTTATTTTTATTACTGAGGTTTGAGCTCAAGGCCTTGATGTTAGGCCAGTGCCCTACCAGCCGACTGCATCTCCTTATATCGATGAGGGCCATTCTTGTGTACCAGACTGGCTTCACAGTAGGAACCTTGGACTTCTGTCCCTCCTGCCTGCACCTCCTGATGGCTGACATTAGAGGTGTGAGCTACCACCGCCAGTTTGCTTGGTGCTGAGGCTCAAACCCAAGGCTTTGTGCTTGCTGGGCAAGCAGTGTATCAACTGAGCTACATCCCTACTGGAAACATGCTTTGTAGAAAAACCCTCATCTTATTCCAAAGGCTAGAGTGGCCATCTCTGATTTCTGTTTTGCATGGTGACCATACTTATATATTTTTCCCCCACCAACTGGTGTCCTTGAGGGCAGGCACATGGTCTGTTCTACCTAAGTATGCCTTGGGGGTGAGCAAGAGTGAATCGAGAGAAGCATGTTTAAGATGGGGGTAGAGAGCGACTCTGAGCTGTGACACTCAGGGGGCCAAGAGCTGGGCATTGGCAGTGTGGTCAAGATCTCTCCACAGGTGGACCTGAAGACAAATGGAAGCTTAGCAACCTTGGCGCTATTGCTGAGTGCCTGGGACTTACCTCACTTTCCCCTTCTGACAGAGTCACTTCTATTTTCAAGGCCTAATGAGAGAACACACACTGTATGCTTGGCTCAACATTTGACCAGGGCAATCACTCAGCATAATCTGTTACATGTCCAAGTTGATTGGTGGCAAGTCAGCAGGTGGAAGAGACTTGAACACCCATAATTCATCCACGTAGGTATAAACACTGAGTATATATCTTCCACTTTACCCTATGCATTGTATTTTTTTAACAAAAATGAAATCATATACCAGCTTGGCTTTGAATTAGCTTTCACTGTCAGTAAGTGCTCACTAAACATCCTTGGTGTAGGAAGCTTCTATACCTAATTCATTAACTGCATATATTTGCTATTTAACTCAGTTGCTTCTAATTCCCCGTTTGCTATCTTTTTGATGCTGCTGTGGATCTAACCCAGTGCTCCTAGAGTCCCAGGCAAGTGCTCTACCACCGAGCCATACACCCAGTCCCCCTTCTAATCCTTTGGCATTATAAAGCGTTGAACATGAGCTCTTGTGTATGTTCTTGATCACTTTCCCGGACGTGCGTGCTGCTGTCAAAACTCCTAAGTGCTACTAGCCACCTTTTTCCAGGTCACAGGCAGCTCCAGTACTTCCTCCCGCAGTTGTGTGGCAGGGGACCACCAGGGGGCGAGCCCGAGCCGCTGGCCATGCTAGACTACGCATGCGCACGCCGCTGGGAGCACGTGTGGAGGGCGGCGGAGCGGGAGGGGAAAGGTAGGAGTTGAGAGGTGAAGGGGCGGGGAGCTGCGCCGGCGCCGGCCGGCCGGAGGGAGAGGGCGGGCTCCAAACACCGGACCTCGGGCCAGGAGCGTGCAGGCCGCTCTCCGCCGCTCCGTCGCCGCCGCCCGGGAGCTGCCTCGCCGCCACAGGTACTCAGCGCGCGTCTCCACGGTGCGGCAGGGCCCCGGCGCCGGCCTCGCGCCGCTCGTGCCCGGGAGTTCCGGGATGCGGGCGAGCCCGGGCAGGGGCGCGCGGGCGTGGGCGCTGTCCAGCAGCCCGAGGGCGGCTCGGGAGACCGCAGTCAGGAGCGGGGGCTGGACGGTCGCGGGTCCCCTTCCGACCGCGCCCCCGCCCGGGCCGAGCTGCCTGGGTCGCGATGGGTTCAGGATCCGTGAGCTCAGGCAGCCTCGCCGCTGGAACCTGCTTCGGGGTTGTCTGGGGTTTCCAGGGTGAGGGCTAGACCCTGTGACTCAGTCTTGCCTCTTTCCGAATATCCGATAGCCAAGCAACATGTAGACTCTCTCCTGGGTGTGCTCGGTTTCTGGTTTTATGTGTTGCTTAAACCTAAACTTTGCTCGCTTATGTTGCTCGTGTTTACTTCCAGGTGGTTTTGTTGCATCAGGGTTATAATGTGATAGCGCTAGCTGCAGGGAGCCCCGGGTCCACACTGCATCACAGAAAGTTGTGCAGATGGAGGCGATGAAGAGGGCAGCGAGCCACTGACGGAGGCCGGTGTGGGGTGGGAGTGGGGTTCTGACAGTAGTCCCTATTTTAGCAGCGTATTTACTTCATCTTTTATGGTGACAGAGCTGATGGATAACTCTCTGGTGATCTTGCAATAATTCTTGTGAAGTCGACATAGGAATAGTCTTTATTGATGTTATCTTTGGGTGCATTTGTGGAGTTCGATTATGCAGCGTGCTGCCATCTCAAGGTGTGCTAAACACCGAAGCTTTTATTAGAGTCAGGATCAAGTGTATCTAGTTAGTGCTGAATGCATTTTAGGTGTTGCCTGAGTGATGCTTAAAGATTGTATGTTAATTAAGTATATGTTAATGTATTTCAGATCTAAAGTGTTTTTATATATTTGCAGCATTTTTGCTTGGCACATGTTTTGTTTTTTTTTTTTATTTAAACCAACCAGCAGCATATACAAGTATAAACATTATTTCTGTACTCATTATTAAATTACTTGGGGACGTGTGCCTAGGGCATTGGTCTACCACTGAGCAACACCTGTGGCTTTTTATTTTGAGTTGGGCTTCGTTGCCCTGACTGACCACAAAGTTTCATCCTCCTGCCTTGGTTTCCTGAATATGTGGGATAACAGAGGTGTGTACAACTGCTTCGCTCAGCACTCATTCTTTGCTCATAAGTTGAAATGGAAGAGCTAGTTTTCACTTACTTGAAACTCCTTTGTTGTTGAATTCTCTCTCTCTCTCTCTCTCTGGCATGGGGTAAGGTGGGGGGAGAGAAAGTACCTTTCGAGGTGTGCTTTATAGTCACTGGCTTGGGAACCCTACCACCAATTTAGATTACTATCCTAAGGTGGAGACAAAAACCTTATTCTTAGTTTGTGGCTAGAACACAGAACCATACAAATTGTGATTTGCCGTAAGTCATGTGTAAGCTACCCAACTGTCCAGTTGGATAAGGAACCATGCCTGCTGGACATTTGTGTTTGTTAATGTGGGTGGTTAGAGTTGCCACAATTCAGGATCACTTCAGATGAGTGTGACTCAGGGAGCCTAGAAGGCTCTTCAGTTCATTTGCTGTTTGCTCACTCTGACTGTATCCATTTGTTGACTGCGACAAGTACTGTATGTGTGGTTTTCATTGCCTTTCTCATTGAACCAGTTTCCAGGGTCATCCAGCTTGTACACGGAGGATCCAGCCTCCAAACCATGTCTTCCAGATTTTGCCACATGAGCTCCTGACCCTGGAACTTACTACTGCCCTCAGTTTGCTAAGGAAACGAGGTCCAGGTGACTTTAGCCACCTAAAGTAATATTTGTGGGTAATATTTATTGAATATTTCAAGGCTTGGGCTATTGGGCTCCAGTGTTAGCTTCTCTAAAGTTTCATAATGAACAGGTGAGATGAGAGTCAACTCCTTTGTGAGTGAATTTCAGGAAAGTTTTCTCACTGGCCAGTTAGGAGCTTTCCCTGTGTGCAAACTTGTTTGCCTGACAACAGTCCAGATGTGCCCCCTGGCTTCATAGTCTCTCTATTGTTCTGTTAGCAAGTGGGAGGGGGTAGAGGAGGTGGCATGAGTGGAAAAAGCAGCCTGTGTCACGGAGCTGAGACCAAGATGGTGCATCTCGGTGCAGCGGGGCTCTCTTCTCCTCCTTCTTCCCCACACAGCTTGTTAGACTTTTCTAATTTTTAATTTTTTTTAATTTGTGGAAAATAATACATAACATAAAATTTACAATTTTAATGATTAAATAGAGCAGTCAGGGATATTAAATGTACTCACACTGTTGTATAGCTGCCCTTATTACCCATTTCCAGAACTTCTTAATTATTGTACACAGAAACTGTCCCTATTAAACAGTCCATATTCCCCATGCTGTCAACTGCTGGCAACCTCTGCTGTACTTTGTTTCTGTGAGTTTGCTTGTGATAAGTTCTCTCATCTGAAGGGAATTGTAATTATACTTTTTAGATTAGTTTACTTTGTTTTATGTGTTTGAGTGTTTTGCTGGGGCATGTTTGTATGTGTACCATATGTGTGCTGGTGCCCTCAGAGGTCAGAAGAGGGTGTCAGATCCCCTGGAACTGGAATTAGGAATGGTTGTGAACAACCATGTGTGTTGGAAACCAAACCCTGATAGTCTGCAAGAGCAAATACCTTTAACTGCTGAGCCTTCTCTCCAGCCCCACGGATTTCTTTCCTGGTTCCTTTCACCTTGTTTTGAAGGTTCACTCATGTATTGTTTATTACATTTTATTCCTGTCTCAGATTGAATTATATTATTTTGTTTGTATAGCCACATTTGTTTTCAAGGGTTTTTATTTATAGCCTGGGCTGTCCTAGAATTTGTAGACCAGGCTGGCCTTAAACTCAGACATTCACCTGCCTCTGCTTCCCAAGTGCTGGGATTAAAGATGCTGCTGTATGTTTCCATTTTAAAAGAAATCTATCTTTCAACAAAGATTGGAGCTGTTTCTATTTTGGCTCATAGGAATGATGACATCAGGGGCACAAGTGTACAGTTAGTCGTAGTCAAAAGCTAACCATCAGGAGGAACACAAGTGTACAGATAGATCGTTGAATTCTTACTTTTAGTTTATTGTATATTCTTTGCATGCTATTTGGATATACAGTTGTCTGTCAGCATCCACAGGAGATTGGTTCCAGGATCCCCTTAGGTGCTAAAATGTGTAATTTTTATGTATATGGGTGTATTCCCTGTATGTACTACATACATGCAGTGCCCACGGAGGCAGGGTGGCTGTCGTATCTTCAGGAACTGGAGTGACAGATGGTTGAGAGCTGCCGTGTGGGTGCTGGAAACTCACCTGGGTCCTCTACAAGAGCAGCCAGTGCTGTCAACTGCTGGCCCACGTCTCCACCTCCTAGGTTTATTTACACTATTTTTAACTACATGTAGGTGTTTGTGTCTGTATGTGGGTGTGTTCTCGTGGTGTGGAGGCTAAAGGAGGCTAGAAGCTGGAGCTAGAGTTACAGGTTTGTAAGCTGTGTAGTGTGAGCACTGGGAACTCAGCAGTGCACACTCTTAGCTACTGACATAGCTCTGCAGCCCTCTTTGTGTGGCTTTGAACTGTGTAGATTTCTCTTGTTGGGTCATAAAAGTTTTTTATATATTCTAGATGTTAATCCTCTGCTAGATAAATGATTTGCAGATATTTTCTCCAATTTTTTTTTTTTTTTTGTCCTGTGTTCTTGAAAAGGACCTGAGTTTAATTCTCGCACTCATATTCTTGCTCACAACTGCCTATGACTTCAGCTCCAGTGCCTTCTTCTAGATAGATTCCACAGGTATGGAATTCATGTGTCTTTCCCCCTATGTATTCACAGTTAAAAATAAGAGATTTTGTTTTCTTTAGTTCTTTGATACAGGATTTCTCTGTGTAGCCCTGGCTGTTCTGGAACTTGCTCTGTAGACCAGGCTAGTCTTGAACTCAGGGATCTGCATGTCTGTGCTTCCTGAGTATTGGGATTAAAGGCATACTTGTCTCAAAAAAAAAATTGTAAAAAAGTTAATGAAATAAAGGTTCTAGAAGAGGGCTCAGAGAGTAAAAGCACTTGCCCCACAAATCTGGTGACCTGAGTTTGACCCCAGACTCCACCTAAAAGTAAAGCAAGAGAACTGACTGTAGAGTTGTCCTCTGACCTTCACGTGGGTGCCATGGTATGGGCAGTGCATGTGCGTGCACGTGCACACTAGTACACACACACACACACACACACACACACACACACACACACACACGCACCCTAGTGTCCAATAATAGTACATAAAAGAAAGTAGCTGGGTAGTGGTAGCACATGCCTTTAATTCCAGCACGTGGGAGGCAGAGGCAGCCTGGTCTACAGAGTGAGTTCCAGGACAGCCAGGGCTACACAGAGAAACCCTGTTGTGAAAAACCAAAAAATAACAATAGTAAAATAGAAAGAAGTAAAAGTAGATTTTATAAAGAAAATCTATAAGCCTGGTGAAGTTTATCTGCTGGGGAATGGAGACTAGGAAATACAAGTTACAGATGTGTTACATTTTGGGATATGTCTTCATAGTTAGCCCACCAATATACCACTCTTTGCCTTCTTGTGCATAGAAGAAAGGGTTGGAGATATAGTTCAGCAGTTAAGATATGGCCACTGCTTATAATTCCAGCCTTGGAAGACCAAGATGAGGTTAGGAAGACTAGCCAGTTAGCGAGCTCTGGATTTGATTAAGGGACCCTGGCTCAATAAATAAGGTGGAAAAATCAGTTGAGAATGATTGGCAACTACAGGCTTCCACATGCACACCCATCCATACACGTGTGCATCCACACATATACAAAACAAGTATACACACATATATACCACACATGTGAGAACCAAAACAAGAAAAGAATACAGAAGTTTTGAGACCTGGTTTGGACTTAGAAGCTAATGGAATGGGAAACATGGGCAGCTGGGCAAGAAAGAGTTGCAGGCATGGAGTCTTCTCATACAGATGTTATTAGAAGGGCCACTGTGCATGGAGTCTTCTCATACAGATGTTATTGGAAGGGCCACTGTTCTCTGGCGCGGTGTTACTGATTGCCTTGAGGACTCCAGCCCCTAGAAAAGGGCCAAAGGTGAGCTGCTGCTTTGTGTCTTCTGAGTCACTCTCCATTCAGAGACAGCTCTTTGTGATTAGAGTGGAACCCGCTCCTTCCACACAGCATTTGTAGTAAGGAATCTTGAATAGTAATCTCAGAGCAAAGGCTCATCACATCTTCCATTTGGGGGATTAGGTTATATAAGGTTATATATGTATTAGGTTGTCTGGAGTCTTGGTGTCTTCCATCAGAACACTTTACCAGCAGGAAGTCAGGCAAGAGGACTCCAGCTTGTGGCCTTGATGATGTTGGTATGTGGCTAACAGCAGGAGTGCAGGTCCTGGCCTTGCTTCTGCTGCTAGCACGCAGAAGGCACCCATAAGGGTCCTGCTGGGTGATTTTTTTGGCTTTGAAATAGATTTTCTGAGAGCTAGAGAGACCACTCAGTGCTTAAGAGTACTTGTTGCTCTTGTGGAGGGTCAGAGTTCAGTTCTTGGTATCCACATCAGGCAGTCACAACTACTCCAATTCCAGGGGGTTGGACATTGACCTCCTTTGCTCCTTGGGCACCTGAATACATGTCCTCATACACGTATGCAGATACACACATATACATTTAAGCAAACATTTAAAAATTAGAGTTTTTCCTCATATTAGCAGTGATAAATCAGTTCAATCATCTTACTAATAATTCTTGATTAGGTCATAAAGAAGTAAAAATGGACCCTTGTTACTTGATTGTGGAGATGATGTATCTAGCTGTGACAACCATCACAATCAATGAGTCTGATTGGTTCGTCCTTTAGTGGAGGTGCTGCTGTTCATCCAAGCAATGACTCTAGAACGTGGGAAATCGTCCCCTTTAGTGCTTGTGCTTCAGAATCCCTCAAATCCACTTCTTTCATTAACTGAAATGAAAGAAAATTCCTTTCTATTTTTAGTACAGTTAGCTTGGTCTCTTGAAAATTCCTCCAGTTCATTTGCCTGCTTTTGATGCTTAGAGAAGCTCCATTTCTTGCCCTGAGCATTGCTGCTTTGCAAAATAACTTAAAACAAAAATACAACTTTTTCCCCCTGAAGATTAACTGTTTGCACTGGTGGACTAGTTTAGCGCAGTGTACAAAGCTGCATTGACTTTCCACCTTAGTCCAAAAGGGGTGCCAGGTGCGCCGTGTGTGGTGGCGCATGCCTTTAATCCCAGCACTTGGGAGGCAGAGGCAGGCGGATTTCTGAGTTTGAGGCCAGCCTGGTCTACAGAGTGAGTGCCAGGACAGCTAGGGCTACACAGAGAAACCCTGACTCGAACCCCCCATCCCAAAAAAAAAAGAGGTACCAGGTACATCCAGGGAACACAAGGTGCCTCGGCCAGGACCTTCTTCCTCAAGGGACTGTAGGCAGGAAAGGGTGCTGAGAGCGTCTAAAAGTGCTGCGAGCCGGAAATCCAGCCACAGAAGCTCAGACAGAGGCTGCTGCATCCACAGGAAAGCTTTCTTCATTAGTTTATAATTTTAGCTTTTAAAATGCAGAAATTTATTTACAGAATATAAAACTTAAAAGTTGTGAGAGTGTTCACAGGAAGGTGCTCCTTCTGTCCTGCTCCTATTTCAGATCTTCTCCCTAGTGACAGAATGCCTTTCTCATGTGTCCATTCAGGGGTATTTTATGCATATACAGACAAACACAGAGAATTTTTTTTTTAAATTAGAGTTTCTTTGTGTAGTCTTTCCTGGCCTAGAACTCATTATGTAAACCAAGCTGGCCTTGAACTCACAGACATCACCTGCCTCTGTCTTCCAAGTGCGGGAATTAAAGGTGTGCACCACCATGACCTGACTTCCTTCTGTCTTTAAAGTTTGTTCTGGGGAATCAAACTTGGGTCATCAGGCAAGTGCCTTACCCACTGAGCGTCTTGCTAGACCTGTCTTGTAGATTTATATTTAAAATTATCATTAGGTATTTTATATATTTTTGCCTTTATACCTGTTATACATTTGGGGTTTATTTTAGTGTGAAATATAGTTTGAACTTAATTTTTTTCCAGATATGCATCCATTTGCAGAATACCTGTTCTGAAAAAGGTGTTATTGAACACCTTTCTCTCAATTGCTTTAGATTTCTCATCATGTTCTGTATGTGGTATACTTTGCCACATGTACTTGTGGGTCTGTTGACAGAGTTTTTGTTCTGTTACAGAAATCTGAATATTTATGTGTTAGTACCCACTTTTAACTACTCTGTTTTGCTATTTATTTGATAAATTTAGTCGTACATACATACATGCAGACAAAACACTCATACACATAAAATTAACTAAGTGAATCTAAAAAAATGTTTTAAAAATTAAACCATGTATTTTTTATTTCATTTTGTGTGTGTGTGTGTGTGTGTGTGTGTGTGTGTGTTTGAGACATTGTTAGCATTCTGTCTAAACTCCACCCTCACAACAACAGCCAGGTATGCTCCTGCCCACAGTTACCTGGCAATAGCCAGGTAGCCCTGGCCCACTATAAAAGGGGCTGCTTGCCCCTCCTCTCTCTTTTGCTCTCTTGTACTCTTGATCTCTTGATCCCTTTGTCCCCTCGCCCCTTTCCCCTTCCCTCCCTCCTCTCTCCACGTGCTCATGACTGGCCTCTACTTCTCTCTCTGTCTCTCTGTGTCTCTCTCTCTCTCTCCCTCTCTCTCTGCCTCTATTACCCTCTTAACTCCCCTCCCCATGCCCGGAATAAACTGTATTCTGTACTATAAGGTCGTGTGGCTGGTCCCTCAAGGGGAAGGGATGCCTCAGCATGGACCCACTGAGACATTCCCTTCCCCATACCTCACCACACACCCATAGAACATATTCCAGATCTCTTTATCTTTTTATAAACACATCAGACATGGTTTCCCTCTGTAGCCCTGGCTGTCTATGAACTCATTCTGGAATTCAGGGATCCACTTTCCTCTGCCTCCCAAATGCTGAGATTAAAAGTGTACACTACCACCACCTGGCCAAATCCTCCATGTTTTAGTGGGTCTATGTTATATTTTTAGGTTAATGTAGGAAAAACAATTTCTTTTGAGACAGTGCCTCACTATGCAGTGATGGCAGGCCTGGAATTCTCTGTGGAGACCAGACCGGCCTCCGTCCAACTCCTCAGTCTGTGAGACAGGAGCTACAGGTGTGTACCACCAACCACATCTAGTGTGTAATCTTCTTGTGATGCCTCCTTACTGAGAGTAGGGCATGGCCTTTCTCTTCGTTCAAGTCTCTTATGTTCCGTAGAGAAACAGAAATATCTTTGTGTTTTGCTTCTTTAGTATTTTGAATTATTTATATCTTCTGCTTATTCATGATAGATGTGAAAGCATCGATTTATTTGTAAAATTTTTGATTTATCATGTGTGTGCTCACCCAATGTGCTACCATTGCTGAGTGTAGGTCAGAGGACAATTTATCTCTTTTCCCCAGGGGAAAGCCATCTCGGGTCATCGGCTTAGTGGCAAGCACTCACACCCGCTGAACCATCTTGCCAGTCCTGATGTGGATTTCCTACATGTCAGTTTTGACTGACTTATGTGGTTCTTTTATCAACTGTAAAAGATTTTCAGTTGATTTTATTGGATTTTCTAGAGATGTAACAACATCTACAATAATAAAAATGCAAAAAAACAAAACAACAAAAATACCCTTTCCTTTTCAGTTATGATTAGGGATGGGCTGATTTTGTCCATTTGGAGTGAGGCAGGCACCTGGATTAGTAAAACACCTCTGTCTGTGTCTGTGAGGTTTATTTCCAGAGAGGATTAACTAGGGACTGGCCTGGGGTAGACAGGGTCCAAACTGAATCCAAGGAGAAAGGAGAAAGCCTGCTGTTTTGGGCATTTTCTCTCTCTCTGCTTCTCAGTCAACTTACTGAAGCTACATTGCTCCTTCATTCCTTCTCTGACATTCCAGACTAAGGCCTCTGAAACTGAGCAAAAATAAATGATTCGTTTATGTCCATTTTGTCACAACCTCATTTTTCTGGGACCCATTTTTCCTGTTACTTAAACATAGTTGCTGTGACACCAGACCGTCGGGGTCTGAACCCTTTGGTACTGATATGCAGGAGCCTAAACAAGCTTGGAGAACTGGGAATCATAGTGACACATGCCTTTAATCCCAGAATCCCAGAGGCAGGTGGGTCTTTGAGTTTGAGGCCAGCCTGGTCTATAGAGTGAGTTCCAGGATAGCCAGGGATATACAGAAACTGTCTCAAAACAAAACAAAAAACAAGTTTTGGAGCTGTGAGCCAGGGAAGTCCTATATGCTGTCTACGGAACTTGGCTGCTGATTCTGGTAGGAGCGCAGACAGAATGCTGTAGAAATATGGGCAGTAAGGACGGTGCTGAGAGATTTGGGGTGGGAGCGAGGATTCTATTGAAATTAAACTGGAAGTCATTCATGCCGCATCCTAGCAGAAAATGTCTACATTTTATCTAGCCTGGTGCAGACTTGTAGTCCCATCTCCTGAGGAAGGCTGAGGCAGGAGGATGGCAAGTTCATTGCCTGCCTAGGTAGCTTACTGAGATTCTGTCTCAAGTTTTTCAAAGCGGTTAAGAGAGGACTGGGGATTGGCTCAGTGATCTACTGCTGTGGTTCTTAGGTTCCAGCTTCGCACCAGAAGAGGAAAAGAAAGTATCTGTGTTTTGTCTGGGTCTGAGAGTTTTGTGAGACTAGGTTTAAGGATGATAGATTCCAGCTGGAGAGACGGCTCAGCAGTTAAGAGCACTGCCTGCTCTTCCAGAGTCCTGAGTTCAATTCCCAGCAACCACATGGTGGCTCACAACCATCTATAATGGGATCTGATGCCCTCTTCTAGTGTGTCTGAAGGCAACAACCGTGCACTCACATACATAAAGTAAATAAATACTTTAAAAAAAAAAAGGATGATAGATTTGTGGTGGGAGATTAATTCAGCTTGTTGAATACTTGCCTAGCATGCCCAGAGTCCTAGATTTGATCCCGAACACTGCACACATTGAGTATGGTGGCAAATGCCTAGCATTCCAGGGATCGGGCGGTGGAGACTGGAGAAGGTCAGGGCCATCATCAGGTACATAGCAAGGCTAGTAAGGTACATATGAGGCTATTCTGGACTATATCAAATGCTGCTTCAAAAAACGAAGAAGGCAGAGGCAAGATGGGGTTGATAGGTGTGGGGTGTGGGAGAGGAGAGTGTGGCCATGGATGTATTATATGCGTATATGAAATTGTCAAAGAAAAAATTAAAAATTTTCCAAGGTAATAAGATTAGTTTCTGGTGAGGGAGTCTCAAGGTACTGCAGAATTCAGCTGTGGTGGTTTATAGTGGCACGTGGGAGGATAAGGCAGAACGGAGGGGTTTAAGACCTTGCAGTAGCAGGAGAGCTTGGCTGGCGCAGCAGATAGGACTGTTGAAGAAGCCAGATACAATACTCTGCAGCAAAGCAGTAGCAAAGGCGCATTGAGAGCATCTCAGAAGTTGGCCAGAGTCTACCTGTAGCGTCACACTCAAGCATGCCAAGGTTTCAGCTTATTTGAGAAGGGAGCGCTGGGACGCCTACTGCACAGCACTGCCTAGAGTTTTACTTGGGCTCAGTCCCCTGGCACTCCGAGGTCATGGCAGCCATGGTTTGAGGGGCCCTAGTGCTTGAGTTGGCAAATCACATGCTAATACCTCTTTGATACAGTTTTTCAGGAATGTAGAATATGAGTTACAAGGGTAGTGGAGGTTTCCACCTGAATTTTTTTTTCATTTATTTATTTATTTATTTTGTCTGTTTTTGTCATGGAAATCAGAGGACAGTTTGTGAGAATCAGTTCTCATTTTTCACCATATGGATCCCAAAGACTGAACTCAGATCATCATCAAAAGTCTGAAAGACCAAGGAATGTATGTCAGGGTCAGGATTCCCATGGGTTGTCCTTGAGGGTGCAGTGAATATAGCTGTGAGTGGAGCTAGACATGCAGTGGAGACCCCAGGAAGTCAGAGATGCCAAGAACCTGGAATATCTCCAAGGAAGGTCATGGGAGTGAGCAGAGCCAGCCTGAGAGAGAGAGAGAGAGAGAGAGAGAGAGAGAGAGAGAGAGAGAGAGAGAGAGGATTTGATATTTGACCCTCCTCCTTTTCTGTACCACAGTTTTTCTCTTTTAGAATTGGAATATTGGGGCTGGAGACATGGCTTGGCAGTTAAGAGTACTTACTATTTTTGCATAGGATGCAGGTTTGAGTCCCAGCAAAGCAGATAGTGATTCATAACCATCCATAGCTCCAGTTCTAGGGGATCAGATATAGAGGTTTCAGTATATTTTGAACATCAATAAGAAAGTGTGAACTTCATCAATAAGATGTGCAGCCAGTAGACAGATATTTAAAGGCTTTGTATGCAGAGTGTCCAACATAAGCAGACCTCTAAACTTAACTTAGTGTCCCTACTGGTGTGGTTGGAAGATGAGCCAAATGTCAGGTGCAAATGCAGAGAGCAAAATTAGTAACCATTAGAATTGTGCAGGCTGGGGGTTGTGGAGATTTACCTGCCCTGTTTGCCAGTTTAGTATATCGTAAAGATGTTTTCATCAGAGCTAATTTGGCAGCTCTAGGGCTCTTAGATTAGTGGGCAATGTTCCCCAAGAGCATGTAGTTGGGCCTTTCCTAGATTTTTCTGATTCTCACCAGATATAGGTAGGCCCAGTGATTTACCTTTCTGATAAGCTCTCAGGTACTGCTGTTGGATTGGGGACCATTCTGTAAACGTCTTTGGTACAGGGAAGGAGTAAACAAAGTGTGGACAGCAGATGACTCAGTGGGTAAAGGCACTGACCACACAAGCCTGAGGACCTGACTTCAGTCTCAGGAACCAACACAAAGGTGAAAGGACAGAACTGATTCCATAAAGTTGACCTCTGACCTCCACATTTGACCCATGCTGTGTGTGTGTCTGTGTTTGTGTCCATTTCCTGTGACGATCATGTGATGCTCTTAAGTACACATAGAAAATTTAAAAGTGCCAGCTGAAGGGGATTTTAGGCTGGGACAGTTGTAAACAACAGGATGGATGAAAGACTCCCTCTATTAGTTTGTTTATTCAATTTATTATAGTGTGTGTGTGTGTGTGTGTGTGTGTGTGTGTGTGTGTGTGTGCGCGCGTGCACACAGGTAGAAGTCAGAGGACAGTTTTTAATACCTGGTTCTCTCCTTCCACAGAGGATAGAACTCAGTCAAGCTTGTGTGCCAGGCACTTTTACCCACCAGCCAGCTCACTGTTCTTACGTTTTACTTTATTCTAAGAAGGTGTTGTTGCCAGTCTGCTGCCAGAGCTCCTGGTCTGCTTTGTGTCATTCCTGAGAGGCAGGTGTGTGGTGACCAGTGTCTGTGTAGTTAATATCTGATTGGTGACTGATGGGGCTCGTCTGCTCATTACTTATACTTATCCAGAAAGTTTGCTGTTGTTGTTGTTGTTTTCCAAGACAGAGTTTCTCTGTGTAGTCCTGGTTGTCCTGGAATTCACTCTCTAGACCAGGTTGGCCTGGAACTCACAGAGATCTTCCTCCTGCCTCTGCCTCCTGAGTGCTGTGACTAAAGGTATGTGCCACCACAGACTTGCTATCTAGTAAGTTTTTAATCCTTTGTTTCTGCTTGAGACATTGTCTCATGTAACCTACCAGACTGGTCTGAAACTGACTAGATATTTGAGGCTGGTCTTTTTTTGGTTTTTCGAGACAGGGTTTCTCTGTGTAGCCCTGGCTAACCTGGCACTCACTCTGTAGACCAGGCTGGCCTCGAACTCAGAAATCCACCTGCCTCTGCCTCCCAAGTGCTGGGATTAAAGGCGTGCGCCACCACCGCCCGGCTATTGAGGCTGGTCTTGAACTCCTGATTTTTTTCTACATTCAGAATGCTGGGATTATAGTTGTACACACTTAGCACAGTAAGTTCTTGTCCCAGGAATTGTTGGACACTGGTATACAGTCACGGACAGAAATTTGCTTATAGTCTTGTCAGGGCACAGAGCGCTCACAATTACAGTTTCAAATGTCTGAAAGAGAATAGGCTCTGTGAGAACAGGAGATGTATGCAGTCCTATGGAGAAGATGTGGTCGGGTGAGCTGTTTTTGTATAATGACCTGAGACCTGGTAGATGTAAAGTGCAGCCCACAAAGAGAAGAAAACCCATCAGAGAGAACAGCATGTGCCAGGGCCTTGGTGGAAAAGAGGCTGAAGAGGACAGAATCAGGGCAGTGGTTGAGATGAAGTGTAAAGGACTAGGGCGGCCATGCAGAGTCCCTGCAGAGAGGGACAGGCATCTAGGTTTTGTTCTAAGTGTACAAGGATCAGAAGAGGACAAGAGGGGAACAAAAGGAACAACTCAGCTGGAGAGCTGGTGGGGCTTGGAGAAGGGGATAGAGGAGTTGAGAAAAGCCACCAAGTGTCTGTCTCGGGGCTGTGCATATGTGAGTACAGGATGAGGAGTGAGGTTAGAACGCATGCTTGTTGTCTGAGGTAGAGAGCAGTGTGTGGAATTCTGATGAGAGCTATAAATGATGCATCAAACGTGTTGGTAAAACTCCAGATTTGCCCAGTGTGAATTAGCTCACTTACAGTACTCACCCAAGAGCAGTTTTAGCTAAAATGCTATAGGCAGAAGTCAATGGCATTAAACTAGGAGAGGGACTAAGGTCAGTAGGTCAAGTACTTGTGTAAGAATGGGAACCTGAGGTCCGTCTCGAGACCCATGTAACAAGCTGGGTGTTGTAGTTGTGCTTGTAATTCTACCACTGGGACGACAGAGTCAGGTGGGTCTCTGGGGTGTAACCCCATCTTGGTTCTGTCTTGACCTAGCTAATGGGATGAACCAAGAAAATAGTGTGTGTGAAGTGCTTACATTTGTATTGGGCACAAGATAATCACCTAATAAACAGTGGTGGCCCTGACTGCAGCTTTGTTATTTTGACTTTACTACTGTTACTATGCTACTGTTGCTACTTTGTATTAAATTACTTTGGGGAGAAGATATGGACTCTAAAAAAAAAAAAAAAAATTAAAAATAAAAGTCACTCTTAATTTCACTACCAAGAAATAAATCCTGTTTATATTTTGAAATTTAAAGCTTTCTTTTAGTAAGATTGTGAACATAGTTTATTCATTTCAGTAATCTTCTTTCCTTCTTTCCCTTCCTCCCTCCCTCCCTTCCTTTCTTTTTTCATCTTATGTAGCCCAGGTTGGTCTCAAAGTCCCTGTGCAGTTAGAAAGTGACCTTGATCTCATCTCCTGTCACCATCTTTGCAAGTGTAGGGCTATAGCATGAGCTATCACGCTCAACAGTATTTCCTAAAAATTGTGTGCTCATGTACATGTGTGTGCCCGAGTGCGTATGTGTGCATGCATATGTGTGCCTGTGTATATACACTTGTGTGTGAACAAGCACAGGCAGGTATGCACACAAGTCTGTGTGAAGGCTGGAGGACACTTCTTTGGATTCAGTTTTCTCTTGCCCCCTTGTAGGATCCCAGGATCTAACTCATCATCATAAGGCCTGTGTAAGTACTTTCCTGTCTTGCCAGCCCATAAAACATCACTTTTATATTACTAAGATTGTAAATGTTTTAAAATATTTTTTGTCAGCTGGGCGGTGGTGGC
>JANHMN010000020.1:307857-386291 GCA_030674055.1 Rhabdomys pumilio | reverse complement strand
TTTTTTTCTGTTGAAATAACTCTTGACTTTCTGTCAGAGCCTTGAGGTGCCTAGAGGAAGCAAAGCGTGGGTAGCAGCCAGCTTTGGCAATCATGTTAGTCAGGCTCCATCTAACTGCTGCTCTTTATTCCTTAGATGAGGTTTGCTAAGACCCAAAGGACCTCTGCACTTACTCTCCCTACTGAGATTCAGTAGCTGCCTGAGCTATAGCAATGTAGCTGTGTTTACCCTGGTTCATCACCCAGTCCCCTCTAAAAGGCACCAAGCAGGACTTGAGGTGGTGACCAATGAGGGCTTACGAATGTACTTTCTCCGTCAGGCTGAAGAATCAGGGATTGAGAGGCTGTGTCTGCAGGAGTCAGGCTCCTCAGACAGCACCAGGGGTCTGATTTTCTTCTCTAAGTTGACGCTGAGGTGTCAGTGATTGAAAGCTGAGGATATTCTTTCAAATAGCCTGAGTGCTGAGCTTTGTAAGTGGGTTTTGGTAAATTCTTTCCTGCCTGGTTCCTAAGTGTAGTAACTGCTAACTCCCTCCCCTGGGAAAATCTGATGAAACTTGAAGCAAATAGATATTGTAGCAAAAGTTGTATTTATATTTCCTAGAGGTTAGGCTACTACCCAAGGGGTTGGCCCAGCACTGAGGGTGACTCTGCCTTAGACCTTCCCTGGTGTGTGTGTGTGTGTGTGTGTGTGTGTGTGTGTGTGTGTGTGCGCGCGCGCGCGCGCGCGCGCACGCACTGTGAGGACAGAACAAGGGTACGGGATGTAGAGTCCAGCTCAGAGAGGAGGTTAGCATCATGATGAAGGTGTACTAAACCTCCTGAGGATGACAGTCTTGCAGGAATTTGAGAACAGATTTGATCCCTTTCCCTCTTGCTTTTCCTTTCAGGAGAGAGACCGGTACCTTCAGCTGGGAATCTCAGCTGTAGTGGCCTGTACTTGTCAACAGTTTTGTCCCTTTCTGTTGTTCTATGATTACCTTTGGGGTCATAAAATGGCCTATGTAACAGTTTGCCTCTTTGTCTGCTTAGACATTTATATGTTCTTTCGCAATAAGAAAAGAAACTCAGAGTACCTTAAGCCTGTCTGTGCTTGCGGTTAGGTCAGCCAGAGTGACTGAGATCAAAGTTTCAAAGCACCCTGACCTCTGCTCTAAAGCCTGGACTCTGAGGGGCCCAGTGGTCAGCTCCTTAGACCTGTTTCATGATACTGCCCAGTTGAACATTCAAAGCAAGAACCTCCTCTTCTGGTCTTACAAACAGACCCTGTTAGAAAAAACCAAAGCCCAAAACCAAAAACCAACAGCACACAACTCCCCAAAGCTTGTAGGAAATCACAGATTGCTTTATCACTCAGTTACTCAAGAAGAAAGGTAAAGGAAGAGGAAAACCCTTGAGGTCTTTACTTCCCAACTCTCCTAGCTTTGTGTTGTTCAACCCTGGGAAGTGGGGGATGAGTGCATGAGCTGGGTTTGGGGTCACACTTGTAGTCACCGTGCTTAGGAGGCAGAGGTGGGTAGGTCAAGGCCAACCCGCTCTGCACAGCAAGTTCCAGGCCAGCCAGGGTGTCCAGTGAGACCTTGTCTCAAATAAAAGCTCAGCACTTAAGAGCACTTGCTGCTCTTCCAGAGGACCCAGGTTTGATTCCCATTACTCACATGGCTGCTCACAACCATCTGTGACTTCAACTGCAGAGGCTCTTCTGGCCTATTCTGTGAGCAACAGGCACCCAAGCACTGTGCAGACACATACGCAGGCAAAACACCTGTACAAAAAATGAATTAATTTAAAACAATTAGATGGCTGAGAATTGGTGCCACACAACCTTAATCCTAGTACTTGGGAGGCAGAGGCAGGTAGATCTCTTGTTCAGGCCAGCCTGGTCTACAGAGTGAGTTCCAGGACAGTCAAGAGTACATAGAGAAACCCTGACTTGAAAAACAAAGACAAACAAAAAAACTAGAATGAGAACTTGGATCTCCCACCTTTGTTATCTCCAGGAAGGTGTTTCATGTGACATCCTCTTTGATCATTTCTTGGCTTCGGTGTCTCCAGTGTTTCCTAATCTTAGCAGAGATAACCGGAGAGTGAGAACAGGAAGAGAGAGGAGCTAGGCCGTCTGTGTGGTTGATGGTGAAAATGCAGGGGTGCTTATTCAAAAGGCAGGAGGAAAACACCATGGGCAGTATTAAAGTACACTTGCCTGGGAGCAGGGAACAGGCTAAAATGTCTCTTTGGGGTGCTGTCTTGCAGACACCCCTGTGCCCACTCTGCCTTGCTTTTGTACTCAGTCCTCTGCCAGAGTGTCACAGCAGATACAGCACCTGGGCAGGGAGGAAGTGGGTTCTGGGATTCAAGGGACAGGGTAGCTGGTGGCTGAGACCTGACCCTGCACTTCAAGGCCACAGTGTACCTCACTGTTCTCCCTGCCTTCATTTATAAAACAGAAGTTTCAGGTTGGGCTTCCTCTGAGACAAGCCTTTGAGCTTGAGTAAGTTATATATAAGATGAGATGAGCACGAGTCTGGGCAGGAGATAGCAGGGGAGGCCTGTCATCCAGCAGCTTAGCATCCTGAGCAGCTGGGGCACTGTAAACAGACCTCACAGCACTCTCCCTGGGGGCCCAGTAGGGATTCTCTATTCCATAAAGGGTCAGATACAAAATATTTTAAGCTTTTCAGTACACCCATCTGTTATATTACCTTGTTGTTTTTTTTTAATTGCTATTTGTTTGTTTTATATAGCCCTTTAAAAACTATGAGAAAATACTTTTAAAAAATTCTTAATTGACAGACTGAAAAAAACAAAAAACAAAAAACAAAAGCAGCCCATGGTAGTTTGTGTCTAGTATGCATAGAACACCAAAAACGAAATAAAAATAGGCCATTGCTAGATTTGACTTCTGGGCTGTACTCTTCCAACTCCTAATCTATAAGCAGCAGCATTAGCCATTGGTTGGGCGCTGCATCCATTAGCACTGACCTCCAGTACGCATGGCCTGAGTACTGCGGATCACCGAGACAAACCCCTCCAGCAGCAGCAGAACATTTTCAGGCAAAGAGGGCAAGTAGTGGCTGTTGAAAGTTGGGCCAGCTACCTAGAAAGAGCAGATATCTTAGGTGGCCAGATGTAGGCTATACAGGGATAGCAGCAGAAGCATGTGGCCCACAGGGATGCAGGGTACCAGTCAGGAACAAGTAAGAGAGGGGTTCTGGTACTAATAGGCCCCTGTAAGCCACACAGAGGAGTTTGAACTTTAGTCCAAAACTGCTTATATATAAGGAAGTGGTTTGAGGGTTACAGTCAGGGACTGTAGTTGGCCATGGTAGTGTATGCCTAGATATACAAGAGTATCAAAAGTTCAAGGCCAGCCCGGGAAACTTACTGAGACCCTGTTTCAAAATAAAAGGTAAAAAGAGGACTGAGAATATAGCTTAATATTAAAGCCCTTTCCTGTTTTGCGCAAGGCCCTAGATTCAGTCTCCAGTACTGCCAATGATAACAATGAAGGAGAAACTAATACATTTTTTTAGATAAACAAAAGCTGAGTGAATGATGATTTCAGTTATTTCCCCTTTAAGTCAGCTGATATATTCTTATGCCTGCTTTGAATCCCTGTTTTCTTCTCTGCTGGGTGTAGGATACAGTCTTTCCATCCCAGCACTTGGGAGGCAGAAGCAAGCAGAGCTCCATGAGTCCAGCTATGGAGAGCCTGTCTTTAAAAACAAACAAACAAACAAACAAACAAACAGTATCTGGGCTGGCAAATTGACTCCACAGGTAGTGGTATTTGTCACCAAGTCTAATATCCTGAGTTTAATGCCCATGACCCACGTGGTAGAAAAAAAGAGCCACCTCCTACAAATTGTCCTCTGACCTGTGCCTACACATACACAGGCGGTGTGGGGTGTACACACGCGTACACACACGCGCGTACACACACACACACACACACACATAAATGTACAGTTATAAAACATCATTCAGCGTAGGCCATTATGTACTTGAAATGTCAATTGTAAGTCCCTAGGGTGACTCCCAGTAACTTGTAAACAGATGGAGCGTGGAGGATGTAGCTCAGTGGTGAGCACTCTCGTGTGTGAGGCACTAAGTTCAAGCTCCAGTCCATAAAAACTAAAACTGTTTGAGCAGACATGGTGGTATATACCCAGAACCCTACACTCAGGAGGTAGAGCTAGGAGGATCAAGACTGCAACTCTAGGTTTTGAAGAGATGGGTCAGTGCTTAAAAGCAATTATTGTTCTTGCAGAGGACCTGGGTTGGTTGCCAGCACCCATGTGGCAGCTAACAGTTGTCTGTAATTCAGTTACAGGGAGATCGGATGCCCTCTTATCAGCTCTTCTGACGTGCACACACATGCTATACAGATTTATATACAAGCAAAAAACCCAGACACATAAAAAAAAAGTAAATCTTGGGGAAAATTTCAATACCATCCTCAGCTCTGCAGCAATTTTGAGGCCAACTTGGGCTATGAGACCCTTTCTAAACCCTCATAAACATCTATAGAAAAGGAAAGGAGGGAATCAAAATGGCTCACCTGAAAGTCTGTGACTAAGTGGTATTTTCTCGAGGAAGGCTTTCTCCTAGTAACAGGCCTGACTGTAACTCACTCTGTAGACAAGGGTGGCCTTTATCTCAGATCCACCTCCCTTTGACTCCTCAGTGCTGAGATTAAAGTTGTGTGCCAGCACTGTGCTGCTAAATAATTTTTAAGGCAAAAAGTTAGTAATGGAAGAATTAAGGAACAGAAACCAAATAATATATAGAAAATATACAGCAGCTAACAACCGTTTGTAACTCGTGTTAGGGGATCTGGCACCTTCACATAGACATACGTGCAGACAAAACACTAATGCACATAAAATAAAAATAATCTAGAAAAGAAAATCAATCTTAAACAAGAGGAGAGACTGGTAGATTAAACATAAGAGTTATTTGAATTGCCTTCTATAGGACACTTTAGGCAACACAATAGGGGCTGGAGCAATGGCTCAGCGGTTTAGAGCACTGGATGCCCTTCCAGAGGACAAAGGTTTAGTTCCCAGTACCCACATGGCAGCTCACAGCTGTCTGTAAGGCTGGTTCTAGGGGTCTAACATCCTCTCCTCTTCTGGCCTTCGTAAGCACTGCACATATGTGTTGTGTAGACATGCATGCAGGCAAAACACTGCACATATGTGCTGTGTAGACATGCGTGCAGCAAAACACCATATACATAAGATAAACATAAGTTCCCTGAGGCTGGAGAGATGGCTCAGTGGTTAAGAGCACTGGCTGCTTTTCCAGAGGACCTGGGTTCAATTCCTGGCACTCACTTGTGGTGCACAGAAATACAAGCAAAATATATGTTCAGGCAAACATTCATATATAAAATAAAAATAAATAAAATCTTGAAAATTTTAAAATAAAAATAAGTTACCTTATAGATAGGTACTGTCGTTTAAATATAAGATCACAAAGAGACAGAAAATGCTCTGCTAGAAGGAGATATCACAGCAAATAGTAACGGAAGGAGAGCCAGAGAGGCTTTATTATTCTACAATAAACTTCAAAGCTATAAAAGGAAGATCCAATAGCAGGAAGCACACACAGCTGACCACAGAACCCAGGCAGACCATTTACAGTAATAGTGGTGATTTCAGTCTACTTCAGTAATGGACATGACATAGGAGGATCAAGAGTTGGGCAGCCTCAGCTATGTAGTCAGTTCAAGGTCAGCCTAGGCTACATGAGATTTACCTCAAAATAAACAAGCAAAACATAAAAAGCAACAACCAGCTAAGGTCATTAAGGAAACAGACTGAACACAACTGTTAGAGCAATAAGCATAAACAGCACATAAACAGAGGCTGCAGAGGTGTGAAGTTTTGAAGTTACAGACAAAAACTACCCCCTCCCCCTTTTTTTCTTCTTCTTTTTTTGGTTTTTCGAGACAGGGTTTCTCTATGTAGCCCTGGCTGTCCTGGAACTCACTCTGTAGACCAGGCTGGCCTCGAACTCAGAAATCCGCCTGCCTCTGCCTCCCCAGTGCTGAGACTAAAGGCGTGCACCACCACCGCCCGGCTCCCCTTTTTTTTCTGATCAAGACTCAAATATCGAGCACTGCGGTTATATAGGGGAAGCCCACCCAAACCCGTTCTTTGTCTCAGCTGGATAATGTAAAAAGTTCCTTTTTGATTACAGGGGAAATAAACTAAAATAAGATCAGCAACAGAAAGAAAACAGGAGAATTCACAGATCTGTGGAAATTAAAACCACTGAATCAAACAAATGAGAAGTTAGAGAATATGAAAATAATATGAATACGAAATAGGAGAAGTTGAGGTGATGAAAATAAAAATTACAACACACTGCCAAACAAAAACAGAGACTTAGAAACTTACTAGATAGCCCGGAGATGGTGGTGCACACCTTTAACCCCAGCACTCGGGAGGTAGTGGCAGGCAGATCTCCCTGAGTTTGAGGTCAGCCTGGTCTACAGAGTGAATCCCAGGACAGTCAGGGCTACACAGAGAAACCTTTCTGTCTCAAAAATCAAGAAAAAAAATTGACAACACACCAAAATACAATATACTGTAAGCAGGTCTTTCCTGGGTCTCAGTTCTTCCCTGGGTGAGCCCTGTCACCTTATACTGGTAGGAAAATGCCCAGAGCTGAAAGGAAACAGTGTTTCGAAAACCTGTTTCTGGGGACCTACAGGCACTGGCAGAGCATGTGCTTAAAAGACAGACAAGGCACTGGGGCATCCTGACTGCCCAGGTGCCCAAGAGAAGCTAACAGATGGACAGACTAATAGGTTAAGGTGCCTCTGAAGGATGGCCCTTGAGTTTAAGGTGACCATGAGAGTGATGGCCTAAAGGACAGTGGTGGTTAGGTGACAGGCACAATGATGAGTGAGAAATCAAATTAACAGGAAGTTGTCAGGGAAGTCTGTAGCATGGAGTAATCTGGCCCTAATTTTCAGTTCTGAATGTGCACATAACCTTCGGGTGTGGCTTGAGACCTTTCCGACTTCCTGAGTGAGTCTCCTTCCCTCTTGCCTAATGCCGTCTAAAGCCCACCTGGCCTGTTTTTGCTCTTCAACTGCAATGTAAATTTTGAGAGCAGAGATCTTGTCTGTCTTGTGCATCTCTGGGCCTTGCACAATGTCTGGCCCTGAGTTCATGCTCAAATATTTGTTGAAAGAAGAATTACTGAGAAAACAACCAAGCTGGTTGCCTGTTAGTGGTGACACAGCTGCCAGGGCTGAACAATCAGGAAGCCATGTCCAGAAAGGAGGCAGAAGCAAACATACAGATTTCTCTGCCGAGGAAACTCCACTCTCGCCAGTTGCACACTCCTAGGTTAGACATGTCTTGGATTGTAGGATAGCAGCTAGAGAGGAAAACAGATCTTCATTTCCCAAAGATGCTCTCCTCCTCCTTAGCCTCGTTGACACAGGTTGTTCTATGTATCCTAAGCTGTCTTGGAACTTGCTATGTGGCTTAGGCTGGCCTCAGATTTATGACATTGCTTCCTGCTGCTTCCCAAGTACTGGGATTACAAAGATGAGGAGTCACACTCGACCCCAAACATGCTTTCCTATTGCCTTTGTCTGTAGTTCCGTTTAATAGTGTATCGTTGTGAAGCTCACTACTTGGTTTGGGATTGGTTGGTAGCTGAATGATAACTTAGTCATTCTTTGTCTTCTCTATAAATGGAGACTTCCATTTTTATTATAGATAATGGCACTTGCCTCCTACAGAGAAGTATTTATATAGCTGATACACTTTAAATGCTTAGAATAGTCCTGGCAAGGGCTGGAGAGACGGCTCAGCAGTTAGAACTTGCTGCTCTTCTAGAGGAGGGATGTTCAGTTCCCACACACACATGGCTGCTAACGACCACGTTTAACTCCAGCTCCAGGGAATCTAGTGGCCTCTTCTGGCTTCTGTAGGCACTGTTTGCATGTGGTGCACAGATATACATGCTAGCAAAATACACATGTACATAAAATAGAAATAAATCTTTAAAAAAATGGTTTCTAGCACATATTAAGCCTCACATAAGAGATTCCATTATTATTATTATTTGCCTTCTCCTTTGGCCTATGAGGCCTAAAAATTAAAAGCAGATGGAAAAATACATGCGTGTAAACCAAAACTCAAGAACTACAGACAACATCAGCATCACATAAAACAACCCAAACCACCCATCCAGGCAGGCACGGTGCTACACACCTATAAATCTCAGCATCTGGGGGGCTAAAGGATGTGGGTGAAGGCCAGCTTGGACTTCATAGAAAGATTGAGTCTCAAAACAAATAATGATTATAATCACCTCCCTCCCCTCCCCCCCCCCCCCCCCCCCCCCCCCCCTCCCTCCCTCCCTCAGAAGCTGTGGTAAGCAAGATTACCTCTAGATTTTTTTACTTACAGTATTTTTATTTTTATATGTTTGTCTGCCTGAGTGATTGCCATGTGTTTGAGTGCCAAAGGAAGCCAGAAAATCCCTTGGAGTTGAAGTTACAGATAAATGTGAGCCAATAAGTGCCAGGAACTGAACTCAGACCCTCTGGGAAGGAGAAAGCATCCTCCCTGTTGAGCCGTTTCTCCAGTCTTCACAGCTACATTCTCAGTAACTTCAACTGGAAGCAGCCAAGTGTCCCTTGCCAGGGAAGTAGACATGAGTACTATAATTACTCATTCACTGGAATACTCCATACCCGTGATGTCAGGGCTTTTATTGTAGTGCTAGGGGTTGAACACAAGGCCTAGGCATGGGCTGGAGAGATGGCTCAGCGGTTAAGAGCACTGACTGTTCTTCCAGAGGTCCTGAGTTCAATTCCCAAAACCACATGGTGACTCACAACCATCTGTAATAAGATCTACTGCCCTCTTCTGGTGTGTCTGAAGACAGCAATAGTGTACTCACATACATGAAATAAATAAATCTTGAAAACAAAGCAAAACAAAAGAAGGCCTAGGCATGCTAGGCAAGCACTCTACCACTGACTGACATCTCCAGCTCTAGTATGTGTCCATAAAAATGAGTGGCTCACCGCTGAGCGGTGGTGGCGCACGCTTTTAATGCCAGCACTCAGGAGGCAGAGGCAGGTGGATCTCTGAGTTTGCAGTCAGCCTGGTCTACACAGAGAGTTCCAGGATAGCCAGGGTTACACAGAGAAACCCTGTCTCAAAAAACCAAAAACAAACAAAGAATGAGTGGCTCTGCATGTACTAACATATGAATATAACAGATACATACATACATACATACATACATACATACATACATACATGTGTGTATATATATATATATATATGTATATATATATGTATAAAACCATTTACAATAAAGTACATAAATAGGACAGATAACTTATTTTATATTATGCTCAAAAATAGACAAAGCTGGAAAGCTGAGCTGGCAAGATGGCTCAGTGGGTAGAGAGTGTTTGCTGCTAAGCCTGACAGCTCAAGTTCAATCCCTGGAATCCACATAGGACAAGGGATGAAAGAACCCGCTTCTGCAAGCCGTCCTCTGACCTCCACACATACCTGGAAGGTGCACTCCTACACAGATAAACAGTGGATGTAAAAAAGAGAAAACTGTGGTTGGTGTGTGGCTGCACGGTAGAGCATACACATAGAAGTATGAGTCTCAGCACCAAAAACAAAGGAAAAGCAAAATGACTCCGTAGCGGGAGGGACTGTAGCACTGTCTGCCGAGAGGGTGTGTGTGACGGCGTGTGCTCAGGGCTGTCTTCTGAGGGTCTGGACATTTCTGTAGCTTGATCTAGGTGGTGATTATTTACAGGTTTATGCGTAGATGAAGACTGTACATCTGATGTGATGTGTCATACTCTATGCTTACACACACATATATATATATGTATATAGTCGCTTCCTCTTTTCTCTGCTGTCTTGTTTCCAGGGTACCATCTCAGTGGTTTACCACAAGAAGGCCTCAAATTTGCCATCCTCTTACATAGTTTATTTCTGAATATTAAAAAAATATTTAAGTGAAACATGAAACAAAATAAACAAAACACACATGTATTTCATAGCTTGCTGACATGAGGCCAGTTTCTTTCCATGTGATGGACCCGTTAACTTCTGCAGCAGGGGCTGTGTGACCCCCACCCTCAGGGTGTCTTGCACAATTTTTATGATCTGTCCCTTTAAATAGAACAGTTCCTCAGCTGTCTGAACCAGAATTTGTATCCTCTCCCCTAGTTTTCTTTTAATCCTATGTCTGATTGATAAGATTTTGTTTTTAACATCTTGTCTGAAGTCTTGGAAAGCATTCAGCCAGCCTGTTACACTAGTTGGGCTTCTTTGTAGGTTTTGTGGCTAAAATATGTTTGAAAATTCTGATCTTGATGATATCTGAATTTCAGCTCTGAAATTATGTGGGGAGTAAAATGATGTTTTTACACAGTTTTGGCAAAGGAATATACTTGGAATTGCAGTGGCCCCATGTCACCACCATCTCAGACCCTGCCTCTCACATGTCCTTATTCTCTCTCCTTTTCCTTCTCCCCAGCTACCCGCTGCTGAAGCTCCCCTTGCCTGGAACGGGACCCGTGGAATTCTCCACGCCTGTGAAGGGTTACTCGCCCCCGCCTGCGGACTCTGACCACAAACAAGGAGAGCCCAGTGAGCAGCCAGAGTGGGTAGGTGCTCGGCTTGTCACTGAGGAGAGCCCAAGCAAAGAGCTGATTGGTGGAGGCAGGCTCCGCAAGTGACAGCAAGAGTGGTCAGCTTCAGACTAGTGAGTTCATGTGCTCACCTGCTTGACAAAGGCACCAGGAGTGTCTAGTTGTACACTTAATGAGTAACCTTTATTGAAAGAAAACAATGACGCACAAGTGTGAGTGTCCTAGAAAACCGAGGGGTGACCAACTGGACCCAGGTTCATACCCGGCCTACTCACACACCATGTACAGAGACAGGTCGTCGAGTCTTTGATCCTAGGTGGTAATGAGGACAGCAGGGCATCCCCAGAGTGAGCCTAATTTTCTCAGATCAATAAGGAATTTTTTTCAATCTTCATAATCCAGTCAGGAGGTTGTTTTTTTTGTTTGTTTGTTTTTGTTTTTGTTTTTCGAGACAGGGTTTCTCTGTGTAACCCTGGCTGTCCTGGAACTCACTCTGTAGACCAGGCTGGCCTTGAACTCAGAAATCCACCTGCCTCTGCCTCCCAAGTGCTGGGATTAAAGGCGTGCACCACCACTGCCTGGCCAGTCAGGAGGCTTTAAAAGTACAGTTTTTTGCTTTGTTTTGTTTTTTTGGTTTTTTTTGTTTTTTGTTTTTTAAACTAGAAGGAAAGTTGGAGCCCAAAGTATTTAAGGGCCTCAGTTACTTAATCTGTGAGGGTCAAGACTGGGTTAGACCTCTTTGCTCCCTCAGCCCTACTGGCCTGGCCTGGACTGTTGTCAGTTGATGAGCTCTGAGCTGAGCATGGACATGAGAAAGTCTAGTTGAAGGCCCAGACTTGGTACCTCACTCACTGTGACTTGTGCATTTGCTATTTGAAGCTCAGAAGCTTGCCCACCTTATGTTTGGGTCTTACCTACCATGTAAGGACAGTGTGCCTACCCTTCATGTCTTGTGCTGTGGCTTCATAAGTTGGTGCCAGGCTTGCTTAGTTTTTTAAGAAAAAGCAAAGCTCGGCACAGAGCTCTTCTTCCCCACCTCCCACACGACGGCACCTTTCCCCACTTCACCCTGGTTACTGCCAGCTCACTAGTTTGGCGTTTGACTCTCCTGTTGCTGAACTGTGACACCCTGGTGAGAGGGTTGTGTTACAGCTACACATTGTGTCAGTGAGAAGTACACCCCTGTGTGTCCCAGGCCTCTGTCTCTGACCACCAGAGGATGAGTGATCTGAAGCTGGCCGATGCCACTTGTGGGCTAGAGATGGCTCAGTTGTTAGAGTTCTCTGCAGCACCTCAGGTAGCTCACAAACACCCGCAACTCTAACTCTGGCTCTGAGGGACTCTTCACACATGTGGTGCACATAAATTCACACAGGTATACATATACACATATATAAAAGGTTTGTTTTTTTTTTTTAATTAAATGTCCTCAGTGTCCCAGCTTCATGATGCGAACATTTTACCATCATTATCTGCTTAGTATAGTTCTACTAAGTATGAACTGGTGATACTTAAGTCTTCGTTTATGGCTGTCTTGACTGGTAGAGTTCAGTGGGCCTGTGTACAGGACAGAGGTATCTGTGGGCTTCCCTCAGGACCTTTCACTGCTCTCAGATGGTGACAGTGAGCAGGTGTGCAGTGCAGCTTAAGGTCTAGACAGTCAGAGAATTATTTAGTTCTTTCTCTGGTGTGCCCATCCTCTGTGGGATGGAAGAGACTCAGCTTGGTGCAGTGGCCAGTTTCATGGACTCAGTGGCGAGTTACCACACTCAGATTGCTGTGTCTGATAAAAATATACGCCCACAATAGAGTGAGAACCATTTCAGTTATAAGGAGCAGAAAACCTAACTCAAAGCAGAGTAAGTTAAAAGAAAGTCTCCACTCCAGTAACTAATTCACAGGCAGGGGCAGAATGCCTTCTGCACTACCAGCCAGGTGCTCAGGACTCCATCTTTCAGATCTGTTCTCTTCAGATCAGCTTCATCTTTATCTTCCTGACAGTGACTGTAGGAGCTTCTGCCCTGTGTCTGTGCAACAGCAAATCTAGTGGATGATGGGCATTCATTCCCAAAGCCTATTTGCCAGGGCAGCTGCTGTGTGCTGATGTCATCACCAGCCACACAGGCAGATTGTGGCATCTGGAGAAGGAATTGAAGGCCTAGGTGCTGGAGGGCACAGCAGCCACACCCATCCCCACCAGAGAGCTGCAGCCTGTGTCTTCCCTCTGCCCTGTTGTTGTGTTGGAATGCACCAGGAGGACAGCTGTGGGGACAGCTAGAGGTGCTAGCCCTTGAGGAGATCCCACCCTGGTTGTACAGATAAGACAGAGGTTTTTAAAGTTTGAAATACATGTCAGAACCTCACGGTAGCAGTGGGGATGCTGAGGGATGGCTCAGTGGTTAAAGGCACTTGTTGTTCTTGAAGATGGCCTGAGTTCTATTCCAACACCACATCAGGCAGCGGATAGAAGCTCCAGTTCTAGGGGACCCTCTGCAGTTGCCTACACACACCTGAAACATAAACTTACATATACACGCACAAATTTAAAAAAAAAGCCAGGCAGTGGTGGTACATGCCTTGGGAGGCAGAGGCAGGCTGAATTCTTGTGAGTTCAAGGCCAGCCTGGTCTTTAAGAGTGAGTTTCAGTTCAAGCAAGGGCTATACAGAAAAACCTTGTCTAGAGAAGGGGTGGGGAGGGAGAAAGAAAGATGGGCACCAAGAACTTTTGATGGTCAATGCTGGGACAGTTTTTGCCTCCCAGTGAAGGAGTATTGACTTATATACATGTGTTTATACTCTCAAGTAAATGGTAAATACTTGTAAGTCCATCCTAAACCCACATAGCCGACTAAATAAAATAAACAGGGACAGTAAGCAAATCCTTGGGCAGAAAAATTCATAATTCCCTTCTCTCTCTCTCTCTCTCTCTCTCTCTCTCTCTCTCTCTCTCTCTCTGTTCCTTTTTTGAGACGAGGGTTAATGTTGCCTAAGCTAGCCTCAACCTGCTCTGTAGTTGAACTCCTGATTCTTATACATCTGCCTCTCAAGTATTGCAGGAAGGCAGGCTCCACAGTACCTGACTTCTCTGTTCCTTAAGGTGTGTATAGAGACTTCCTTCCACAGAGCATAGGCAGGGGAAGGGTGTGTGCAGTGGAGAACTTGACAGGCAAGTCCTCAAGAAGGTATGGATGTTAGAGAAAATGGCACTTGCCTCTGGGGTCTTCCAGATGTATAGCCCTAGTCTAGTGAGTAAAACATCAAGCAATCTCAATTGAGGGACACCCCACAAATACCTGACCAGCACTCACACCAAAACCAAGAAACGTATGAGAAACCGTCACAAGCTATGAGAAGCCCTTGGTGTCATGGCCTGTGATTTTAGAAGCTTCAGTCCAATTTTAGATGTCTCTGTTGCTTTGTGTCTTAGATGAGGCATAACATCATGGCCGCAGCAAAGTGTGGTGGAGGAGCCTGTCCATCTCACTGTGGCAGGAAGCAGAGGAAGAGGCAGAGAGGCAGGAGCGTGTGTGTGAGTGTGTGTGTGTGTGTGTGTGTGTGTGTGTGTGAAGAAGATGTCCAACCCCTGGAGCTAGAGTTCCATGCTTCCCAGCACGGGTGTTGGTTCTGAAAGAGCAGCAAATGCTGTAACTACTGAACCCTGTCTTCAGTTCCTACTACAGAGTCTACTCATCCTTACCAGGTCCTTGGTCTGAGTTCAGCCCACTCTGTATTAGACTTAGCATGACCTATGGCTTTGTAGGATTGGCAAGGAGCAGTTCCTTCTGGGCAGAGGGCTGTGCATACAAAGAAAAACAAAGCAGAAACAGCAGAGGTTTTCATTTCCCCATGTGTGGCCTTGGGCAAATGACTGGACACTTTTGCGCTTGAGTTTCCATATTTATAAAACAAGGTGATAATTCTGCCTGTGCTACACATTATCCTAAGGATTAAATGAGAGAGTGCAGACTTAGTGCAGTGCCTGGCCCACCATTAGCATTCAGCAGATGTTTGTGGCTGTCGTTGTCTCTCAGTTCTGCCTGAACAGATGGGAGAACAGGAAGCTCTGTGTGCTGGGACTGCTTGCAAGGTCACTAGCATAGTGCCTTAGGCCTGCCCTTGGCTCAGCAGTCCTTTCTTCAGGAGCCCTGGCCTAATGGCCTTCCACATGAGGATTCTGCTGGACCTGTGTGCTTGCACTGCCATACTTTTGAAGTTATGGTCGCTCAGATTTACATAAATGCCAATGTTCTACATAGCACAGATGCTCAAGAAAGATGCTCACTGAGTAGGTAAAGAGCAGGTTGTTTAAGAGACACTGAATGTGCCACTATTTTATTCTGTACACTGTGAGAAAGTTGGTGGCCCAAGTTTTTTCTGGGCTTTGGAGTTCAAATCTCCGATAGTGGAAGCCATTCCCTTAAAGGAACTAACCCAGGGACTAGAGAGATGGCTCGGCAGGTAAGAGCACTTATCACTCTCATAGTAGCCCAGGTTTGGATCCTAGTGCCACATGGTCACAACTATCCAGAACTCCAGTTTCAGGGCATCCAATGCCGGCTTCTGACCTCCTTGGTCATCAGGCACATATGTAGTGCGCATACCTACATGCAGATAAAACATTTATACACTTAATCAGTCTGCTTTTTAAAAAGACTGGCACAGACCCAGTGGGGTGGTGCACATTTTAAGTCCAACACTTGGGAGGCAGAGGCAGACTGAGTTCAAGGCCAACCTAGTCCACAAAGCAAGTTCAGGATAGCCAGGGCTCTGTTGCAGGGAGAACCCCTGTCTCAGATATCTCCCCTCCCCCAATGGCATAGGAAAAATGGTGGTAAGAAAATCAATCTGAATGAACCTGTAGGAACTAGTAGGCCGAGATGACACTGGGATGCCAGATCTAGTTTTCATAATTCCAAGGAGTAACGTTTTCATTCTGATGCTTTTCTAGATGGTTCGTGAATGCAAAACGGAAGGAAGGGACATGGCTGCTCCTAGGTATTGTGGAGGAGCGTGTTTGTTGTAGACAAAAGGAAGTGTAGTATAGCCAGAGTCCAGAGTGACCATGTGGGAAGCAGGGAGGGGAAGAGAAGAGAACCAGGTGCAGCAGCCAAGAGAGCAAAGGTAACCAGAATGGCTGGATTATATATGGAAGAGCCTCTGGGAGAATGGCAGCCCAGCCTCTGGGCTGAAGAGTTGTGGAGTGGGGAATAGGCAAGGTATGCCAACCATACTGTGTAACGGGTAGGGACTGAGGGATTCCGGGAGGTCCTGGCAGCCACATCTTCTTTGGCATGTTAAGTAGGCACCTCAGCCATTAAACTTAACAGTTTGTATCTGTTATTTTGACTGGCCTTCACAGGGACCTGCATTGGGCGGGTGGTTTATTCCCACTTGGAGAGCCCATCGCCCCCATTCATGGCACACAGCCAGTGATGCTGGTGCTAGAATTTGAATCTAGGTTGTTCTGCTTACTTATGAAGGAAGAACTAAATTTAAAATAGATGATGGGCTTTAAAAGGAGAAAAGCCCGAGGGCTTTAGCCCTCGAATGCCTGCCCTAGAGCATCTTGGTGACTGAACTTTACTTCTTACTGAGATGGGAATGTTATGGTCCCAGTCCTCACCAGGCCTTTGTAAGAACCAATCTGACAGGTTCCCAGAGGCATTCAGGCTTGTTTCATGCCAGGCTTCTAAGGCCTGCAGTGTGGTGTTGAGGCCACACCTCATCTTCACTTATATTTTAGTGCCTGCCTTATCAGCCAGCCTTGCTTTTCCTTCCCTGGAGGATCTCTGGTACAGTGGCCTGTGGTGCTGGAGTCTCTATCCTCAGAACAGCCCTTACTCAGTGTCTCTAGGAGCAATATGGAGTCCCTCAGCTCTACTTGCTCAGGCCCCGTGAGGTCTCTTGCTCAATACACCCTTTGCTGGCTGCCTCTCCTGCAGTTTCCTGTATCTTTAAGATGAATTAGTGTTTTCAGAGTCTGCTTCTAGAAGTTTCCAAACTGGTCTAGGGCTTGTGAATGACTGCCCCTGTAAGAGGATATTGATGTCCAGAAGAGAGATCTTGAGGTCACATATTAAATGATGACTTGAGATGTTTAATGACCGGGCCAAGACTTTAAAAGAACTTGAAGGATGTGGAGTACCTGCTGGGAAGGTTCAGGTGGAAGTCGGTGGGTGAGTCAAGAGCCATCCAGCAGAGCGGCCCAGGTAAGCTGAGGAATGAGTCTGCACAGGACTCATGACAACATGGTTTGTCTGCAAAGTCTTCTGGCCGGTGAATGAAAACACAAGCGCTGTGGGCTACCCAGAGTTGGTGGGATGTCAAAGGAAAAATCTGTTTAGGACAAATGGGATAGCAACATGTTCTATAGAAACATGGTGGAAGGCTGGGCCTGGTGGTGCACCTGTGTGATGCCAGCACCCAGGAGGCTAAGATGGGAAGATTACAAATCTGAGGCCAGCCAAAGCTACACAGTGGATGCCACATGACAGGCAGATAAATCTGAACTGCACAGAAAGCCGTGCTACTCCCTTCCATGAAAAGAACAGTGGTGCTAACAATAGGTTTCCAAGAAGAATTCTGCATGAACTTGGGAGTGGGGCACTAATAATCCTTCTGGAGCCTGACCCTGTATCCCAGCTTGAGAACTCATTCTGAATTGTAGTTAATTAGTCCTTTTGTGGAAATACAGGCCCAAAGCCAGTGGTGGCACATGCCTTTAATCCTCATACGTGGGAAGCAGAAGCAGGTGAATAAATCTCTCCTCTCAGCTGCCCTGTGGAGTCCTGAGGGGCTGGCTTTGGCTTGGAAGCAGCCCCTCAGCCCTCAGGCATGCCCAGCTCCCTCTAGCCTGCCTACCTCTCTCTCTGTAGTTGCCATTGAATTTCCAGGACCTTGGTTTCATTAGACAGCCCCTCCACCTCAGAGACATTTAGGCTTTTCTCTGTCATTTGAAAGTCCAGAAGATCCAGCCAGGTGTCCCAGCTGGCCTTTCACTTGCCAGGGTTCCTTTGTGCTGTGCAAGCCTTCTTACCCTGTGTCCCTTGCTCCTCAGATGCCCTCCCTGCCTGTCTCCACCTCCTCTTCTCACGGATGCTCAGCTTTTAGCTCACATACTACACACGTTAGGAATGTCCCATGGTGCGTCTGTTGCTGGGAATTGCACATGTGAATGCTCTCATCTGCAATTTGAGCTTGGTCCCGGTGAGGTCAGCAGCAATATGGAAGAATTGATTCTCATTCTGCCAGCAGTTTATGAGGCCACTCGCTGGCATGCTCAGGGAGTGAGACAGGCACACACCAAGTTCTTGTGAGAAAAGTAGCACTTAGTAAGAGACTTGAGTCTGAGACACTCTGATACCCTATTTGGTTATGGAACTGCCCGAGCAGTCCTCCTTCCTCCTGCTTAAGTACTATTATTTCTGTTAAGACTCCGTCTCTGTGGGTGTGAGTGGGCAGGGACACCCAGAGGTGCTCCTGCTACCTACCATGCAGTGCGTGCAGTGTGTGCAGTGTGTGCAGTGTGTGCAGTGCGTGCAGTGCGTGGGCAGGCTGGCGGGCGGGTGCCACTACAGTGAGCAAATATGTGTGGAGAGATGGGAAGGAAAGAGAATCTGAGCTGGAGAATCAAGGGTGAGGAGGATCAGCCTGATGTGAGTAGCCTGTCCACCTACCTAAGGCCATGTTGATGTCCTGGCCAGCCATGTCTAGGTCTGTGGCTCTGCAGCAGCAGGATTCTGTCAATGTTTATGGCCCATGTTACCAACAAAGGCCATGGGGGTTTTCCTAGTCTGGGCTGCTGCCTGGGGCCATGTTGATGTCCAAGGACTGCACAGTTAGCCCTGTCCCTTGTTGGCTGCAGCATTCAGGAGAGCGGCCTGCACCTTGTCTGGGCAGCACAGTGGAGCTGGCCCCACCCTTCTACTGGGCAAACCTGGAGAGCTGGCCCCAGTAGCGGGGATGCAGGAGAGCCGGTGGGCTGACTAACTCAGCTACCACCCAGGCCCAGATCTAGAGGGTTGAGTTGGCCCATCCCATCATCTACTCCATCTGTGAACTGCTGGAGCTTGTTAAGGGACCAATCCTGCAGATCCAGTGCTCCAGGATTTCCATGACATAGGGCAACACCAGAATATCCGAGGGGAGATCCAGTATTGACAGTATGGTGGAAGCCAGAGGCCTCAAACCAGACCAATGACTCACTGCAATGAACATTTGCAAGCAAAGTCGTTTGAGCAAAAGTATGTGCTGTATGACACTGACGTACTGATCCATGGTGATGCATGACACTGATGTACTGATCCATGGTGCTGTGTGACACTGACATACTGATCCATGGTGATGCATGACACTGACATACTGATCCATAGTGATGCATGACACTGATGTACTGATCTATGGTGATGTATGACACTGACGTACTGATCCATGGTGCTGTATGACACTGACATACTGATCCATGGTGCTGTATGACACTGACACACTGATCCATGGTGATGCATGACACTGACATACTGATCCATGGTGCTCTATGACACTGACGTACTGATCCATGGTGCTGTATGACACTGACGTACTGATCCATGGTGCTGCATGACACTGACGTACTGATCCATGGTGCTGTATGACACTGACGTACTGATCCATGGTGATGCATGACACTGACATACTGATCCATGGTGCTGTGTGACACTGACGTACTGATCCATGGTGATGCATGACACTGACATACTGATCCATGGTGCTGTATGACACTGATGTACTGATCTATGGTGATGTATGACACTGATGTACTGATCTATGGTGATGTATGACACTGATGTACTGATCTATGGTGCTCTATGACACTGACATACTGATTCATGGTGCTGTATGACACTGACACACTGATTCATGGTGATGTATGATACTGATGTACTGATCCATGGTGATGCATGACACTGACATACTGATCCATGGTGCTGTATGACACTGACGTACTGATCCATGGTGCTGTATGACACTGACATACTGATCCATGGTGCTGTATGACACTGACACACTGATTCATGGTGATGTATGACACTGACATACTGATCCATGGTGCTGTATGACACTGATGTACTGATCTATGGTGATGTATGACACTGACACACTGATTCATGGTGATGTATGACACTGACACACTGATCCATGGTGCTGTATGACACTGACATACTGATTCATGGTGCTGTATGACACTGACGTACTGATCCATGGTGCTCTATGACACTGACATACTGATTCATGGTGCTGTATGACACTGACGTACTGATCCATGGTGCTCTTTGACACTGACGTACTGATCCATGGTGCTGTATGACACTGACATACTGATTCATGGTGCTGTATGACACTGACGTACTGATCCATGGTGCTCTATGACACTGACATACTGATCCATGGTGCTGTAGACACTGACATACTGATCCATGGTGCTGTAGACACTGACATACTGATCCATGGTGCTCTATGACACTGACGTACTGATCCATGGTGATGTATGACACTGACGTACTGATCCATGGTGATGCATGACACTGACACACTGGTCCATGGTGCTCTATGACACTGACATACTGATCCATGGTGCTGTAGACACTGACATACTGATCCATGGTGCTGTAGACACTGACATACTGATCCATGGTGCTCTATGACACTGACACACTGGTCCATGGTGCTCTATGACACTGACATACTGATCCATGGTGATGCATGACACTGACGTACTGATCCATGGTGCTCTATGACACTGACTTACTGATCCATGGTGCTGTATGACACTGACATACTGATCCATGGTACTGTAGACACTGACGTACTGATCCATGGTGCTGTAGATACTGACATACTGATTCCATGGTGATGTATGACACTGACGTACTGATCCATGGTGAGATTGTTTGTTTGTTTTCCTTTTAGGGGGAGGTTGTAAGGGTAGAGAATGAATATGGAGGAGTGGAGAAATGATTGAGGTACATAATGTGAAAATCACACAGAATCAATAAAAAATTAATAATAATAAATGTGTAGAAGGAAGGAAAAACATCTCTGTGTGGGGAGGAGGTGGCACACAACTCTGATCCCAAAACTCAGGAGGCAGAGACAGAGGCAGGCAGAACTCTGAGTTCAAGGCCAGCCTGCTCTACAGATTGAGTTTTAGGACAGCCAGAGCTCCACAGAGAAACCCCATCTCAAACAACAACAAAACCCAAGCAAACAAACCCATCTCACAGATGGGCAGAGTGTGCGTCTACTTAAATACATTCTTGTGGGAGTGAGGCGAGCACACATCTGGATGGGCGTTGTTATTTTCTTCACAGTGAGGACCCTGGAACTCAGGTCCGAAGCACTTCTAATGCCATAGAGTTGGAGAGCTGGCACTGAAAGTTTGTTGCTTTTGAGACAGTTAGGTAGCCTAGCTGGCCTGGAACTTGCTGTTTAAACCAAACTTAGACAATCCTGCCTCTGCCTCTTAATTGTTCGGATTATATCATGTATCACCATATCCAGCCAAAACCTTGGCTTGATTTTTTTAAACACACTGCAGAGTAGTAACTGTGTGGGTCAATGCATAGACACAGCTACACACCTCTTGGAGTTTGTAGTCTGGTGCAGCCAGCAGCTGTGCTGTGGTAAAGGGCTAGACAGTCAGTGATTTAGCTTGGTACTATGATAGACCAGACATCTCTCTTGCAGACACCCAACTCTGCTGTAATGGCATGGGCCAAGGACCAGCGGGTGTGTAATGGATGTAGCTTTATTCCAGAAAACCCAGAAAATGAATCTGAGCTTTGTTTTGGCCTGGGGAGCAGGGTGTGTTTTCCTGATACCTAATTTATGAGGGTTTTTCTCCTAGCACATGCTCAGCGTTTCCTTTCTGTCCTTTCCTATTTCTTCTACAGTATGTGGGTGCCCCTGTGGCATACATCCAACAGATATTTGTGAAGTCGTCAGTGTCTCCCTGGCATAGAAATCTCCTGGCGGTAGATGTGTTCCGGTCACCTTTGTCCCGAGCATTCCAGCTGGTAGAAGAGATCCGGAACCACGTGCTGAGGGACAGGTACTCCTCTCAGGGACTCCCAGCTCCGAGTAGCAAAGGGAGTCATCTTGTCAGCCAGTTCTCAGGGCCCTTGTAGGCCTGTGATGCTGCATCCTTACAATTCAACAGAGTGGGTGTGAGTGGGCCTGACAGTAGAGAGTTAGCTGAGCAATAGCTGACCCTCTGTGTTCTGCTGAGATTAGCAAGTTCTACCTGGGGGTACTTTCTGGTACCTGCTGGCTCAACAGACTGTCTGCTGCCACCAGATTTTAGTTAGCTAGTGACTTTGACAAGAATTTTGGTGAACTAAAGCCCTAAATATTCTTGCTTTTACGCTTGGCCACTAAAACTGTCTCAGGTGTTCGGGGGTGGGGGGGAGTTTGCATGCTCTCACACACTTGACTTTCCAGGAAGGAGATGGCTTTAGGGCTCCAGTGCATTCTGAGGGCTGCACACATGCAGCCTTCTTGTTGAATACTAGGAAGCATTTCCCTCAGTGCCCTATCACCAGGCTCTTTGGAGACAGCAAGGAGAGAGAAAGCATTTAGGAGCCTGTTGACAGATGATTCCCCATAAGTGCAGTGGGTTGGCCCTGTGCTGGCAGAAACAGCAGAGGCTTCCTCCCGTCTTCTGCATAGCTCAGGAACCAAGAGCCTGGAGGAGGTTTGCCTGCAGGTGACAGACCTGCTGCCAGGCCTCAGGAAACTCCGGAGCCTACTTCCCGAACATGGCTGCCTGCTGCTGTCCCCTGGGAACTTCTGGCAGAATGACTGGGAAAAATTCCATGCTGACCCTGACATCATTGGGACCATCCATCAGCATGAGCCCAAAACTCTACAGACGTCAGCCACACTCAAAGGTACCCTCAGCACTCAAGATCTAGAGATCTGTGTGGTCACTGTCCACTTCAATGGGTGCTCTATTATATCAGGGGTTGCCCCTTGATTCTAAGAATAAGGGTAGAGAAGGGGTATCTGGGTATGCCACCCGGTATTGGTGACTGTCATTCCTTTGTCAGTGCTTGCTTGTTTCTACCCACAGACTTGCTGTTTGGCGTTCCTGGGAAGTACAGTGGGGTGAGCCTGTACACAAGGAAGAGGATGGCCTCTTACACCATCACCCTGGTCTTCCAGCGCTATCATGCCAAGTAAGGTGCTCAGGCTCCGTGCTCTGTGGCAGACTTGGCCTTGAGTGGTTGCTTCTCTGACTAGCATGGCCCCAGGCCTCCTATTGAAGTGTTTGTATTCTTTATACCAAAGAATTCTGATAATTTGACTGAGGATGGCCCTCAGCCCTGACTAAGAACAAGGGAACTGAGACAGGTCTGAGAACTTGCATGGCTTGGAGTTTTCTTTTGGTTTCTTCCTAAGCCCTGGGCTGGTGGCCTTGCCTGACTACTGAGCTCCATGCAGCCTGTGTCTTCTCAGTAAGCCACTGCAGGCAGCTCTCCACAAGTGGCTGGAGCCCCTGAGGCACCTCTGGTGTGTTCTTCTGAGCCTTTGGCACCTGGAACCATGTGGTAGGTCAGGAAAGGAGGTTTGCAGCTTCATCGTGCTTCTGGTGCCTGTGGAGACTAGAGCGATGTTAAGACACCTCAGAGAAGCATCCAGTCAACAGATGGGAGGAGACCTTGCTGGCCCCTTCAGGGACTCTTTCCTCTGCAGGTTCCTGAGCAGCCTACGTGCCCGGCTCATGCTTCTGCACCCCAGCCCCAACTGCAGCCTCCGAGCGGAGAACCTGGTCCACGTGCACTTCAAGGAGGAGATTGGCATTGCCGAGCTCATCCCCCTCGTGACCACCTACATCATCCTGTTTGCCTACATCTACTTCTCCACACGTAGGTCTCACGATGAGCTTCGCCCCGACACCCACTTCCCTGCTGTCGGAAATGTGAGGAAAAGACACTTTGTGGGTTAGAGTGTGCTACACTCATGGGATTGGAAGTGCTCATTCTTGTCCTCTTCTTCTGATTAGGCAGATTTCCCTTCCTTGACTGATGGCACATTCGGTTCATAGGAGCTCAGTTACGAAGGGCTCCAGGGCTGGGGCAGGTACTGCCCTGATATGTCCTCTCTGCTCTTTAGGCAAGATCGACATGGTCAAGTCCAAGTGGGGCCTCGCGCTGGCAGCCGTGGTCACAGTACTTAGCTCACTGCTCATGTCTGTGGGGCTCTGCACTCTCTTCGGCCTGACGCCCACACTCAATGGCGGGTAGGTCTCACAGGGCCAGAGTGAGCCATCAGGCCCCTTGCACATCTGGGCACTGTTGACCACTGGACTAGATGTTTGTTGTTATGCAATGTCTTTGCCTTATTATTTTTGACATTGAAGAGTACATTTTTTCCCTCTTTATGTATATGTATATGCATGTCTTTCTCTATATAGAGCATGTAGTTATATGCATATATGTGTTTGTACACACACACACACACACACACACACACACACACACACACACACATATATATATATATATATATATATATATATATACATTGTATGCTTTTAGAATATATTTCCATATGTATGGTATATGTGTATATATGGATGCTATTGTTTATATTTTAAATCTACATGCACACTTTGATTTGTTTAGATTTGTTTTTATTATTTGTGATATGTTGGGGCATAGGGGAATGTGCAGGTGAGTAGAGGTGCCGGTGGAGACCTGATGAGGAGGCCCTGGAGCTCGAGCTGTGGGGTTGTGAGCTGCCCGGTGAGGTGCTGGGAAGTGACCTCAGGTCCTCTGTAAGAGCAGTAAGCACTGTTCACTACTGAATGATCTCTGCAGCTGAGGACTGATCTCTGAGGGCTTGTGTCAGGGAGGTGCGCCATAAAGAAAGATATATGTCCTCCTCACTGTTAAAACAGGACTGGCATGGTGGGTCAGTGAATAAGGCATTTCCTGCCAAGCCTGCTGACATCAGTTAAATCCTTAGATGTGTATAATGGAAGGAGAAAACCAGCTCCCACAAGTTGTCTGTTGATCTCCACATGCATCTTGTGACACATGTGTGCATGCATGCATACATACGTGCATAAATGAATATAATGAAAGTTTTTGGGTTTTTTTTTTTTTTTTTTTTTTGAGACAGGGTTTCTCTGTATAGCCCTGGCTGTCTTGGAACTCACTCTGTAGACCAGGCTGGCCTCAAACTCAGATCCACCTGCCTCTGCCTCCTAAGTGCTGGGATTAAAGGCGTGCGCCACCACTGCCTGGCAACAAAAGTTTTAAAAAAAGATTTAAATGCCCAGATAGAGTAGTGTGGTCCGTGTTGTCAGTATGGGGAGATAAGTTCACTCCCTTCCACACTGATGCTCCTTTCCCCTCATTCCTCAGAAAATCTTAGTGCAGAAGCCCTTGCCTGTGTCAGTCCTCAGGCTTTGGGCTCTGGCTTCCTGGCCTGCCTGTGTTACTGAGCAACTGGCCTGTCCCTGACCTTGACATAGGAACACCCCCACCCCCCCACCCCTGCTAGATAACAGACCCAAGGCCTAGGACAGGAGTCAGCAGCTGTGCAGAAAAAAGCTACTTTGTATGGCTCCTGTTGGGTTCTGTGTCCTGGACTGCCCGCTTCCTTTTCTGAGTCACTTTCAGAGCCTCATGCACATGGATAAGGCTCAGCCAGCAGCCAGATGCCCTATGGGGACAGTTTCTCCTCTTGAGGCGTAGCTTCTCAGAAAAGGTATAAGGATTTAGGCTGTGGCCATCTCCCATTTAGATGAATGTCTTGGCCTGGAGTGACAGATTTAGGGTCCATGGTAATTCCATCAGCCACTGGAGTCTAGTGTGGGAAGGGTCAAGAAAGCTGAGGCCTAGTAGTGGGGCAGTGATGTTCTCTAGTGGGTTCTTCCAGTTTCCCTTCTCCACTGGGTAGAAGACACAAGAGACAGCAGCTGGCCCCTTAGCAAAGCTTTGGAGCCTGCCTAGGGCCAAAAGCTGGTTTACAAGGAGCCTTGTTAGATGAAGGTACATTACAGAGGATTTCTTCCCTGTGCTACAGAAGCCGTTTGGCAGCCTCAATTTTAGGCTGGAAGGCCCACAGCTTTCCCAGGGCTCAAGCCTGGTAAGAACTAACACTATGTTAGACCTGATCATGCCACCATCCCTTACTGTCTCTTCCTCTGCTCCCCAGTGAAATCTTCCCATATCTGGTGGTGGTTATTGGGCTAGAGAATGTGCTGGTGCTCACCAAGTCAGTGGTGTCAACTCCAGTGGACCTCGAGGTGAAGCTTCGGATTGCACAAGGTAACACTGGGGCGATGGGCTGTTCTTCATTTAGGCCAGAGGAGATAAGGAGTCCTCAAAATGTGTCTCTTAGGCTGTGGTGACTGCTCAGTCAGTAGAGTGCTTGCTGCACAAATGTGAGGACCTGTGTTCAATCTCTAGATCCATCTAAATGCCAGACATAGTGCAGTGGCAGTTGTAGTCCCAGTATTAGAGAGACAGATAGGTGGACCCTTAGCTGGCCTAACCTGATCAGTGAGCCTTGGGCCATGAGATACTCTGTCTCAAAATACAAGGTTTCTGTAGGACAATGCCTGCTGTGACCTCTACACACACTTGCACACATATGCACCCACACAACCCTACCACAGAGTCTCTCACTGTGTAACTTTGGTTAGCTTGGAACTTGCTATGTAGACCAGGCTGGCCTCAGACTCATAGAGATCCATCTGTCCTTGCCTCCTGAGTGCTGGGATTAAAGGTGTGCACCACCATGGCCTGCTAAGAGGAAGTTGATCTCTTGAGACACTTTATCCTAGGCCTATGTCTGTGACAGTAACCAGAAACTGACTGCATTCACTCCACCATCCTGACAAACTTCTGTGCTTTGTTAGACTCTGCCCTGGGTGTGGGGTTATGAAGAGATGAGGCGAAGCCTTTTGTGTAAATGAAGAGACTTGTTCATATGACAGCTGTGGCAGCATAACCCTGAGGGCAGCATGAGGAAGTTGTTAGCTCGGCCATTGCTCTGCTGGTCAGGGGTGGATATGGTCATAGTTGAGAAAGCCCTGGGCTAGCTTCTTGGGTTTTCTCACCTACTCACCCTGGTTCTCCATTGTTCTGCTGCACACGGCGGTGACTCCATAGAGTCTACCCATTGAGTGGACTGACTGCCCAGAAGCTGAAGCCCTTCTTCATTCATCTGTCCTTCTGAGGACCACAAGGTCAGATGTGGACATGTAGAACAGGCTGGTCTTCACTGCCTCAATATGGTTTCCCTGTAGGCTTAAGCAGCGAGAGCTGGTCCATCATGAAGAACGTGGCAACTGAACTGGGCATCATCCTTATTGGCTACTTCACCCTTGTGCCCGCCATCCAAGTAAGGTTCCAAGGCTTTACCTCTTAGCAGCCATATGGTGTGTGTGTGCTGTCATCTCATGCAAGCTTTTAATAGAATCCATGTTGCTGTGCCAGAGATCTCAAACAAGTGCAGCGGAAGAAAGCCTAACTTTCAGCAAGTTCTGCCCCTTAACTAGGCCTAGGATGCAAACCACCCCTTTCCTATGCTAGGGCAGAATTCCTCTTCTTTCTGTGGTAACTGGCCAGAAAAACACATGAGCAAGTCAGGGCTTATGGAGAAAGGCTCTTTAGAGAGCACTCTAGTGGGCTTAAAGTTTCCTGGGTTGGATCGGGCCCTTTTCCTGGGTTGGATCAGGCCCTTATGCCTTTCTCATGGAACTAGAAGATTCTAGAAAAGCACCTTTTAAGGCCACGCTAAAGCAAAGTATGCAGGCTCTGCCCTGCTCCCCAGTAAACAGCTATCCTGACCTACTAGTCAGCTCCAAGACCAGTAGCTGAAGAATGTTTTCCTTTGCCATTGCTGTGCCCTGGTAATTCTGGAGACTGTGCTTCCCAGGCTCACAGCTGCTCAGCCACTATGCCTCTCGTGTGTTCACTGCAGGAGTTCTGCCTCTTTGCTGTTGTGGGCCTGGTGTCTGACTTCTTTCTCCAGATGCTGTTTTTCACCACTGTCCTGTCAATCGACATTCGCCGGATGGAGGTAAGAGTGGTGGAGTCTGTCCTGCCCTCTGTCTGGCTTGCTGCTGCCTTTGTTCAGAAGGCCTCTGAGTGACAGAGTGTGGCCCCAAGCAGAGGCAGCACTCCCATGCAGGCAGCCTCTGAACAATTTGGGGCCTGATTTCTGTGCACTCAACAGCTAGCAGACCTGAACAAGCGGCTGCCCCCTGAATCCTGCCTGCCCTCAGCCAAGCCTGTGGGGAGGCCAGCACGCTATGAGAGACAGCTAGCTGTACGGCCATCCATGCCATACACCATCACATTGCAACCATCTTCCTTCCGAAACCTACGGCTTCCCAAAAGGCTGCGTGTCATCTACTTCCTGGCCCGTACTCGCCTGGCACAGCGCCTCATCATGGTATCTATCACCCCTGTTCTGCCTTGCAAGGGACAGCATTCAAATCCCAGGGGTAGCACTACAGAGCCTTTCTTCAGAGCTCTCTGACCAGTAACTCCTGGCCTGCCTGTTGGGGGATCAGGATCAGAGGGACACAGGACAGGGATTCTCTAGGATAAAGTCACTGTTGATGGTCAATGCTCTTCTGGGCCCTGGTTAATCAGGCTCCGTGTAGCATGCAAGCAGCAGAGAATAGAGTGTGCTGGCTGCTGAGGTGGCGGCATTTCTCCCAGGCAGCTAAGGGCTGGGGTAAACTGAGGCCCTTTGGAAGGTTTGCAGTAAATTAGGCACCTGGGCCCTCTGGCCAAGCTGACCAGAGAATAGTGTCAGCTTTCTGGGCCCAGAGCAGAAGTTCTGTCAAAGTAAAGGGGTTCCAGTGGTTTCTAGCCTTGAAAATTCAGTTCTTAGACACAGAAAGGGAACCAGGCCTCTAGTGGCAAATGTTGGCAGGTGATAGTGAGAGGACTTGGGGAGGTAAAAGAGGGTACAGATTGGGGGCCATGTCCTACCTGCACATCCAGGTCCTTCCAGTATGCGAGCCAAGACTGCTGGGGCCTGGGGCTGCCCATTGCCTACAAGGCCCTACTGAGCACCCGACACCCCACTGCAGGCTGGTACCGTTGTCTGGATTGGCATCCTGGTATACACAGACCCAGCAGGGCTGCGCACCTACCTTGCTGCCCAGGTGGCAGAGCAGAGCCCACTGGGTGAGGGTTCCCTGGGCCCCATGCCTGTGCCTAGTGGAGTGCTGCCTGCCAGCCACCCGGACCCTGCATTCTCCATCTTCCCACCTGATGCTCCTAAACTGCCAGAGAACCAGACATTGGCAGGTGAGCTGCCTGAGCATGCGGTTCCAGCAGAGGGTGTCCATGACAGCCGAGCCCCAGAGGTAACTTGGGGCCCTGAGGATGAGGAGCTGTGGAGGAAATTGTCCTTCCGCCACTGGCCCACACTCTTCAACTACTACAACATCACACTGGCCAAAAGGTAAGCTGAGCTGAGCCAACTGTCCTCTGTTTGGTGTCAGCTCACCATCCCCAGAGCGTCTCCTTCTCTACTAGGTGAGAGAACACTAGTCTGGATTCTTCAGTGAGTCTGACATAGTTTAAATCAGTTCATGCGGGCAGCGATAACAGGAACTAGTGCTCCTAGCAGATACACTGGGGGTTGGCCCTGAGTCCGTGTTCCCAGGAGTTAAAGGTTGCTTGCTCCTCTTCCCCTTGGCAGAGTGAGATGCATTGATGTACGAGGGTGCCGCTGTTGGAAAGTAGCAAGATTGGGGTGGCAGAGCTGGTTTGGGGAGGGGACCACAGGCAGGGAGATACACTAGGAGGGCACCCCTACTGAGACAGGGTATCACTGCCTATTCACAGGTACATCAGCCTGTTGCCTGTCATCCCTGTCACACTACACCTGAATCCACAGGAGGCTCTGGAGGGGCGACATCCTCAGGATGGTCGCAGCTCCTGGGCCCCACCAGAGCCTTTGCCTGCTGGCCTCTGGGAGGCCGGACCTAAGGGGCCGGGTGGAACACAGACCCATGGCGACATTACCTTGTACAAGTAAGGCCTCAGTAGACAAGAAGTGGGTCAGGGTGGAGCCGGTGCTGGGGTACACCTGCTCATACTTCTGCTGTCCCGCACAGGGTGGCCGCGCTTGGCCTGGCAGCGGGCATCGTCCTAGTGCTCCTGCTGCTCTGCCTCTACCGGGTGCTCTGCCCGCGGAACTATGGGCAGCCGGGTGGTGGCCCGGGCAGGCGGAGGCGCGGGGAGCTGCCTTGCGATGACTACGGCTACGAACCGCCTGAGACGGAGATCGTGCCGCTGGTGCTTCGAGGGCACCTCATGGTGAGTGGGGTGGGATTCAGCGGACAGCAGGTCGTCGCGGCCTTGGCCCTTGTCAACACAGCACCTTCACGCAGGACATCGAGTGTCTGGCTAGCGATGGGATGCTACTAGTGAGCTGCTGCCTGGCAGGCCAAGTCTGCGTGTGGGACGCACAGACCGGGGACTGCCTCACACGGATCCCGCGCCCTGGGTAAGCGTGAGTTGGTCCCGCCTTTGCCTGCTCTCGCAGGCTCGGCTGGCAGCTCATACTCTTGTGTGCCCCTCAACCCGGCCAGGCCACGCCGGGACAGCTGCGGAGGCGGAGCTTTTGAAGCTCAGGAGAACTGGGAAAGGCTGTCAGATGGAGGCAAAGCTAGCCCGGAAGAGCCTGGGGACAGCCCTCCGCTGCGCCGCCGCCCCCGAGGGCCTCCACCGCCTTCCCTCTTTGGGGACCAGCCAGACCTCACTTGCTTAATCGACACCAACTTCTCGGTGCAGCTGCCCCCAGAGCCCACTCAGCCCGAGCCTCGGCACCGGGCGGGCTGTGGCCGCTCTAGAGACTCTGGTTATGACTTCAGCCGTCTGGTGCAGCGTGTGTACCAGGAGGAAGGCCTGGCTGCTATGCGCATGCCGGCCCTGCGCCCACCCTCCCCTGGACCGCCCTTGCTCCAGGCCTCTCAAGAAGAGGGGACTGCTCCCGAGAAGGGCTCTCCTCCTCTGGCCTGGGCCCCCAGCACGGCCGGTTCCATCTGGAGCTTAGAGTTGCAAGGCAATCTCATCGTGGTTGGGCGGAGCAGCGGCCGGCTGGAGGTGGGCCGAGTGGCTGTCCACACCTAGCTGGGGGGTTCCCACGGGGAGTGGGTGCTCACAGCCTGTTTCCACAGGTGTGGGACGCCATTGAGGGGGTGCTCTGCTGCAGCAATGAGGAGACCTCCTCAGGCATCACAGCCCTTGTCTTCTTGGACAGGAGGTGAGTTATCTGACTGCCTGCCGCAGCCCCATGTTTTACCCAACCTGTGAGCGTCAGACAGCGATCTGAGGCTTGAGGCCTCTTTGCTTGGTGTAGGATTTGACCTATTTTTATTCAGTCTCTGGTTGATATGGTGGTTCAAATGGTGACCACTTTAAAAATGTGAAGTTTTTGTAGCAGGCGCCAGGCATAGGGTAACGCAGAGTAGAGTTTTCTTCTTACCCTTCTAAGGCAGTGTCTCTCACTGGATGGCAAATACTGACCCTCTGGATATTTCAGTCTTCAGCTGCAGAAAATTCGTTTGCAGAACTTTCTTTTGATTTTTAACAAGGTTTCGGTTTGGGTGGTTTTTTTTTCCATTATTATTATTATTATTTTTTAATGTGTTCAGGGTTTTTGTTTTTAAATAGGCATTTTGCTTGCTTTTATATGTCTGGTGCTATAAATTTTAGAGAAGGGTGTGTCAGGCAGGGCTCTGGGACTGTAGACAGTTGTGAGCTGCCATGTGGGTGCTGGGAATTGAAACTGAGCCAGCAACCTCTGAGCCATCTCTCCAGCCCTCGTTTGGGGTCCTTGTAAACTGCCCAGAAACTCACTGTATAGCCCCCAGGTTTGTTTTTTTTGTTGTTGTTTTTGTTTTTTTTTAGATTTATTTATTTTATGTCTGAGTACACTGTCGCTGTCTTCATGCACACCAGAAGAGGGCATCAGATCCCATTACAGATGGTTGTGAGCCACCATGTGGTTGCTGGGAATTGAACTCAGGACCTCTGGAAGAGCAGTCAGGGCCATCTCTCCAGCCCACCCAGACTGATCTTAAAGCAATCAATCCTCTTGCCTCAGCCTTTCAAGGGTTAGATTACACACATGTTGTACACTTGGGCTCAGAACATCCTTCCTGTTAAGTCTGTTTGCTTACTCTGTCCTTCTTTCTCTCTGTGCTGCTTGCCCCTCATACCATCATGGGCTTCTGTATACATCATGGTTGGAGGAGAGGTATCCTAGTTCCTGAGCTTTGGCCTTACCTGGGTTTACAAACTCAGTTTACCTGCCTGTTCCACAATGGCTGCCCCCAAGGGTTCCTGACTATTGATTTCACCATCCAAGCTAGAGAGGGAGCCTTTTGGGGGGTGGGGGTGGGGCTTCAGGGGAACTCTGGCTGTCTCCATTTTGTCTGCTGCCATCTCTTACTGCCACCACTGGGACTCCATTCTCCCCACCCTGAGCGTGTTGGGACTCCTCCCCTTCTGCTCTCTAGCTTTAGGAAGTGCTCAGGTCTCTGACCTTTAAAGCCCTGATGACCTTGCTTTCACCTTCCTGTGCATCATGGAGTCCCAGATGAGCATCTTTGATGGCCATGGGCAGAAGGTGTAGACACGCACTGCCTTTTGCTGGGACAAGGTTTCAGGACTCACCAGATTTGTGATTGTAGGAGCCATTGGCAAAGATTCCTGCCTGTGTCTGCAGCTTGTGCCTAAGAATTCTTGGGAACAAAGAAAATCCTAATGTGGCTAAAGGAAACAAGTAGACTGTATACTCAGGTTCCAGTTGACTTCTGTCATAAAGACTGCAGCGGCCCTCTATGGCGGCTTCATGGCACATCTTCACCCCAATCCCTTCCTCAGAACTGACCTAGTTCTGACCCTAAAAGCTCCAGGGGAACCTTCCCTCCATCTGCTGTCTTTTCAAAGAATGTTCTAGATTTATTGTTCTTTATTCTGTGTGTATGAAAGTGCACATGACCCTGGTGCCTATGGAGGGCAGAAGAGGGCATCAGATCCCCTGGTACTGGAGTTCTGTCCCTGGTACTGGAGCTCTGGATGATCAGGAGCTGCCCTGTTTTATACTGATTTACAAGTGTTTATGACACCAGCTACCACATTATGAATTGTTAGCTCACTTAACCTTCACAACCACTTTGAGATGGGGACTGTTAAGCCCCATTTTACAAAAAAGGCAAGGCTTAAATCGGCTGAGTGGTAAGTGGCAGCCTCCAGCTCTAGTGTCTTCTTACGGCACATCCCCTTGAAGCTATAGTCTTCCCGTGCTTTTCTTCTAGGATTGTAGCTGCTCGGCTTAACGGTTCCCTTGATTTCTTTTCCTTGGAGACCCACACTTTCCTCAGTCCCCTGCAGTTCAGAGGTCAGTGGCCTGGGGTCAGCAGGTATTATATATGGGTGTGGGGGCAATATACCTGCAAGATGCCTTTTAAGTGTCTCCTCACTGGCCGGGCGGTGGTGGCACATGCCTTTAATCCCAGCACTTGGGAGGCAGAGGCAGGTGGATCTCTGAGTTCGAGGCCAGCCTGGTCTACAGAGTGAGTTCCAGGACAGCCAGGGCTACACAGAGAAGCCCTGTCTTGAAAAACAAACAAACAAACAAAAAACAACAACAACAAAAAAATGTATCTCCTCACTGCGTTTGTCTCCTTAGGGACTCCAGGGCGAGGCAGTTCTCCTTCCTCATCTGTGTACAGTAGCAGCAACACGGTGGCCTGTCATCTGACCCACACAGTGCCCTGTGCACACCAGAAACCCATCACAGCCCTGAGAGCTGCTGCCAGGCGCCTGGTGACAGGGAGCCAAGACCATACTCTAAGAGTGTGTATTGTTTATCTCTGGGTACTGGTAAGCTGGAAAGGGGGTGAGAAGGAGGGACCATGCTAGGAGTGCTAGAGGAATGATGGAAAGCATTTCCTGGCTAAAACGAGTATCTTAAAAAGTCCCAGAGACCAGAGCCTATCCTCCCTGTCCTAGGTCTTCCGACTGGAGGATTCGTGTTGCCTCTTTACCCTGCAGGGTCACTCAGGGGCAATCACAACTGTGTACATTGATCAGGTAAGGGACCTGTGGTGGGGCTGTGGGGTTTGGCTCCTGAATGAGGACGCTCTTGTTGATAAAGGCACATTACCCATGACTGAGTTCCTTTGGGCCTCTTTCCCCAGACCATGGTACTGGCCAGTGGAGGACAAGATGGAGCCATCTGCCTGTGGGATGTACTAACAGGCAGCCGGGTCAGCCATACATTTGCTCACCGTGGAGATGTTACCTCCCTCACCTGTACCACTTCCTGTGTCATTAGTAGTGGCCTGGATGACTTCATCAATATCTGGGACCGCAGCACGGGCATCAAGCTGTACTCCATTCAGCAGGTGAGCAGGCGGGGTATAGGCTGTTGGTGTTTGGGGGATTGAACACCCCAACACTGAAGACCTCTTCTGGCTTTGCCTCCAGGACCTGGGCTGTGGTGCAAGCTTAGGTGTCATCTCAGATAACCTTCTGGTGACCGGCGGCCAAGGCTGTGTCTCCTTTTGGGACCTAAACTATGGGGACCTGTTACAGACAGTCTACTTGGGCAAGAACAGTGAAGCCCAGCCTGCCCGGCAGATTTTGGTGCTGGACAATGCTGCCATTGTCTGCAACTTTGGCAGTGAGCTCAGCCTAGTGTATGTGCCCTCTGTGCTGGAGAAACTGGACTGAAGGCAGGTCAACTACACTACTCCCTTTCCCCATCCCAGGGTGGGGCACGGGGGACAGCAACTCTTTGGACCTAGACTGGAGGCAATAGGTAGGCATCTTCTTTGCAGCTGACTCTGAACTGTTGTCTCCTGGCTGTAATAATAAACTTTTTTTAAAAACCACCCTTACCAGGGGCCTGAAGGGCTTGTCTTTCTACTCTACTGCGAGACCCTTCTCAGAGCTCTCCAAGGATGTGGGATAGGAACAGCAAAGGGAAAGGGGTCTTTGGCACTCTTGAGGCAGCCATAGGTGAACTCAGACACTGGCCACAGAATAAGTTTATTATTTCAGTAGCCCAGGGCTGGAAAAATGTTCCACAAAGGAGCAGAGCCTGACCTGAGGCCTGCAGTGCATCTCCATCTGGTAGAGCTGAAGGCAGCAGGGATGGGAGGTGTAGTGTAAGGACCAGATAGACAAAGCCTCTTCAGGTCTTGTTAAGTGTCCAGAGTGGATCCAGGAGGCTGAGGGGGTCGTCCGTAGGTTGGGCAGCCCTTAGCCCCTGCCCACTGTGGGCCTGCAGGAAGCTCTGCTTGCTCATCCTCTGCTTTCCCCGTACAGAGCTGTCCAGTGAAAATGCTTCTGGAGTCAGCGAGGCCAGCAGCTCCAGGGATGATGAGGGAGGTCCTAAGCTGGGGGCTTCAGGCACTGACGGCTCCTCCTCTGGCTGAGGGGCTTCAGGCAGAGGTGAAGAGAGGGGAGGAGGCGAGGCAGATGGGACAGGGGTAGGCTCTGGAAGGTTAGCTGGTGGAAGACCTGGGGGTTCTACAAGGCCTGGAAGGCTGGGAACCGGGGAATCCAAGCCACCTGGGGGCCGGATGCTGAGCTTGGCAATGGTAGCCTGAATGGAGCTGATGGGCACGTCTCCACCAAGGACCAGATCCTGCGAGTCCTGAGGAAGGTGGTTCTGAGAAGGGAGAACTAGTAAGGAGAGTTTCACTGGGTTGTGAGCATCCCAGCAGCCCTCAGGGAACTGTCCTCACCTTCTGGCTGATGCTCATGCTGGCCACAGGCTTGCCAGGAGGAGGCACGCCATGGCGCTGTAGGACCTGCTCCACATGTCTCACCAATGCCTCATGGCAGAACTTGAGGTGGAGCTAGAGACACACATTTGGTCTAGTCAGCTGGGCAGGGCCATCTTCACCAAGGGCAAGCAAGACCCAACTCAACCCAATCCACCCACTCACCTTTTCCTGCAGCATGTGTTTTCTTTGCTGCCGCATCCTCCTCACCAGCTGAGGCAGCTCGGGAATCCCATTCCCAGCCTCGACCTCCTGCACTGCTGCATAGAGCAACGCAAAGGCTCCTGTGCGGCCCACCCCAGAGCTGTGACAAGAAACAAGTGTAAGGCCAGGCTAAGAGCCCATAGGGAACAAAGCTTCACCCCAGTAGCTGCCAGCTCCCTACCTGCAGTGTACGACAACAGGTGTGTGCAGGGGTCGCTGGTGCAAATAATGTGCATGCACCTCCTGGATGAAGCGCAGCAGGTTGCCAGGGCTGTCTGGCAGGCCTCTGAAGGGAAAGTGCAGGTATGAACCAGGCCTGACGTGAGGTCTTCACCCCTATGCACCCAAGAGTTTGCCCTTGACCCCACCACCCAGAACAGCGAACGTACAACTCAGGCCAAGTGGGGAAGTGGAGGTGCACAAGGGAGCGCTTGAGGCTCTGGTCCCGGAACTGCAGACTCAGCACTCGCTCCACATGGGTGTCGGTGGTGCGGATACTGCTCAGAGCCACACTCAGGGCTCCATGCACCATGGGCTGGCCCCTCTCGGCGGGGAAGTAGCGTGCCACCTTTTGCTGAAGGGTAGACAGGTCAAGGCTAGCTTTCCCTCCCCACTCCAAGATTCCCTCCTGGATACCCATCTAGGCGCTTACCTTTTCCATCTCCGCCTCAGACACCAGCATAACGATGACTGACACTTTCTGTTCATGAACCATGAGCCAGAAATCTGCAGCTGTGCCAGGCAGTGGAGCCTGGGTGGCCACTAAGGGTGGACAGTACGGCGAGAGCCCCTCCACACAGCTAGCATTGATGTAGTCATCTTTGCCTGAGCGCAACACCACACGGTTACTGTCATACGGCATGACATCCTGGTGCCGGTTCTTCAGGGAGTAACAGCGGGCAATGGCGATAGATCGACCTCGGGCATCATGCTCCTGTGCCTCCTGCAGCTCTCTCCAGATGGCATCCAGTGCTCCTGCATCCCCCAGCTGGCCCCGAAAGGTCTCCAGCTCCTGCTGCAACCGCTGCAGCCTCTCAGGATGTTCATAGGGGTCCTGCTCAATTAGCCGCAGGGCCTGTGGCCGACGGCCCTCAGCTGCATCTACCTTGGTAGGCTGTAGCAAGGGCTGCCCGCCCCCAGGAGGCTGAGTGCCTCCGTGCTGGCTCTCAGGGCTAGAAGACAGTAGGTCTGCAGCAGCAGCACCTCTGCGCAGACATGGTGGTGCCTCTGCTGTTGGGGGTCTTGAAGGTACTGGGCCAGGCCCTGGCGATGGGGCAGGTGAAGGCACCAAGTGGGGACTAGGGGTGGGCTGCCTGGCTGGTGGGGGCCCTCGAATGGAGACAGGGGTTGCCTGAGGACCAAGGGGCCTAGGAGAAGGGGCAGGGCCATATGCCAGAGTAGGGTGAGGATGAGGAGGCCCAGGGTTGGGGAAAGGCAGAGCCCCTGAGTGTGGGGGAAGAGGGTCTTGAGATGGGCCTGGATAGATCTGGGTGTGCAGGGTGGGTGGTGCCTGTCCCAAGACACCAGACTGAGGAGTAAAATGGTAGGGGGGTGGTGGTGGAAGAATCCCTGGGGCCTGAGATGGGAAGAGATGTGGATGCTGGAATGGAAGGGGCTGTTGTGTGGGTTGTGGCCCAAATGCTGGCCGTTGGGGCTGGGGCTGAGGCTGGGGTTGGGATTGGGGCTGGGGCTGGGGCTGGGGCTGAGGCTGGGGTTGTAGCTGGGGCTGAGGCTGGGGCTGGGGCCCAACCCTGGGAGCTGGAAAGCCTGTGGGGATCCCAGGAGGAAAGTGATGCTGTGGCAGAGGGCCTGGGACGTGCTGCTTGGTCCCTGGGTAAGTATAGGGTGTGGGCAGAGGCTGCGGTTGGGGAACAGACTGGGGTACAGGCTGAGGCACTGGAAAGCAGGGCTGGGGAAGAGCTGGGGAAGAGTTTGGCCGTGGTGCAGTGTGGCTAGAGATAGGGGCTTGGACACTATCTACTGTGGTGGTAGCTGGCCGGACTGCCATGGCTAACTCAGGTCCTGAGAACTGAGGAGGTGGAGCAGAGGGAAGGCCTACAACTGGTTGGGGTGGCCCTACCCCTGCATAGGGACTGCTTACAATTCCATGCTGGGGAGAGGATCTGGGTATAAGACCCAACTCCGATGTATAGGCAGGGGCTGGGTAGAGGACCGTTGCAGGTGCCATGGGCACTGCAGCCCTAGGCTGCATCAGCTGAGTGGGGCCCGAGTAAGTTCCAGGGGGTAAGGGTCCTGAGAGATAGTGGGTGGCTGGGCCTGTGGAATTAGGGAAGGGTCCAGGAGGAAAGTGGAGAGGGGCAGGAGTTCCTAGGAATGGGTCAGGCAGCCGTGGGCCGACTACCATGTCAGGGGGCAAGCTGCGCAGCTCCTCAGGTGGGTCTCCAGCCTCCACTGCCTCCCCCTCCTCACGGCGGGACAGCAATGGCTTCGGGGCTGTAGGCCGAGGTGGTGGTGCCTTCTTCTTCAGCTCTCTAAGGGACAGACAGTGGAAGAAAGGCCAGCCTCCATAAGCCAGGCTGGCCTGGGCTCAGTCTACTACAACGAAGCCTAAAGCCCATACCTACCTGTCCAGAAGCTGCTGGCGAGTGGCCTCTTGGGCACGACAGATAGATTGTGCCCGTTCCAGCAGGGTGGCTACCTTGCTTTCCAAGTCTGCATAAAAGTCCTTGCCTTCCTGGGACTTCTTCATCAGGTCCTCATAGGCTTCATAGGATGCTACCAGGGTCTGTAATGTGGAGTTCCACCTTGGTGGGCAAAACGAAAAGCCAAACTGAGGCAAGCTACGGGGACAGAGCTCTGGACGGAGCTGGGGTAAGAACAAAGGCAGGCACTGACTTCTGGTCCAGTTCACTCAGCACCCGGCGCACAGCTGCATACTGCACATTGGCCTCTGTCAGTGCACGGAGGACGTTGTCCTGGGCGGCCAGGTTCTGTTCCAGGTACACCTTCAGCTGGTCATACTTCTTCAGCTGTTCCTCAAACAGTTTCTGAGGCAAGATGGGGACAATACCACCTAAGGATACCACCTAAGGAGAAGCCCACAAGCAGAGCCCTTTCTCGCTGCTCATCCAACCCACCTTCATCTCTGAGTGGTCAGCGGTGACCAGAGAGGCAGTGATGTCATCCTTCTGGATCAGCTCTCGGAGCTGCTGTTCCAGGGATACACGCTGGTCCCGCATCTCCTGCACCTTGGCTAGGATGCGCTTTAGGTTTTGCAGAACAGCCTTGTCCTCTGAGGGGAGCAGCAGTCAGTGAGGTCAAAGAAACCCTAGTTCCAAGCCTTTCCCCATGGCAATGGGCGGGGCTTACCTTGGGTGAGGGCTGGTGTGGGTAGGGCAGCCCGCACCTGGTCCAGTGGTCCACTGAGCAGGCGCAAGTTACCAACATGCAGATTCATAGCACGATGCAGCTCACTGTTGGTGAAGGAAGCCTTTTCATGCACTTCCATGTACTTGGCCCATTCTCGCCTCACTTCTGCAAGCTCAGCCTTGCCAACAGAGGGGCCAGGGCCAGCCCCAGCCTGGCCCAGGGTCTCCTGTAGTTTCTGCTCTTGCAGCTCATCTTCCTCCAGTAGATCCCTGATGTCCTTCAGGGAGGCCTCCACATCCGTGAACACCCCTGACAGCACTGAGGTGTATTGAGGGTAGACATTGAGGTAGGCAGACCAGGCACCACTCTGCCTTCTGCCCCCAAGACACTGAAATGCCCACTTAGATTAGAGCCTGTTTCCCAGTACTTGCTAAACTCCACAAACACAGGAAGTGATCCAAGGAAACATTTGGGTGGTACATGCCTGGGCCAGGGCTTCACCAGCATCCTCAGTGGGGGAGGCCATGGCAAATGGCTTGCATGCTACCCCTGCATCTGTCTGCTGTGTGCTTTGCTCACCCTGCATAGACTGGACAAGGTTCTTGACAGTGTCGGGCCGGACACTGAGTGCCGCACACTTCTCCATGAGCTGGGGTGGGATATGGTTGTAGGCATCCAAGTTGTCCACTGTGTCAGGGTCGAGCTGCATGGAGTCCATGAACTGACTAGGGAAGGAGGAGGGATGACAAGATGGATGGATGCTGGGCTGGCTCAACTCCTTCCACATGAAGAGGTTGATCCCTCCACTGAAACTAGACTGAAGACTTAGCAGAGAGAATTGTAACCTTTCCCTCATCGAATACCACATGGCCTAGTAGGCTATACCCAGGCACTGACACAACTGGTGCCTCCACAGCACATCAACACCTACAGTCTAGATGGAGACTCTGGGCAGGGAGGCAGGAAGCCTGGTGTGTACCCACCCCCACCACTTGTTCCGTACTTACTCTAGAACCTCATTCTTATCTTCAATCTTGGCCAGCATTTCCCGAAGCAGCTTGGCCTTCTCCTCACTATGGAATAAACAGCAGTTGCTAGAGACCTGTATTCTTGAGAGAGCCTCTCTGCCAAGGAAAGGGCCAGTCCCTCCTACACACCTGTACAGTGATGAGGCCTCGTGGGCAGCCATGGGTACCAACTTGGCAAAGATATCAGGACCTGTAACAGCTGGGTCTGTGGGGTTTACTGGCAAGGGCTTCACCAAGGGGGCTCCTAAGAGCAGGGAGCATCATAGAGATCAGGCTCATATGAAAACCCAAAGCAGTCTCTCCCTATCCCATCTTCTGCCAACCCCACTCCTCAGCTTCCCCTCAGCTGTCAGACCTTTCACAGGCTGAAGGGTATCCAGTGCTGGCACAGCCTCATGGTAGATAAAGTCATTGTCCTTCTTGGCAGAATTATATCTGGGAGTCAGGAATGGGGAGGGGACAGATTACCAAGGACCCAAAAACTAGATTCCCAAGGCACTGTTAGCTTCCTCCCAAGAATGCAAGGATAACCACCCTAGTCCCACACACTCACTTTCCCCCAATGACATCCATAGCAAAGCGAAGTGCATCTTGCACGGTGTCAGGCTGGCCCTGTGAAGTAGAGATAAGAGATAACCAAGGCCAGTGTTGAGATCTGTCAGGTCAGCTAGCTCTGCCTTCACGGCTCCGAAGGGCAGCCACATGTGGTCAGCTTTACCTTGGCCAACTTGATGGCTTCATTAAGCTTGTCCAGGGCACTCTGGAAGTAGGCCACCTGTGGAGGACAAAACCTGGTCTGTCCTTCCCTGCCCAGACCCTGTATGTTCCATACCCCTCATCCTACCTGACGATCGCATCACTGACCAGAAGACCAGCATCTCAGGTAGCAGATGCCAGCCAAGTCAACAGCCCCCAAACAGCTCCATGTTAGCTTACACCTCCCAAGAGCCATCCTCCCTGTGGGGAGCCCACCATGTCTCCTGAGAGCCTTAAAAATGCGGGCTGCAAGGTAGTGATGACTTGGCACATGGTGTGGGGAGGAAGACCAGGGGACAAGGGTGGGGCAGAGAGGACCAGTTCCAATACGATGTAAAGACAATCAAAATCCCAGAACACACGCTCAGTGCTCTGCCCCCTTACCCACAGTCCACTCACCCGTTCCCCAAACTTCTGCTGCTCCTCAGCCTGCTTCCCCATGTGTAGCTGGGAGAGAGGAATAAGCATCACGACTTGTCTCCTAGGCTACGCCATCGGGCTCACTCCACACCCAGCAACCCTCACATACATGAGCCACCGCTGCAAAGTAGTACATCTTCATCTGCACCAGTCTCTTCCAGTCTTTCTGGATGCGCCCCAGCAGGGAAGCAGTCTCAGGGTTTTCCAAGGCCCGGCAAGCCTCCTTATAGTAATCTACCACCTGGGAGTTGGGATGAGTCCAGTCACCAGGGACCAGGGGCAGAGCAACCTGTCCATCCTTAGCCCACTTCCTACCTGTGCACTGATGCGGGCGACTAGAAAGCTCTTCCGGTTGTCCAGCATGGACTTCTCCAAAAGGCACTCCTGAGCCTGACCCTGGAGCAACAAGTGCAGGTCACCTGAAAGCCTTTTCCTTCCTGGGAACCAAGGGACAGACAAAAAAAATCCCCTCTCCTCTAGTCTCCCCCAGAATTAACACACTGTGCCTGCTCTTTCTGAAACTCAAAAGACCCAACACCAAGGCCTCTTTCCTGCCTGTCCGTTACAGGCACACGGCTGGCCCAGGGTCTAGACAGAACTGCCTCCTCCCTTAGTCACTTCTTCTCCAAGTCAACTTAAAGTTAGGGATGGTGGCTCATGATTAACCCCAAAAGACAGAGACAGGGGGATTAGCCATGATGCAGAAGCAGGCATGGGCTACACATCAAGTTTCAGACCAGCCTGGGCAATAGAATAGGACCCTATCTCAAAACAAACAAAAGCACTTGGCCTGCCGGGCACCTCCTCCTCACCAGCATGAGGTTGACATTGAGGGTAAGGATCTGGCGACTCATGTCCACACTGAAGGCCTGTGGGAAGTGTTCACGCAAATAGGCAAAGGCGCCTGCTGCGCACTGGAAGTGGGTGCAGGAGACTTTCATGCCCTGGGAGGGAAGAGGTGAAGACGTCACTTCCGTCAAAGCCCTCCCCCCATGGCACATGCACATGCCCAATGTCCCCAATCCTCACCTCCTCAGATACCCGCTTGTCCATAGCCCCCAGCATGGAGTGCAGTGCACCTAGAGAGGCAGGGGACACTCTGTTAGGAGAGCCTGGGGATCTTCCCAGGCTGCCTGCTCCTGTGCTGAGACTGAGGCCGAGGGGCACTGCTGTCATCCAGTCAGAGAAACAGGTCTGATACCTGGGCCGTCAGTGCAAGGGTTCCCGAGGAAGAACAATCACAAACCTAGCCAAATCCTTTCTCCGGTTATGCACCTGGCTGGGGGTAAAGCAGGGAGGAGCCCCCATTCTTTCTCTCAGCCAACAGCACAACTGACTTGAAGGGCAGTCTAAGGCCAGCTCTGTCCTCCCTCCCTGAGGTGATCTGAAGCCATTCATTGAGGAGTGGGGGTGATACTATCCAGGCAAAGAGAGGCCATGCTCCCTATTGGAGTAAGTATACAGTGACAACTTTTGTGATAGTCAGGCCAGCAGAGCAGTCCTTTAAACAGTGACTTCCCAAGGCCCCAGAAAACAGCAGAAGTGCCTGTATAGCTGTGTCAGAAGTCGGGGAGGGGTTAGAACCCAGGCTTCTTCCTTTCAGTCACCCATAGCCTTTTTGGCCATCTGACCTAAAGAACTGAGACTCTGGGCTGACAGGGCTTGGAGGAGAGTCCATGGAAGGACCAAGCTGCTCACCGAGATTGTAGAGAATACAGGCTTGCTCGTACTTGATGTCTTCATGGGCCACAGACTTGCCTGAGAAGATCTCAGTCCTGCAGACATTCCAGCCATCTCAGTCATATAGACGGTGGGAGCTGCCCTGGGCCCATGGGTCAGGGGAGGGGACCAACTACCCCAGTATGAGACAGGGGTCTATGGGAGATCACACATAACCCACTCCCCGTCTTGTGCAGTACGGAGAGAAGAGCGGGGAAAGGATCAAGCCTATCACCAGGCATCCCAGCTGTCCAAGTATCTTCTAAGCTCTCAACTTCCCTGCCCAGTCTACCAGCGCTCACCAGGTGACAGCAACAGCAGCCTCCTGGCCTGAGCCCATGGGCACCCGACTCTGTAGGTAGTGTAGCTGGCCAAGGTACTTTCGAAGGACACTGCAGCCCTCAAAGTCCCGGGCAACACGAATAGCATTCTGGGAAGCAGGATGGAAGAAAGAGACTCATCATCACTAGAATTCCAGAGAAAGTCCTTTCTATGCCCACAGCTATCGGATATACAATTCTGGCAGCCAAGACTGGCAGAATGAGTCTGTCCCACATTTCTAGAAGATACTCTGCAATGTGCTTTAAATTTTTTACTATATTTAACTTTTCACTTTTTTTTTGGTTTTTCGAGACAGGGTTTCTCTGTGTAGCCCTGGCTGTCCTGGAACTCACTCTGTAGACCAGGCTGGCCTCGAACTCAGAAATCCGCGTGCCTCTGCCTCCCAAGTGCTGGGATTAAAGGCGTGTGCCACCACCGCCTGGCTAACTTTTTACTTTTAAAAAATATTATTTTATGTATAGGTGTTTTGCCTGTATGAATGTGCACCACGTGCATGCCTGGTGTCTGTGGAGACCAGAAGAGGGCATTGGCTTCCCTGGAATTGGAGTTCTATATGGCTGTAAGCTGTCATGTGGGTGCTGGGAATCGAACCTGAGTCCTCTAGAAGAGCAGCAGTGCTCTCAAGTGTTGAGACATTACTCCAGTTTGACCCACAGTTCTGTATCCTGGAACCAGGAGGCAGGGATAGAGGAACAGTTGTTTAAGGCCATTCTTGGCTACAAGGCAAATCTGAAACAGCCTGAGTTACATGAGACCCTGCATCAAAAAATGATGTGTGTGTGGGGGGGGGGGCACATATCCAAGACAAAGAAAAAAAAATCCTTGAATGTGCATACAAAAGCAGTTCTCACAACACTGCCAGATTTAAAAGCTGGGCGACACAAGACTTTCCATTAAAGAAGACTGTTTACATGACTTATGTCAAGGCTACTCACACAAGAAAATAGTCTACAGCTAAACTAAAGACAAAGGTTGCTATGGATATACTAAGATTTCAATGACATGCTACTAGGCAAAAAACACAAACAAACAAAAAACACCAGATGAATATAGTGTGATCTTATTTCAATAAAAGCATATAATATACAAATAAATATACAGACCAAAATGGGGGAAAAAATCAGATGACTATAGCTCAAAATGCTGACAGTAATTATTTATGGGTAGTGAATGTATGTGTGCATGTAGAGTGAATATATGCACACGTGTGCGTGTGTGCAGGTGCATGTACCCAAGGTTGACATCAGGTATCTTCCACGATCACCTGCCACCTTGTCTTTTGAAACAGGGTCTCTCAGGAAACCCAGAGCTCTCCACCTGGCTGGACTGGCTACTCATCTCCACTCCCCCACCCTTCACCCCCTGCCAAGCACTAGGGTTACAAACGTGCACGACCACATCAGCAGGGTGAACTCTAACCACTGAACCATCTTTCCAGCTCCAGAAGTATCGAAGATGAGAGCTGCCATGGATGTCTGTAATCCCAGTACCCATAGTGGCCCAGGTTAGCCTACAGCTTGTACCACTAAGGATAAGGGCCAGCCAGTTCTCTTGGTGTATTCCTTTAATCCCAGTGCTTGGAACACAGAGGGAACTGATCTCTTTGAGTCTGAAACTAGCTTGGTCTACACAGGACAGCCAGGGCTACACAGAGAAAACCAGTCTCAAACAAAGAACAATGGAGTGTGAGGATACCCGGGTGGTAGACTGCTTGTCTGGCACCCATGAAGCCTTGGGCCTGACCCTAGCACCACAGAACCATCTTAGCACTTAAGATGAGGAAGTAGGAGGGTCAAAACTTCAAGATCACCTTCAGCTGCATACAATGTGTCTAGACCTCTGTGGGTTACGTGAGATTATGTCTCAAAAATAGACAAGTTAGACAGCTTAGCAGGTAAAAATACTTGCTGCCAAACCTGAAGATATGAGTTCAATCCCCAGTACAGCAAAATAATTAAGATTTAAACATAAAGAAACAATGCTTATATCCCAGAACTTTTGGGACAGAAGCAAGACCAGCCTGAACTACATTGAGATGCTACATATAAGAAAGTAAAATGGCTGGGTGGTGGTGGCGCACACCTTTAATCCCAGCACTTGGGAGGCAGAGGCAGGCGGATTTCTGAGTTCCAGGCCAGCCTGGTCTACAGAGTGAGTTCCAGGACAGTTAGGACTACACAGAGAAACCCTGTCTCGAAAAACAAAACAAAACAAAACAAACAAACAAACAAACAAAAAACAAAAAACAAAAAAACAAAAAAAAGAAAGAAAGTAAAATGAACTCTCTTTTATTTTGGTGCTTTTATAGACAGACAGACAGACAGACAACCCTAAATCCAAATATGACCACAGTAGAATACAGAGTTATGTTTTGTTTCTTTAAAACCTCTTTAGCAAGCTGGGCAGTGATGGTGCATGCCCTTGATCCCAGCACTTAGGAGGCAGAGGCAGGTGGATTTCTGAGTTTGAGGCCAGCCTGGTCTAGAGTGAGTTCCAGGACAGCCAGGGCTATACAGAGAAACCCTGTCTCGAAAAACCAAAAAAACAAACAAACAAACAAAACAAAACAAAACAACAACAACATAAAACCAAACCTCTAGCAAACCAATTAAATTTGGCCCTACATAAAAATACCTTCTCCTACCTGTCTGAGTAACTCCAGCTTCTTTAGTTCCTCATTGTAGGCTTCTGGGTTCTCTCCATAATTCTTCAGGACAAACTAGAGAGAGAGAGAAAACCATAAGCAGAATGATCTGCAGACCTGCTGAGTCTGAGGCAGCACGGATACTGATTCTAACAGTAACAGCCTCCTCTTCCTCGGGACTAGTGAGAACGAAGACTGAACACCCTGCGAAAACCCCTCAACAGGACCCTCAGTGCTACAGCCTTCTCCAGAGATGCCAGAAGTCTACCAGTTCAGGGAGCGAGCTGAGGTCCTCAAAGGGTCACCAGCTAAAACCTCATTCAAGGATACTCTCTTCTAGATTCACAACTCTAACTCTAAGGCAAAAGGCACCAAACAAGAAGAGCAAGAGAACAAACCCTTCACACCAGCGCCTCCTGGCGGGGAACACACCAATGAAAAAGTGTTCTACATTTTCCTCCACTCAAGAAGTCAGAGGGAGCATGATGAGAAAGGAGCCATCATGGAATGGGTGTCACCCAAAAACAGCAGGGCTGGAGAGACAGTTCAGCAGTTTCAGACGGTTCAGAGAAGAAGCTGATCTTCCAGAGGACATGGGTTCAATTCCCACACCCACAGGGCAGCTCACAACCATCTGTAATTTCCATTCCAGAACCCTCTGCAGGCCTTCCTTCACAATGTGGTACACAGATACACATGCAGGCAAAATACTTGTACACATAAATAAAAAATTAATTTAAATAAATAATGATAACAGACAGCAGGGCTGGGGAGGTTCAGCCGGTAAAGGGCTCCCCTGTCTCCCATAAAGGACTGACTATATTTGATCCTGAGTGCCTCATAGTGCAGCCATGGCAGTTCACACTTGTGATCCCAGCACCCAGGGTGGAGAGAAATCTGTTTCTCCTCAAACAGTGCTGGTGGGAATATGAATTATAGGAGTAAGTAGAAAGCCCTTCCTGGGGACCTAGGTTTAACCTCCAGCAACTAACTACAGGAGGGCCCATAAATGTCTATTGCTCCAATTCCAGAGGATCCAACGTCTTCTCACCTTGAAAGGCACCAGACACACATGTGGAACACAGATATACATACAGATAAAACATTCATAAACATCAAATTAAAATAAGTCTTAAAAAATAAAGTAACTGCTGGGCAGTGGTGGCCCACGCCTTTAATCCCAACACTTGGGAGGCAGAGACAGGCGGATTTCTGAGTTCCAGGCCAGCCTGGTCTACAGAGTGAGTTCCAGGACAGCCAGGGCTACACAGAGAAACCCTGTCTCGAAAACAAACAAACAAACAAACAAACAAACAAACAAACAAGAAAGAGGCCAACCTGGCCTACATAACAAGTTTCTGTCTGGCCAGAGCTACAACCTTCTTAAAAAATCTTCTATATCACAGGTAAGACATGTGTGATTAGCCTATGATCTTTTGTAGCGCTGAAGGTCATTCAACACTGAGGGGATGAGGAAGTCTGCTTCTCCATGGTGCACTTGTTCTGAGCTGTTACTCTCTTATAATAACACATGATACAAAACTGTGTCACTAATGATCACTGGAATAAGAATTCTGAATCACGCCATCGCTTGCAGGTTAGAGAAAGGGAAGATCACTGACTAACAATAGGGAGAGTAGGACCCTGAGGCAGACTTCCCGACACCAACGGTCCTCTACCTCACAGTCTCTTCTATTAGCATGTTCTCTTTCTGCATACTCTTAATTTGTTATAATGCCTTCAAATTTCACCATGCTAATTAAAGCGATAAGCAAATAAAGCATTAAAAGGTATTGCATGCAACTTTTTTTTTTTTTTTGGTTTTTCGAGACAGAGTTTCTCTGTGTAGCCCTGGCTATCCTGGAACTCTGTAGACCAGGCTGGCCTCGAACTCAGAAATCCACCTGCCTCTGCCTCCCAAGTGCTGGGATTAAAGGCGTGCGCCACCACCGCCCAGCCACATGGAACTGTTTAAAGGCCTGTCTCACTGTTGTCTAGGCTGGGCTTTGACTCCTAGGCCCACATGGTTCTCCCACCCCAGCATCCCATGTGGCTGGGAGCACAGGTGTGCACCGAAATGCACCATGTATGTCCAGTTCAGCACACACACTGCTTATGCCTTTACTTTTTAAACTTCCCTTCCATTTCCAGAGCTGAATCGAATCTAGGTCATTCCGTGGGCTGTACTAAAAAAATGCACATAAAATTAAGTCGTGCATACAATGTTGTTATTTTACACATGATCAGTTGCTGAATTTCAAATGAAACAAAACTTTATTCAGACAACAGTGTTGCCAAGTAAAGCTTTCAGCCCAGTCATGTCATCAAACCTGACAATTACAGGTCAAAGGTACAGGCCTGAGAGCAGACTCTCTAAATCCTATCCTAGTCTCAAAGACTCCCTCCACAGTCCTTTTGATCAGCCAGTTGGTTTCTTCTGAACAGCACGAGTGAGGAAGATATAGGCTACAACTCCCTGTACTACAAGACCCTGTCTTAAAAAGGGTGTGGCGGATGGGGGAGCCAGGTAGAGACAGTTCTGTTGGCAAAGTGCTTGTCACACAAGCAAGCATGAAGGCTTGACTTCAATTCCCAGCATCCACATGAACAGCTGTGCACATTGCCTCAACTCTGTAATCCCAGTGCTGGAGAGATGATAGAGACCCCTGGGTTTGATAGTCAGCTACCCTACTCTGCAAGCCTCAGGTACCAGTGAGAGACCCTATCTCAAAAACTAAGGTAGACAGCTCCTTAAGAACTATACTTGAGGTAGGCCTCTAGCCATCACATGCATACGTGTAGACACACAAACATGTACACATACACACACCAAAGAATTGATTTCTTTCTAAGAAAAGAATCTGGTCTAACCCTGAGTGAAATGTATACAGGCTTCTGATGTTTGAAATTAAGTCAGGAAAGACTATGAACCATCCAGGTTATCATAATGGGACCATTCCACACATTAACATAGATAGAAAGACAGGTTCAGGCAGATCAGCTGGTCTTCTCATCTGTGATAAGACATAAAACAGACCCACACCACAGATAACCGACAATATTTCATATACTTTGTGTCCTCCGCCGATGAGCATGGGGGGTGGTTAGGCTTCAGTTCTTCTCATTTACCTGTCCTGTGGAAATTCTAGTAGAGACAAAAATTCCTCAAAGCTGAAAACCCAGATGTGACCAAGAGGAGCAGCAGGACGAAGCAAGGAGCATGTGCTTCCTTCAGAGCAAGCTGACAGACAGGACAAAGAGCCTGTCTGTGCTAAGCACATGAGGGAATTCGGAGGAAGCATGGCTTAACTGCGAGGTGAAGGAGCTTGACGCCAGAAGTCAAGAGTGACCTGAGCAAGGCAGCAGCTGGACATGGAGTGTGAAAGGCCCCACGGAAGAGGACAAGGAGTGAGGCTACAGAGGCAGGCTTCCCGGAGGCCTCTGACGGGAAATGAGCATTCCAAGATCAGTCAGAGCGAGAGGAGAAACCAAATGGAGGCATAGTGGGTGCCCAGAGTGTATCATTCAAACGTAAGCTCAACGAAGGCAGGAATTTTCCAAGTCATTGTACTCCCAGGTCTGCATGTGTAATAGGCACTCAATGAGAGAACAAGGGATGGCTACACCACCTCAGTCTAAGTGAGCCTGAGTGTAGCTGGTTACGGTAGGTGTCTGGGAAAGAACTGATTTTCTATATTAAGACATGTGGCCAAATCATGCACTTGTAAAGAGCATAGGACTCTCCTTTATACATTTTCAGTGAGTCGGTCCCCTGGGCCTCCAAAGGGTAATATAGAATTGACGATGTGCTCACTGATAAAGGATTTGCCTCATCTGAACCCCTGGGTTCAGTCCCTAGAACTGAAAAGAAGGGTTACGGGAAGCAGTGCTTGTCCACTAAGGGCTTATGAGCCCAGGTGTGCTAACCTAGTTTAGCACTGCAGCTCAAAACTGGCTTACTCTTCTTACTCCTATTTCATATAAAGGAAGGGAAGTCACATCCATTCGGAATGACAGCAATACTGTTAAAAGAAAAACTAAACTTACATTTAATGAAGTTTATCTGAGGAAAAGCAAAGACGTATTGATTTGTGAACAAGGCATTCTTCCAAAGAGCCACTTCAGAGACCTGCAGCCTACCCTAAAGCTCAGAAAACAACTTAGTTATGGTGTCATCAACCAGTCAACAGTTACACATCAACTAGTTAAATGTTTACAGGTGAGTGAACTGACTACAGTGTTTCCTGCCAACAACCAAAATTAATATCACTGTGATAGTCCTACACTGAGGCTGGACATGGGAGCGGACACAAGGCCCAGAGTTCACTCTAGCACCACCAAGCAACAACCAAAACCCTGTACTGTTTGGATCTTTTGGGTCCAATGCAAGTGCCCAACACAAATCTCTTCAGAAGGGTATTCCTGTACCTTGTAGATAGTTCTACTCTTTTTTTTTTTTTTACATATATTTATTTACTTATTTTGTCTATGGGTACTCTAGCTACATGTACACCTTCATGCCAGAAGACGGCATCATGTGGTTGCTGGGGACCCAGGATCCTTGAAAGAGCCAACAGTGCTCCTAACTGCTGAGCCACCTCTCCAGGCCCTGATATTTTTACTCTTTAAATTGCTCCAACTTTTTTTTTTTTTTTTTTTTTTTGGTTTTTTCGAGACAGGGTTTCTCTGTGTAGCCCTGGCTGTCCTGGAACTCACTCGGTAGACCAGGCTGGCCTAGAACTCAGAAATCCGCCTGCCTCTGCCTCCCAAGTGCTGGGATTAAAGGCATGCGCTACCACCGCCCGGCAAATTGCTCAAACTTTTAAATTTCCTCTACAACGCTATGGATACCTTGTGTTAAGTGGTAAGGGGCTGTATTATAGGGATTTAATTCAGTAACAAAGCCCTTGCCTAGCATGCCTAGCAGACCCTGGATTTAAACCCCAGCACCATTAAAAAAAAAAAAAAAAAAAAAAAAAGACCTTGGAAGACTGCTTGTATTGCCAAGGCTGAACCAATTTTTACTCTACCTCTCCTGGGTTTCCACCAAGTCAACAGTAGAGTTTCTGCATTTAGAGTAAGGATAGAGAATGACAACGAGACCAGAGGCAAACCGTAGGATGAGGACTCTATTGTCAGGGAAGAGTGAGTTCCAAGGCTCTGGAGTGGTTTCTGCAGAATCTCCTCTAACGTTCAGGGAAATGTATGTACGTGTGTGTTTCCTTTTGAGATAGGCTCTTACTATGTACAGTTCTTGCTCTCCTGGAACTATGTAGACTAGGCTGCTCCTGAGCTCAGAAATCCATCTGCCTCTACTTCCCAAGTGCTGGGATTGATGGTGTGTGTGGCCATGCCCAGTAAGAACTGTGTTTCTGGAGCAACACCTCTCACTGAGAACAGGTGCTCTCAGTCTTGGCCAGAATAAGAAAGGTTACATTCAAACAGAAATTTCCTTGAGCTGATGCGGTGACATTTGCTTGTAATCCTAGCACCGGGGAAGCTGAGGCAAGAAGATCAGGAATTCAAGCTTAGCCTCTGCTATATAGCAAATTTGAGGCCATAACTACCTGTAATTCTGTGGGGCCCTGTCTTAACCAATGTTCCCACCCTCCAAAACCTAGGAGTTTTGGAACTGAGAATATGTCTTGTTTTGGAACTGAGAATATGTCTTGTTTTGAGACAGGCTCTCACTATGTAGCCCAGGAATTCAATCTTCCTGCCTGTTTCCCAAATGCATACATATAACCACCATATTTGACTAGCCTGAGATATTATTATTATTATTATTAAAATACATGTGGTTTTTGCACGTGAATGCAGGTGCTCTCAGAGGCCAGGAGTCTCATCTCCCACCCCACCATCCCCAAATTGGAGATACCAGTAGTTTTGAGGTGGCCCACCAATGTGGGTCATGAGAACCAAACTTCCGTTAAGAGCAGATGCTTTATTTTCTACTGGCCATCTGTCTAGCCCCTGGGCAAAGATTTTTTTTTTCATGAATTTAGGGTCAACATGATCTAAATCTAATTTAAATTCCCTCTAGACCAGTGGTTTTCAACCTGTGGTTCACGAACCCCTGGGAGATTTGAATGATTTTCATAGGGGCTGCCTAAGATCATCTGCATATATGATTCATAACAGTAGCAAAATTACGGTTATGAAGTAGCATAAAAGTAATTTTATGGCTGGGAGTCACCACAACATGAGCACTATATTAAGGGGACAGCAGTAGTAAGTTTGAGAACCACTGCTCTAGACTGTCAGTCATTTGACAAACATTTCCCTAGGTAGTGGGTATCAGGCTAAAGGAATGTGGAGCGGCCCCTCTGCTATCCCAACTGAATATGGGGTTAAAACACAGCACATACAGGAGCAGAGTGTAGTAGAGCATACCTTTAATATCAACACTTAGGAGGCCAAAGCAGGCCTGTGGGTTTGAGGCCTGCCTAGTCTACACAGTAAGTTCCAGGATAGCCAAAGCTATAGTGAGACCCTGTCTTGAAAAAACAAACAGTCGGGCAGTGGTGGCGCATGCCTTTAATCCCAGCACTTGGGAGGCAGAGGCAGTCAGACTTCTGAGTTCGAGGCCAGCCTGGTCTACAGAGTGAGTTCCAGGACAGCCAAGGCTACATAGAGAAACCCTGTCTCAAAAAACAAACAATCAACAACAACAACAAAAACCAAACAACCAAAACCCAGTATATATAGGGCCAGAGCAGCAGGGTCAGGGGAGGAAGGCACTTGCTGGCAAGTCTAACTATCTAGTTTGATTGCCTAGATCTGCCTTGTAGAAAGAGAACACTAACTCCTGCAAGTTGACCTCTGGCCTCCAAACAAATGTACTGCCATGCCTGAACCCACACATCTAGACATACACACAAATAAAGATTTAAAACAGCACACAGAACTGTTGTTAAGAAAAGGGTGAAGGGAAAGAAATTCGGAAAAGGAAAAGACTTGAGGAAAGCTTTTTGGAAGTCAGAGCTTCAACCGGACCTTGAAAGTTGAATGGAACCAATTCACAGAGATTAAAGAATGGCTCTATCTCCACTCTGTGGGGCAAACATGAGAGCTTTTTAGGTAGAACAGTGGTCCTCAACTTGTGGGCCTCAACCCCTGTGGGGTGGCATATCAGATACCCTGCATATCAGATATTTGTACTGTGATTCCTAACAGCAAAATTAACAGGTATGAAGTAGCAACCACGGAGGTAAAATGATTTCCACAAAGGCACAACAAGGAGAAAAGGCCTGTTAAGGAAACAGGAAGTAATGACTATGAACAGAACGTGGAGCACCTCTACCAGAAACACAGTCAAACATATAGCACATAACAGGACTGAGACAAAAGATCAAACAATTAGGCTACATCAGAGAGAATCCTGAATGGAAAACTAAAAATACTGGCTTTACTCTGTACGACTCTGTATAACCAGGGCTCAGAATACTCTATCTTCCTCAGTTTTGATACATTTTAGAAAAATTCACCTCATTATATTTGCATTAAACAGAAGACGGGTAAGAATTAACAAAATTCTGTAAATTTAGATCAACTAGCTTAATATGCTGGTCTTACAGATGCGGGAGGCGTACGTATGGGATGGAGGTGTATATCTCTGTGGAAGAGCACTTGTCTAGCTTCTTGTGCCAGGCTCTGTCTGGGCCTGATACCCACCACTTGGACATATACACACCTGGCACCTGAACGCACCTCTCCCATCCTTAGGCATCTAACCAATTTGGGCCTGAACTGTGGAAGTACTGGTATGAAGAGAATCTGGGAGGCAAGTCCATCGGAAACTATTTCCAAAACCCATTTTCTTTCTCCTCCCCCTTTCCCTAAACACCACAGCGTGGTAAAGGATTCTAGACTGTCTACTCCAACAGCTGCTGTACTAAATCCCCAAGACTCCTCATGGCTTCCCAATTGTCCACTTCTGCTAAGGCAGTAGCTCTCTGCGAGGTTACCCAATTCCACATCACCACACCTGACCTCACCACGGAAAACCCTTGCCTCAGTGAACTCCGAAGGACTGCTCTACCCAACACAATGACACATAGGCTGCCAAGAGCCCTACCGTGACTCAAGCCCTCTTATCAACAAGAAACTGTGTCTTTTGGTCCAAAGGAACTTTGGAACAGAAATTCTGTAAGGAGACCACACAGAATTGGAGAGTCTCTCTCTCTCTCTCTCTCTCTCTCTCTCTCTCTCTCTCTCTCACACACACACACACACACACACACACACACACACACACTCACACACTCACACACTCTTAGAGCCAGACATTTCTATGGGCCACGGGGGTTCCGGCCTTAAACACACATTCTTTCCTAGTCCGGTCGTGAACTGGGAGCCCACCGAGGCTCGTTCCTAGCATAGACTCTGTAAAACCTAGACCGCCATCACTCCCCGTGCAGGCTCCCTGGACGCGGAGCAACAGGGCAGAGCTGCGTCCAGGAACGTCACAGCAAGGAAGCGCTGACCCTCGGCAGAAACGCAGGTGGTCCAGGACAAAAGTCGGGAAAGGGGTTTCCAAAAAGATGCAGTGCGAGTCGGAGATAAGGATGATGCGCCGGCACGGGAGGGGAGGGCCATCCTAAAGGAAAACGCCTGGCCCGAGCTGCGACGGAACCCGAGGAGGGACAGGCGCGCAGGGGGCGTCACGCGCGGGCAGACGACGGAGATGCGCGGCGAAGGTGTGCTCACCTTCTTCACCGCAGACTGGAAATGAAAGTCACCGGCCTCCTTCAGGTCCAGCCAGATCATGGGCATCCGGGGCACGGCCTCCATTGCGGGTAGCACCTAGCGGCCCCAGGGCCGCTCCCCTCCCAGGTCCAGCAGCTGCCTCAGCCGCGCGCGCAACCCCGCCCCTCCACGCCGGAAGCTGCTCGTCACGCGGAGTGACGCAACCCCCCCACAGCCTGCTGGGAGGTGCAGTTCGTCCCCCGGGTAGTCTTTTTGCACAGGCGCAGTCCTCTTCGCGCATGCTCAGTCTTCTCGCGCGAAGGGTCTTGGGTGGAGGGACGAGCCAATCCACGGTGAAGGGGCTTCTGGGAATAGTGATCTCCTCCACTAAGCTCGAGGCTTCGCTGGGATTATATGTTTTGTGTATCGTTTTTCTTCCACCTGGGAGGGCCCTTCAAAAACTCACCCATGAATCTGTAATTCCAAATATTGAGAGCGGCGAAGGACGGGGACAGGTGCTACATTAGAGAAAGACGAGCGTGATATAGTGGGGAGAGGGGTCGTGAAGACAGCCTTGAGCCATGCATACTGTATGGCGGGATGGAACCCAATCTAAAAATGCCAAGGGATTCATTCTGTCAGCGATGAGGGTGCAGGGACACTGCTCCACACCACCACCCTCTGCTGCCTGAGGAGTTCTTAGTAGGGTACATTTAACAGCCACGTTAACACCTAAGAAGGCTGCGACTCTGGAAGGGACTATACAATGACAAGCATTTGTCTCTGGAGACACTTGTAAAACAGGAATTTTAAAGCTGTATGTGTGTATTGCTAAATGTTAGAGAAATAATGGAGTTGTTGGTGGTGGGTGGCCCCTCCTATAATCCCCACACCCTGGAGGCTGAGAGAAGAGACTAGGTCATTTTAAGGCTGGACTGGGCAAGTAACAATACATTGTCTGAATTTTTAAAAATAAGGAAACGGAGAAAGTAGTGAGTGGCCTTTTGTAGTCTTCTAGGAGACCAGTGATTGTGGCTTTGGGTGAAAGGAGTGGAAGGAGGCTTTTTTTTTTTTTTATAAAGTGGGTAGATAATTCACTTGGAGCAACATCTGAGAACTATTTTGAAAACAAAAGTATCTTAAGTTGGGGTGGGTACATGTTAGGAATGAGATCAAAGTTGATTTCCAAGTTTCTGCCTGGTGTATGTAGGTTGTTAACTGACAGACATGAGGAAATTGAGAGGAACATTTAGAAGGGAGAGCAAAACTTCAGGTCTATTTTGAGTGAAGATGGGGACAGATGCATTTAGAGGCAATGTAGAGCCCAAGAATAAAGATTCTTTATTAATAAGATTAATAAGACAGGTTTCCCTGACCCAGGTAGGGCCTCTGCACAGAGCTAACAAGACATCTCCATACTCAGTAAAAGACTTGTCTTCTTGCCAAATGGAGACAGCAAAAACAAAACAAAACTTTTTTATTATTAAGAGTATGTTAGTGACTGGAGTGATTGCTTAGTCGATAAGAACACTAGCTGCTGCTCTTCCAGGGGACCTGGGTTTCATTTCAGCATCTACGTGGCAGTTCCCAGCAGTCTATAACTCTGGTACCAGATCTGAAGCCGCCTTCTGGGCTTCAGGGTCCACATATGTGGTACACAGACATACATATGTGTCAAGCAAAACACCTATACACGTACAAGAATTTAAAAAATGAAATGAAAAGAGTATGTTAGTCTGGGGAGATGACTCAGAAGGTGAGGTGTTGCCACAGAAACGTGGGAATCTGAGTGCAATCCTGGGAATCCACCAAAAGATTGAAAACTGGCTCCACAAAGTTGTCCTCTGAGTTGTACATGTGCACCATGGCCTGTGTGCACCCCCAATCCATTATGCATGTACACAATAAAGCTAATTTTTGAAAGTCGGAAGCTGGCCAGTGCAGCTATTTATTCTCTGTGTCTGTGTTTCCTGGATACAGTGAGGTGAATTCTGCCACCAAGGCCCTCCATACTATAAGTTGTTGAAGCCCTTGAAGATATGGGGCAAAATATATCTTCCTTTTAACTTTCAGGTATTGTCACAGCAATTAGATTTGAGAACAAAAGGAGTTGTTTGTGGGAAGAGTTTCATTATGAATTATAACGCTCTGGAGATGGATGATGGGGGAGGGGTGTAAAATAGCAAGTATGCCTAATAGCTTAGAGCCTTCAAATGGTTGAAATTGTAAAGTTTACATTAGATGTGCTTTACTGCAAGAATGGGGTGGGGAGGATGCAAGATTTTTCACTACGCTAGCCAGAGGTGGGTAGCACACTCTTACAATCCCAGCTTGTGAGAGGTGAATGTGTTAGACTGAAGGGCAAACCCTGTCTAGACTATGTGGTAAGTTCCAGGCCGGCTTGTGCTTCATCAGAACCTGCCTCTAAACAAACACTGCAGATACTTTTTCGGCAAAACTCGGGAACAACAGTTGAGTCCCAGTCAAAAGGAAGCCTAGTGAGTACAGTATTGTTGAGCAAAGAGATTCAACAGCTTAGATACCAAAAATGAGGCCAGGAAGGGATCAATGTGGGCTGGAACAGGGAGGGGCCAGGGGTGTAGCAGGAAGTCTTAATTCTTGTAAGAAAGACCATCTAAGGAAGGGCCATTCCAGTGGGTGGCACTGGAGGAAAAGCTCTAGGATTCAGAGCAATCAAGTAGCTGTCTCTGCATCTTAAGCATCCCATCCCTATTGGCTGCCCTCCCCTGAGCCTCACTCCTTATTTGGCAGTGCCAGAGCTTGAGCCCAGTGTGCTGTGTGTGCTAGGCAAGCACTCTGCACCTTCGCTGACCTCCATCCCTAGTCCTCTCTCCTCTGAAGAATGGTTATCCCTGGCCCCAAATGATACTTCTCACACTAAAGTACTACAAACAAAGGTGTGAGTTCTGGGGTATATACACAGTTGCTATAGCAGAGTACCGTAGACTGGATGAGCCAGACAGCAGGAATTTAAGGCTGGGAATGAGGCTCAACTGTAGCATACTTTCCTAGCAAACGTGAAGCCCTGAGTTCAATGCTCAGTTACAGTAATTGGCATGAAAGTATCTATCATAGATGTCAAATGCTGACTCTGGGGCTGGGCTGAGCTGGGCTGGGCTGGGGAAGGTGAAAGGGCAGAAGGTAACACACGCACACGCACACGCACACGCACACGCACACGCACACGCACACGCACACGCACACGCACACCATTCAGAGGATGTCCCCTACCACTTACCCTGTTCCCCAGCAAAGCAGGAAGTTACAGGTAACATAAGCAGTGATACAAGGAAAGAGTTGGCCCTAACACCAGGGGGCAGCAAACACCACCTTAAGACAGGTCAGCTTGTTCTCTCACGACCTTTCCCTCAAGTAAGCTGCAAGGACCCTTAAAGATACACTGAAAGCCTTCCTCCTGTTATCAATGTGGAAAGGTAAGTCTGGGCTTTGGGAGTTGACCACTCAAACTCCCCCCCCCAGCAGGTGAATGTAAGAGTCCAGGCTAGAGGTGGGTCATTTATTCAGCCGATTTTACTTGACCCCCCCTCAGAGTCCCACAAAATGTTTTAGGTGCTGTTGAACAAAACAGGTGAACATCTCTGCCCTCAAGAAAGACAACATTTTAAAAATGGGCCCAAGATATGGTACAAGGCAGACACTCAGTATTTGGAAGACTGAAGTTTGAGGGCAGCCTGGGCTACTTAGGAGAAACCTGTCTCAAGCAACAGAGGAAGGAGAGAAAAAAGATGAAAGAATTAGAAAAGGAAGAGAAAGAAGTAGAGGAAAAGGGTGAGAAATACACACACACATACGGGGGGGGGGGGATGAATATACAATCTGGATGGAAACTACATGGACAGTCAAAATTGTGTAAAAGATGTGCTGTCTCACCAGTAACCAGGGAAATGCAAACCAAACTCCACTGAGATGCCATTTTCAGACTGCTGTCTATAATCCAGTTAATAACTCATGCAGTCTTTATCAGGAATGAGTTACTTTCATAGTACAGCTAAATTAAACTTGTTTGTTTGTTTTCAAGATGAGGTCTCTGTGTAGACCTGACTGTCCTGGAGCTAGCTCTGTAGATCAAACTGGCCTCAAACTCACAGAGATCCACCTGCCTCTGCCTCTCAGAGCTGGAATAAAAAGGTATGTGCCACTACCACATGGATAAAATTGGCACTCTTGATTCCTTGGCCCATAATTCCCTTCCTACTTGTCTGTGAGCTCTGAAAAGAGTCCAAACCACCCCAAACAGGAAGCTTTGAGCTTTCTCTCTTTGCCTCCCTTGGCTCAAAATCCTGAATCACTTCTTTACAGGGCAGGAAAACAGGCACAGAAGAGGAAAGTGTTCTCCCAAAATATCATATGATTGTGAGAACCAGGCCACAGGAGGGGAAAGGGGCAGGGTGGGGTGGGGTGAGGATGAAGTTACACTAGTGTCCTGACTCTTCTGGTCTCAGACTTGGCAAAGCAGAGGCCAGAGCAGGAGCTGGGGTTCGAAAACTAGGGCAGGAACTGGGGCCGGGGCCGGGTCAGGAGCACCCACCTCGCATTGCTTCCCTTCCAGCCATCATCCAGGTTCTTGAAGCTTGGGAGAAAGACTTCTTCCTTACACCTAAAGAGAGGGTGGACGTGCCCCAGCAGGGAGCAAAGAAGCTGCTCTTCTCTGCCCCTCTTTCTTCCAGACGGTCCTTCAAAAAATCCAAGACAATGTTGGGCACTTTTCCCTGGAAAAAGATTCCAACACAGGAGATTTTCAAGTACCTTTGAGGCCTATCCAGGAGAACCAGAACATGGTCCTGGCACTTACGGTCACTTAGCCAGCAGATGGCATGAAGGCCATAGTATTGCCGGACCTTGACTACAGGCTTCCAATCCTGTACAAAAAAGCCCAGCCGATTCCAAAATATGTTTAGTGGGGCTTCCTTTTTATTTCATTTTTCTTTTCTTTTAAGCTTATATTTTGAATTACATTTTGTCTGTATGTGTGTGGGGGATTGGGGGGGGGGGGTTGCATGTATGACAGCCTAGGTGTGGAGGTCAGAGGACAACTTGAGGAAGTTGGTTCTATCCTTCTACCATATGGGTCCCAGGAACGGAATTCGAGCAGCAGACTCGGCAAGCAAGCATCTTTTTTGTTTGTCATTTTGAGACAGAGTCTCACCTAGCCTAGGCCAGTCTCAACTTGGTACACAGCAAAGGATGTCCTTTAACTCTGATTCTCTTGCCTGCCTCCACTTCCTAGGAGCTGAGATTGCAGAGACTACCTTTCTTAGCTTATCCGTGGAATTCCTAAGGCATCATTTATTTGTTTCTTTGTTTATTTATTGGTTTTTTGAGACAGGGTTTCTCTGTGTAAGCCTGGCTGTCCTGGAACTCACTCTGTAGACCAGGCTGGCCTCGAACTCAGAAATCCACCTGCCTCTGCCTCCCAAGTGCTGGGATTAAAGGTGTGCGCCACCACTGCCCAGCTTGTTTGTTTATTTAATGGGGAAAAGGGGTGTGCATGCCATGGTCCACGTGTGGAGGTCAGGGGAGAACTTGCCAGACTCAGTTCTTTCCTTCCACTGTGTGGGTCCTGGGGATCAAACCTGTGTTGTCAGGTTTGGTAGGAAGGGTCCTTACCACTTAATCATTCCACCAACTCAAAATCCTTTTTTTTTAGGACTGTTTCATTTGGGGATAAGGGATACTTTTGTACTTGTGTCTCCACATGGAAGAAAACAACAGGGTTCGATCCCTCTCATGCCTAGAACACAGTTGTAAATTGAAACCACTGATAGACAGGACCTCCAGGTTCCAGAGCCTTCAAGAGTGTTTCCATGTCTACACACACACACCCCTCTGTCTGGTGCAAGGCAGCAAACAGTAGCTCAGTCAAACATACTGGACTTTGCAAGGAGTGCCTACAGGTTGGATACTACACCGTTGGGTGTGCCAAAACTACTGGGTCAGGGGTGAGGTTTAGAACATGAGGAAAGGGGAAAGGCCTGTCAGGTGTGTCTTCATGCGAGCACTGTGGCCTGAGCCACTTTCTTCACCTAGTTCACCTTGCTCAGACCACTTGAGCAAGGCCTTCGGAATGTGTGTCCACCTCCTGACCACACATTACAGAAATGGGAAGGGGAGAGCTGAGAAGGAAAGGGCTTTCCCAAGGGCCCCTGGGAGTTGAGTTGGGTCTTTCTTCACAGTTTAGCAGCCCCTATGAAGTCTTTTGTCTAGACCTGATATGTTAGATGGGACTGTATGTTACATGGGACTAGGTGGGCATACAGAATTTGGGGTGGGGGAACCTACCTGAACCTGATCTTTTGGAGTTCATAGGTGGACAGATTTCTTCTGGAGGTGGGGGGTGCTCTTCCTGCAAATAAATGCCCATGACCACTGAGCCCCTCTTCATTCTTACAGGCCTTATTTTCTTTGTTAATTTGGGGGACCATATGTGTCTCAGGCTTGTGGAGAGCCATGGCTTAGAAATCTTCAGACAGCACTGAGTCTGAAGCCTTGACTTTTTTCTTCAGTGCTGGGGACTGTAACCTGGCACCCACACATGCCAGGTGAGTGCTCCACCAATGAGCAGCATCCCTGACCCCCAGAGCCTTGATTTTACCACATCCTTTACCTTCTAATGGCAATATTATACTTTTTAATTAAAAATTTTAAAAGATGTATTTTTCTGCCGGGCAGTGGTGGCGCACGCCTTTAATCCCAGCACTTGGGAGGCAGAGGCAGGTGGATTTCTGAGTTCGAGCCCAGCCTGGTCTACAGAGTGAGTTCCAGGACAGCCAGGGCTACTCAGAGAAACCCTGTCCTGAAAAAAACCAAAAAAAAAAAAAATGTATTTTCTGTATATGCCTGAGTGTATATAGATGCCCTTGGAAGCCAGAAAAGGGTGTCAGATGCCTTGTGACCTTCCATGTGGGTTCCTGGGGTGAACCTGGGTTCTCAGCAAGAGCAGCAAATGCCCCTTACCACTGAGCTATCTTGAAGCCTCTTTATTAAATTTTATATACAATATTTTTTGCTTACATTTCCCCTGCTCTCAAATCATCCCAGGTCCTCCACACCTCTCTGTCCACTGAACTTTGTAGTCTTTCTCTCTTTAAAAACAAAACCAAACCTGTAGCTATGGATGTCCTTGAACTATTGACCTCCCTGCCTCCACTTCCTAAGTATTGGGGTTACAGGTATCTGCCACCACTCTAAACCTGAAATATAAAACATTCAGTGTTAAAACAATTATGGACAATTCACATAACTGTATTTTAAAATGTGCAAGCTGAGTGCCCAGACCACCTACTCAGGAGGTGGAAGCAGGAAAATTACCTGAGCCTAGAAATTAAAGCCCTGCCTGGGCCACACACCAAGACTCTATATCTTAAGAAGGAAAATAAGATAGGAAGGGATGGAGGGAAGAAGAGAGGGAGGGGAAAAGAGAGGGAAGTAGGGAGGGAGGGAAAGAAGAAGGGAGGGAGGGAAGAGATGGGAGGGCAGGCAATTGTTTACAAATCTGTACTAAGCCTACTTTCCCCCTTTTTGCAGGGAGCAGGGGTTAAGACAGGGTCTCTCTATGTAGCCCTGGCTGTCCTGGAGCTCACTCTGTAGACAAGGCTGGTGGCAAACTCACAGAGATCTCTGCCTGCCTCTGCCTCATGAGTGCTGGGATTGACACCTGACCACTCTCCTTTCCTTAATGTCTTTAAAAAAGATAAAGCCACTGTTATTTTGCTTTATACGTATAAGTGTTTTGCCTACATGTGTGTCTGCGCCATGTGTGTTCCTGTTCCCGAGGAAGTCAGAAGAGAGCACTGGCTCCCTGAAACTGGAGTCACAAGCAGAACCCAAGCTTTCTGCAAGTGCCAGGGTCTTAACTAACCATCGAGTCACTTCTCCAGCCCCTACCTGCTCACTTCTCTAAATCCTAACTCAAAAAGTCTAACTCTCTCATTTCCATCTCTTCTTTGGACACCAGCCCACATCTTAAGCATGTTTACCCTGAGCCCCTGGCCGTCTCAGTGTTTCCTCTGAAGGCTCCTCCCCTCCCTTAGTCCACACATACTTTCTACAGAGACTTGCAGACCCTAACTCAAAAGGGTTGGCTTTCTGTTTTCCTTTTAGCCTTCCTTCTCCTGGCAGTTACTGGGATTTCCAACTTGCCTGCCTTTTTTTCCCTCTCTCAAACTCTAGCTGTGAGAAACAAACTGATTAATTAATTAAAGAAAAAATAGTAAAGAAACTTTTCAAGGATTTGGATGAGCATTCCTCTAAAGACAGACAGACAGACAGACAGACAGACAGACAGACACTAAGCACATAAAAAAACACACTAAAATAATTAACCTTTAGGAAAATGCAAATCAAAACCACAATAAAACAACATTCTATCACCAGTGCTGCATTCAAGAAGCTAAAGCAAGAAGTTCTTGAATTTGAGGTCAAAATAACCTTTTGAAACAGAGGTAGGGTTGCAAGATGGTTAGTAATCATTTTGAAACAAGGATACGGTTGCCTTTTCCTGGATTAGAAAGTGCAGAACCATTTATAGTTAAGGTTACAGGTGGGGCATAGGCCAATCCTTGGGAAACAGGTTTACTCATAAGCAGGAATGAGCCTAGTCTGTCTTTACTATAAAACGGTTTTTAAGCCTAAGATGGAGGCAGGCTGGTTTGTCACCTGCTTTCTGATCTCTTTTAGGAGAACAATGGCTCCTTAGTCATGGGATGACTGGAAAGCTAAAAGCATTTCCCTCTAGCAGAAAGGTGGGGTCTCTTTGGTCCTCTTTTTAAGCTGCTTCCTGGGACTACCTATACCCACACACAGGAATACTTGTCCCTTTGCACAGAGAGCTCTGTAAGGAGCAGGTCCTTAACAGAGCTGACTCCATATTGTAATAGGAAAGAAAACAAGTCTGGACAAGTCCAGAAAACAAGTTTGGAGATGTTTTAAAGTATTATGATAACCGAAAGTCTACCTGCAATGAAGTCATAGCCTACAGATAACCAGACACATCTGGTTATTTGGTTATCTGCCATGTACGTCAGAAGTAACCCCAATTCAAGCATAAAATAGGAGCCCCTGGCCGGAGCACTTCATCACACTAGTAGCTCCATTCAGGCCTCCTCTGCAGCTGAGAGACCAAGCACTCTGCAGCATGGATCATCAAAGCAGCAGCCGAGAGACTGACTGACGCCCCTATCTTCATGGTCAAGCACTCTCCGGACCTGAGCTGTTGGAAACTGCAATCATAAGGACTCAGGTCATATAACTCACGAATAATGATGTACTTATTGCTATGCTTATTTCTTTGGTAATTAGCAATTTATTATTTGTGTTAACTGTACAGATATTGATAGAAGCAATGCATAGGAAATGTGGCAATACCTTGTTGTTACAATAGCTTTGGCATTGGCGATAATATATTGTCTGTTGTGCATTATTAAGGAGTAATTAGCCGGGCGGTGGTGGCGCACGCCTTTAATCCCAGCACTTGGGAGGCAGAGGCAGGCGGATTTCTGAGTCTACAGAGTGAGTTCCAGGACAGCCAGGGTTACACAGAGAAACCCTGTCTCAAAAAAAAAACCAAAAAAACAAAATAAAAACAAAAAAAAAAAGCAATTAAATATCAAACCTCTGTCTCTGGTATACTCTCTCCCCTCTCGTGGAACTGACCATCTCACAGTCAATCCTGTATATGATTCCCGAGTGGAGAGGACCTGTTGCTCCTCTCCCTGCTGGGACCCTAAAACCTTATCTCAACCTGCTCAGTCAGATAACATACTGGGCTCAAGACAAGCTGCTAGAGGCAAAACACAGTGAAGATGTTGATGTCAACTCTGTGAGGGACTGGAGGGCCACGAATTATCAGGTCTTAATGTTTCAAAGTTTTATTCTTGATCTTATCCAAAAGACCAAGAACGACTGACGGAGAGATGGCTGGTGGGTAAAGATATTTACTTTGTAAGCCTGATGCCCTGACGTTTATCCTAGGACCCACATGGAAAGAGAGAACTGTTAGGAACCAGGTACTTCCCCACTCCGCCTTCAGTGACACTCACCACTGGCCGCTAAATGCAACACATTTCCACTGTTATCAGGAGGAGTACCCTTTATAAAGTCCCTGCCATAAAGGCCTGTGCTGCTGTCTCTCTCCCTCTCTCTCCCTCTCCTATTCTCCCTCTCTCCCTCCTCTCAATCTCCCCATCTCCCCTCCCCCCTCTTCTATTGTGTCTGCTCAACAGACCCCTCTCAAATAGACCTCTCTTATGAGACCTGCTGCATGGCATGACTCTGTGGCATTCCTTGGCCCTGACCTGCTAAGATCTTCTTCCATCACAAAACCCTAACAAGAACAAGTTCCACAAAGTTGTCCTCTGACTTCCACACTTGTGTCATGACTATGTGTGCACGTACACATACTAAATAATAAAATTTAATAAATAAATACATTTTATTTTACCTATTTATTGAGACCGAGTCTCACTGTGTAGTCTTCCTATAACTCCTTATGTAGGCCAGACTGGTCTTGAACTCACAGAGACCTTCGATAAATAAGCCCCTTGAGTTGCAACTAGCCGGGCCCCATCCTAGACTTCCAGCCCCTTGAGATGGAGGTGGCCAAGCTCTACCCTACAGGGACAAGAAAGTCCAAGATCAAGCCACAGAATTCCACCAATCCCTGAGCTTGCTCCAAGATCAAGTCACAAAATCCCACCAATCCCAGACCACCCTGGAAAGCTCCCCTTGCCCCCAAGAAACACTAAATCAAGCCTGCCTTCTGCTCAGCTCTCTGTAGCTTCTTCTCATCCCCAGCAGAGGTAGTCACCCTCTTGTGTCTTTCCCAATATATCTTGTGTGATGATTTTTGCAGTTTCTTGGTTGGCTCCCTATGGCTATAATTCCTTTTCCTCAGAGCTCTAATGCTTATATCCTCCTGCCTCTGCCTACCAAGTGCTGGAATTGAAGGTGTACACTACCACATCATACCTTTATTTTTTTTATGTGAAAATCTTTATTGGATATTTTATTTACATTTCAGATGCCACCCCCTTTCCCCATTTCCCCTCCCTAGAAAACCCCTATCCCATCCCCACTTTTGCTTTTATACTATTTTTTTTTAATGTTAATCAAAGGCTTTATAAGTTTGACAATGCTCAATATCAATCAGAAGTGTAACCCAATACCCAACCTAGATATATCAACTATCTTTGACTGGCGGGGACATTCAAATATCCACCTCCATGTCCCCTCCACCTCTTGTCACCTAGCTCCTCCTCTCCTTCTCCTCCTCTCCTTACTCCTCCCATCTTAGCTCCTCCCACATATCACTCTTTCTGTTAAAACTTTTCTCTTAGAATACAATTAGAGCATAACTATACCAATTTGTGTCAGTAAGATACAAGATAGACCTAATACCCAGTCCATCATTTTGTTGACTAAACAGAACCTCTGTCGTCCCTCCTAACTAAAAGACTTAATTCTGAACCTGGCTTTTTTTCTTGGCTTTAGAATGTATGTCAGCTGAAAACCATCCTCTCAAACCTTTTCTCACAAAGTACATGGCTGGGATCGGCTACGAGACTATAAGTCTTCAACCCGTCAGAAATCCAGAATGACTGAGTTAACTGAAATTATAGGAAGCACAAAGCATAGCTTCTAAAATTTAGCCAAATTATAGAGACCCCTGAGCACCTGGACAGTCCCTATACTACAAAACGTTGGAGCATTCGATCTTCAGCCTTCTGGCCCAGGATCATCTGACAGACCTAGTGATGCAGAATTATTAAGGACTGATTACTCTGTCTTGGCAGATATAATCAGTCGACTATTCCGCAAGTGTGTCCTTTTCTGGACAGTAATTTGTCTGTAGATGAAAAGAGACAATTCTTGCCTAGTGGCTGTCTTACCACAACTGAAGTAACTCCAAAGATGCTCAATTTCTTCTTAGAATCCAAGACAGGAAGCTGTCAGGAGCAGACAAGTCTCTAATCAAAATGGACATTAATACAGAAACGTCAATTCTATAGACTTCTGACGTTTTGAAAACCAACTATCCATGTAAGGCAATCTGGACTATTGTTTGTTAACTCCTCTCAGCTAAATAAAATAGAAAACACCCTAATAATAAACTCAAAGCCATGAATTTGCTATAGGCCCTTAACTCACAGGCTAACCATCGCAAATCAGTTTAAAAAGTTAAAGAAGGACTGGGTCTAAGCCTTGTATTCCTAAATGTGTTATATAGGCACAATGCCTATGAGAGTAACAATATTAATCTCACTTTTATATCAATAAGAAGCTGATACCAATGAAAACCTTAAAAGTGAAACCAAAGTAAATTTTGTACCATTTAAGAAATTATAACTTCATCTTAATAACAATTATACATATTTCTACCAATAGGTTATGGCTATGCAATAAATCCTAGCTAATCCTCCCTGTTCCAACAAAACCACTACTTTTCCCTAGAAAGATAGCCCAGTATTAACCACCTCAGTTCCCAAGCCCACAGAATAGAAACCGTGGCCGACTCCTCATTAACTTCTTCAAGCTGATTTTGGGTGTTGAGATATTAGAAGAGGGACAGGGGGAAGAGTAAATTGATAAGCCTCTGATGTCTGTGTCTTCACTGTATCCAGCTGCAATTCCAGGACATCAGAGGTTCGAGCAGGTCTGCTCAGCTCACTTGATGAGTAGATACACCAAGGCTGTGTATTCTGCAATACACAATTCTCAAAACACATTTTAGTATCAAGATAATATTTTGTTTGAATTCTGGACTCTAGTCTTCTGGCGGCCTGACTCTATCATGTCTAATCCATATAATTTTGGGAGTTTCTATGAGGGTATACTCCCACCATCCTCCCATTTCCACCTCCCTGCTCTCAAATTCCCCAACACTAGGGAATCCAAACTTTCAGGTACCTAGGCTGTCCACTTCCACTGATGCCTGGCAAGGCCACCCTCAACTACCTATACAGGTGAAGTCATGAGTCCCTTCCTTTGTGTTCTCGGGCAGGAGATTTTAGAATGGCTACTCCATCTTGTTTCTTAGGGCCATTTGCTTGAAAAATTGTTTTCCAGTCTTTTACTCTGAGGTAGAGTCTGTCTTTGTCACTGAGGTGGGTTTCCTGTATGCAGCAAAATGCTGGGCCCTGTTTATGTATCCAGTCCATTAGCCTATGTGTTTTAATTGGGGGATTGAGTCCATTGATGTTAACAGATGTTAAGGAACAGTGATTGTTGCTTCTTGTTATTTTTGTTATTAGAGGTGAAATTATCTTTGTGTGGCTATCTTCTTTTGGATTTGTTGGAAGAGGATTACTTTCTTGCTCTTTCTAGGGTATAATTTCCCTTCTTGTATTAAAGCTTTCCTGCTATTATCCTTTGTAATGCTGGGTTTGTGGAAAGATATTGTGTAAATTTGGTTTTGTTGTGGAATATCTTGGTTTCTCCATCTATGGTAATTGAGAGTTTTGTTGGGTATAGTAACCTGGGCTGGCATTTGTGTTCTCTTAGGATCTGTATGACATCTGTCCAGCATCTTCTAGCTTTTATAGTATCTGGTGAGAAGTCTGGTGTAATTCTGATAGGTCTGCCTTTATATGTTACTTGGCCTTTCTCCCTTACTGCATTTAATATTCTTTCTTTGTTTTGTGCACTTGGTGTTTTGATTATTATGTGACAGGAGATATTTCTTTTCTGGTCTAGTCTATTTGGCGTTCTATAGGCTTCTTGTATGTTTATGGGCATCTCGTTCTTTAGATTAGGGAAGTTTTCTTTTATAATTCTGTTGAAGATATTTATTGGCCCTTTAAGTTGGGAATCTTCATTCTCATCTATACCTATTATCCTTAGGTTTGGTCTCTTCATTGTGTCCTGGATTTCCTGAACGTTTTGTGTCAAGAACTTTTTGCATTTTGCATTTTCTTGGACAGTTGTGTCAATATTTTCTTTCTTTCTTTGTTTTTTTTTTTTTTTTCTTCGAGACAGGGTTTCTCTGAGTAGCCCTGGCTGTCCTGGAACTCACTCTGTAGACCAGGCTGACCTCGAACTCAGAAATCCACCTGCCTCTGCCTCCCAAGTACTGGGATTAAAGGCGCATGCCACCACTGCCCAGTGTGTCAATATTTTCTATGGTATCTTCTGCACCTGAGATTCTCTCTTCTATCTCTTATATTCTGTTGGTGATGCTTGCATCTGTGACTCCTGATTTCTTTCCTAGGTTTTCTATCTCCAGAATAGTCTCCCTTTGTGATTTCTTTATTGTTTCTACTTCCATTTTTATGTCCTGGATGGTTTTGTTCAATTCCTTTACCTGTTTGGTTGTGTTCTCTTGTAATTCTTTAAGGAATTTTTGTGTTTCCTCTTTAAGGGCTTCTACCTGTCTACCTGTGTTCTCCTCAAATTCTTTGAGAGTGTTATTTTTGTTTTTCTTAAAGTCCTCTATCATCATCATTAGAAGTTATTTTATATCTAAATCTTGTTTTCCTAGTACTATGGAAAATTCAGGAATTTCTTGTGTGGGAGAACTAGGTTCTACTGATGCCAAATACCCTGGGTTGCTGATGCTTATATTCTTGTGCTTGCCTTTTGCCATCTGGATCTCCTTAGTGCTTCCTGCCCTGTCTCTGACTGGAGCCTGTCTTTCCTATTATCTTGATTTTTATCAGAACTGTGTGGGGTGGGTGTTACTACTGGGGTAAGAACTGGGGCCCAAAATCTGCTCAGTGCTCCGGGCCAGGAGTGACTTCCTGGGTCCTAGTGGGTCCCAGTTACTCCCTGTTTGGAGTGGGTATTGCTGTCTGCTTACCTAAGATAATGCCATGGTTAGAGCACCTGGGAGCCCCCGCTTCCTCTGGGTTCTTAGAGATTGGGGGCAGAGCTGCTGCCTGGGATCTGCTCAGTGCTCAGGCCCAGACAGGAAGGCATACCTTTATTTTTTAAAGAATGGGTTTTATTTTGTAGCTCTGGCTGTCTTGAGATTCACTTTGAAAACCAGTCTGGCCTTGAACTCACAGAGATCCACCTGGCTGTGTCTCCCAAGTACTGGGTTTAAAGATGTGTGCCATCATGCCCAGTCCATGAGTGAAATTTAAAGGCCAAGAGGTGATGACATTCAGAGTTTTAAAAGTTCATGTATTTTAGAAATGTAGTTAACACAGTGGGTAGCACCTTGAGTGTGGCTTCAAAACATCTTTTTGTGATCCTGGAGGATGAACTCATATGTGGCGTCCATGGGTTTTGGGTAGCTATTTTTGGGATCAACGCAGAAGAGCCAGGTAGACACAGAAGAGCTGTGAACAGGCAGGTCTGGAGGGAGTCAACAGGGACACTGAGGCCCAGAGTTAACATGCATGCCCAGCCTGCCCACAAGTCTCTTGCTCCTAGCTTAGGACTCATTTTAATGTCCTGGTCTATTGCCCAAACCTCCTTACCTTTCTTGGCCAACAGTGTTTCATAACATTGGCTAATATTTGATCTCTAGCCAAGTAAGGAAGGGGCCCTCTTTCTAGAGGGACCAGCCCTTTATGTCACCAGCAGTCCTTGGGCAAGGCAGTCTCAATATCATCTAAATAAAAGGGGCTGAGAGTGGCAGTGTGTCAGGAACAATGGCAAGGCTGTGGAAGACCTTTGTATTGGCGGTGGCCTTGGCTGTGGTCGCCTGTGAGGCCCAACGCCAATTAAGATATGAGGATATTGTTGATAGGGCCATAGAGGCATACAACCATGGGCAGCAAGGAAGACCCCTCTTCCGCCTGCTAAGTGCCACCCCACCTTCTAGTCAGGTGAGTATCTGCCATCCCAGCCTGGGAAACAGGCAGTGTAGGTTTCTCTTACCTGGGCACTGGGGATGTAGCTCATTTGTTAGAGTATCTGCCTTGCATGCAAGAAAGCCTGAATTTGAACCCCAGCACTCAACAGATGGAGGTAGGAAGATCAGAAGTTCAGGGTTAGTCTCAGCTAGGTAATAAGTTCTAGGCCAGCCACTTCTATTCACATGTAGGACAAGTCTGTACTCTCAGCTTGTCTTCTGGCATGAGACATGAAGGGAAGGGACTTTTGCTCCTATTTTATACAAGAGGATACTGAAGGGCAGTCACAAGAGTATCACATAACCATTTGTGGGAAAGATTACAACCTCTCCTGTTTTTTTAGACAGAATGTCATGTAGCCCAGGCTTCATGGAACTTGCTATGTAGATCAGGCTGGCCTTTAACTCCTGCTCCTCCTGCTACCTCCTCCCAAGGGTTGAGATTACAGGTGTATGCCACCACACCCGATTGAACCCTTTATTTATGTTACCCTAACTAGCCTGGAACTTGCTATGTAGATCAGGCTGGCCTTGAACTCACAAGAGATCTACCTGCCCCAGTCTCTGAGCGCTGAGATTCAGGTGTGTACCACCACTGACTTTACCCTGTAGATCTCTGTTATGGTCATTTAATAAGTTCCAGATTTTGGGGTACTTGGGCTAGACTGATGCAGGCAGTAACACATGACCCCTCGTGATACTTTGTTCCCTAATCTGTAGAAGAGAGATGCTCACGAGTTCTCTGTTGCTTCTTTAGAACCCCTCTGCCAATATCCCACTCCAGTTCAGGATTAAAGAGACAGTGTGCACTTCCACCCAAGAGAGACAGCCTAAAACCTGCGACTTCCTGGAGGATGGGGTGAGTCACCTTCTTCCAGCTCCCAGACTGCCTCGTGGAGGAGGAGAAGTTCCCTCTTCTCTTGCCTTCTTCCATGTCACCTGGACACTTTACCAGCAGTTGTAATGTTGAGGCCTTTTTACAAATCAGATTTTTTTGGCCCAGAGATGGTTTGGTGGATTGAAGAAACCCTGGGATCCATGTGGTGGAGAGAGCTGACTTTCACAGCTGTTGTCTAACTTGTATAGACATTACTCTCACACAACTCAAGTCATCAAAGAAAAAACAATCTCTCTTTAACACCCTTTCTTAGTATATATTATTGCAATTACTTACTCCAGTAGCAACATGTGGCTCAGTGTAGAATCTTATTTCACATGTACAAGGCCCTGGATTGGATTTTCCTGGTGCCACCAAAAGAAAAAAAAAAAGAACAAAATGACAAAGTGTCCATAATCCATCTATAGATGTTGCTGTTTAAAGACAGAATCAGAAAAGATAACATTTTAGAAATGTTCTTTTACCATTCACATTTAAAATAATGGTTAAATTTACTGACTCATAACTCATGACCCAGGAACAAGCATCATCTGTTGACAGGTCTTCACCCATAGTCTTCAACAGACACGGCTTTCTCTGGGCATGGTAACTTACGATTACCTCTCCTGTAATCGTTTCTGTGCATGTCCTGCCGTTTATATTAATGGGTGTGCATCTGTCTCTCCCAGCCACTCTTTTCTGGGTCTAGCTTGCATCTCTTATTTGAGGAAAGTCCCTGCCTCTTTCCAGAAATGTGACAAGGTGTCTCTAGCTCTTGTCCCACTCACCTACAGGAGGAGAGAGACTGCACAGGGAGATTCTTCAGAAGGCGGCAGTCAACCTCCTTGACCTTGACCTGTGACAGGGATTGCAGTAGAGAGGTGAGCAGATTTACTGCCCCATGTCCACTCTGGGCTTCTCACCACAGAGGCCCTATCCTGAGGTTAACTATCCCCTCGTGCTGGGCTCTCTCCTGGGCTCTGGGAGACACTGAGGCGCTGTGTATGTGCTACATTCACAGGGTCTTCATCTGAAAAAAAAAACTAAGCCTTTCCCAGCAAGTCCTTCAAAAAGTGTAGCATGTCCTGTGTCAGTATGGCTCAGACCGTCTCACTGTTAGGAGACGGGGAACTTGGGAGAGTTCTAGAGGAGACTCTGGGGCTCTGGAACATCAAATTTCTGGCCTCAAGATGGCCTATGGAAGTCCACTTCCCCCTAATTCAGATCTTCTCAGGCCCTCTGGCCTCCCATGGATGGAGGCCAGGCCTCCATGACTCATCAAGCCCTTGTAGCTAATGCCTCGGTTGCCTTCCCGTCTTCTGGAGGGGAAGACCACAGTCAGGTTAGGAAAGGACCATATCTACTGTGATGGTGGTGACTGTCCTGCATCTTTCCTGCAGCGTACCCAAGTGGACAGTTTTAACGATGATGAAAAGGAAGAAGACTCCGAAAAGAACAAGTTCGAAGGTCTGCCCCCTCACATCAAGGACCTTTACGAAAACAACAAGAATGATATCATCAGCAACATCCTGAATAACTTCTAGGGCTGGAAAGAGGAGGGAGGCGCTGCCTGCTTCTCTGACCTCTTTACCTCCACTACCCATCTCCCCTGCTGCCTTCAGGACCCGCCCCTGCTCCCTACGCTTCCCAGGAACACCCTCTCCAGAGTAGCTCTAGCTCCTAAAACAGCCTTTGCCCACTTACCTCCCCCTGCTGGGCCTCCCAGCTTTACCCTCTATCTGAAACTCTTCCTGACTCTTTAAGGTCCAACCTTAAAAGTTCCCTCCAGCAGGAAGCCTCCTCAATTCTCCCAGAGCCAAAGTCCTTCCCACATCTATTCACTCAATCCTCAAACCACACTGGTGTTACCTGCTGAGTCCCCAGCCAGATGACACTGTATCTATTCACAGCTGGGCCTCTGGGCCAGTTGCAGGTGGCTGTAGGATGAATTTTTCAATGATGTGCTCTTGGCATCCTGGGAGGACAAAACCCTGTGGACTCTTGCTCTTTGCCTAGTCACTGTGACACCAAATGCTCCTTTCCATACCCAGACCCCTTAACCGGATGTGGAAGGTGGGGTGGGGTGTGGTCAGTTCACCTTGAGGGAGGCCTGTAAGAGAGGTGCAATAAAATGCTTCTGAGATCCATGAGGACGTGAATGAATGATGCACAGGAGCTGGAATGGCTGAACGTGGTGTGAGGAGAGAGATGTGTCAGGCTCTGGGTTGGGGAGATCCAGACTCTGTGAGGCCAGAGAAGGGGCCATAAAGAAGTGAGGGACCAGCTAGATGGCTCAATGGGTAGGGGTGCTTGCCCCCAAACTGGACAACCTGAGTTCAATCCCAGGACCTATATGATGGAAAGAGAAAACTACTGAGGTTCTCTGACCTCTGCACCTGTGCTGTGGCATGCATGTACGGTGCACACATACATTCATGCTCTCTTGCGTGTGTACATACATTCATACAAAATAAAAGTGTCACATTTTTTCCTAATTTTTAAAAGAGAGGAACTAGGTATGGGGACAAAGGAGCTCAGAAAGGTAGACTAGTCTGTCCCCAGTCGCTTTGGCTGCCTTTAGTTCCTTAGCACAAAGGTCCAGTCAAAACTTTAAAACTTTCACTTGGGTATTAAAGAGATCACCATAATAATCATTATCAGAAGGTCACTGATTGTGTGTGTGTGAGACAGGGTCACGCCATTGAGAGGCCAAACCTACTCTATCTTGGGACTGGACTCCATCTTAAAAAAAAAAAAAGCCTGAGAACTTGGCCTGCAGCAGAGCCAAAGCAGCACCCAAGTCCCAGGGAGGACCCCACGGCTTGTCATTCCCAGGAAGGACTCCACGGCTTGCCATTGGCCCATACCCCACAGTCACTTCCTGGCTGCACCCAAGTCCCAGGAAGGACCCCACGGCTTGTCATTGGCCCATACCCCACAGTCACTCCCTGGCTGCACCCAAGTCCCAGGAAGGACCCACAACTTGCCATTGGCCCATACCCCACAGTCACTCCCTGGCTACTTCCTAGCAACAGTCAATCAAAGATTAGTTTGATTGTTTCAGATGTGCTTTCAGACCATTTGTGATTGTTCATTGTCTTGCTTCACAGCACCCACCTGTCACCTTACAGTAGACATTTTTTTAGATGCTTCCCAGGATGCACACCCCCTCACTTGCTCTCATTTCCCATAAAACTTTGTCCTGAAGAGAGTTCGGGGCTGCTTCACCAAACCATCCTGTGAGTTGGCGGTGAGTAGGCCCAAACTTGAGTTTGTGATAAAGAGACCCTAATGTGATTACATCGGAGTTGGCTTCTTGGTCATCTTTTGGGGTTCATGAATGCTTCCTGGCACAACACTGTATAGTCCAGGCTGATGTTAGACTCATAGCAATCCTACTCAGTCTCCCCAGTGTTTGGATTACAGATATGGCCCACTGCACCCAGCCTTACTTCTTTTAGTTACTCTTTGTTAACTGTAAATGAAGTATCTTTTGTTTTTGTAAAAAGATTTATTTATGTATATGAGTATATTGTACATGGTCACTATGTTCAGACACACCAGAAGAGGGCATCAGATCCCATTACAGATGGTTGTGAACCACCATGTGGTTGCTGGGAATTGAACTCAGGACCTCTGGAAGAGCAGTCAGTGCTCTTAACAGCTGAGCCATCTCTCCAGCCCCTTAATGAAGTATCTTAATACATAGCTGTCCTCCCCTTTCACTTCCTCTAACACCCCCTTCTACCCCTCAGCATCCTTACTATGTCCTCTCCCCCACTTCACGTCTTCTGAGTCCTGTTAGCGTTGCCTGTTGGAAAGCTGACTGATCTTGTGGACTCCAACTTGTCCAGGTAACCATATCTGCAGTGAGTTCATGGAAGAAGAGGTCATGTTATGTCCTGAAGGCAGTTTCACAACCCTCTACCCCTCTACCTTATCCTTCATCTCTGGGGTCATTCCATCCCTCTTCAGTGATGTTCCCTGCGACTTGGGTGGTGTGTGTGACACAGATGACCCACGTAGGAGTGAGCACTCAGTAGACACTTACCCTCAGCACTCTGACCAACTATGAATATCTGCATTAACACTGACCTCTGCCCATGGTTGGAAGGCACACTCATCTATGAGTATAAGCATATATATATATTTTTTTGTGTGGGGGGGTTTCAAGACAGGGTTTCTCTGTGTAGTCCTGGCTGTCCTGGAACTCACTCTGTAGACCAGGCTGGCCTCAAACTCAGAAATCCACCTGCCTCTGCCTCCCAAGTGCTGGGATTAAAGGCGTGAGCCACCACCGCCGGCAAGCATATATATTTAGAAGGTAGTTTGACAACATGTCTTGTAGAAAAACAACAATAGACAGGCCTGTTAACCAGTGAGCTACAGGCTTTCGGCCAGGTTTATAGTAACAGGCCCAAGTTACTATGGATCAGGCCTCAAACCCAGTCCCAAAGCAGCTGTCTACACACTTAACCTTTACACCACTACTGCACCAGAGGGCACATCATGCCTGGTGGGTCAGTATTACAGCATGCAGGGTTGGATGCAGGCACTCCACTCAGCCCTTTTCTCCACCAGTGGCCTGCACAACACCATCTGGTGATATGAGAGGAAGTGTTTAGGTCAGTTACAACTTTTTTTCTCTATGTCCTATAACATAGTATATTATGTCTTCAGCAACAGAGACATTAGACTGTGTTGTTTGGGGGCCTCTGGGACCTTCCTGCCTAGCAATTTGTAGGGGCTTGGTACTGAGATTTTCATTAAAAAAACACTTGTCTTTCATAGGGATCATTATCCAGCCATTCAAGGGCATCTATGTTCAAACTACTATTTTTTTTAATTCTAACTTTAGATTAATTAGTTTATAAAGTAGTGAGTTTTCAGCTGGGCAGATGTGTCACACACCTTTAATCCCAGCACTTGTGAGGCAGAGGCAGGAGAATCTCTGAGTTCAAGTCCAGCCTGGCCTATAGAATTAAGTTCCAGGACAGCCAGGGCTATGAAGAGAAACCCTGTCTTGAAAAACCAAAACTCAAACCAAACCAAATCAAACCAAACAAACAAAAATCAACAATAAAAACACCCAAATTAAACAAACAACCCCCCACCTCCACACATATACATAACACCCAGTGAGTTTCGACAGGGGTTGCCATACATACTTCATATTAGTTAACCCCTCTGGACCACCTTGTCACCTCTTCACCTCATACCCCAATCTCAGTTTAACCCTTCAAATCCCGTCAGCTCCAAGCCCCCTGCACCTCTACATCATGTATGCTACCGCCCTCTTTTCCTTTTCTTGAAAGTATTCTCTTGATTTTGGTGACAAATGAGCCTCAAGAAAATTGGTTGTCAGTCCAAGTCTAACACTGTTGCCATCTAACTCCTGTCACCATGCTTGTCACACAAGGGCTGAGCCATCTCCCCAGCCCAAGAGACCTTAAAATATTCTATTTTTAATTTAAAAAATGATTTTGTGTGTATGTGTGTGTGTGTCTGTGATAGTGTATCCCACGTGTGTGCAATGCCCTCAGAGGCCGAGAGAGGGGGTTGGGCCCTCTGAAGCTGGAGTTACAGGCAGTTTTTTTTTTTTTTTTCGTTTTTCGAGACAGGGTTTCTCTGTGTAGCCCTGGCTGTCCTGGAACTCACTGTGTAGACCAGGCTGGCCTCGAACTCAGAAATCCACCTGCCTCTGCCTCCTAAGTGCTGGGATTAAAGGCGTGCGCCACCACTGCCCGGCCTTACAGGCAGTTTTGAGCTGTGTAATGTTGATGAGATCCAAACTCAGGTTCTCTGGAAAAGCATGACGTTCCCTTAACTGCTGAGCCACCATCTTTTCAGCCAGATCTTTCTCCCCATTCCCCTCTCCTTTTTCTTTTTTTGAAATAGGATCTCACTATGTAGCTCTGGCTGTCCTGAAACTAGGCTGGCTTTGATCTCACAGAGACCCGCCTTCTTCTGCCTCCCAAGTGCTGGGATAAAGACGTGCGCCACCAGACCTGACCTCACACATAATCTTACATATTTTTTTCAGTGACTTCTCTGTGTACCAAGGTTCTAGACTCTCTAGCTGTTTGATTATGGATATACAGGAGTGGACCGGAGGTGCTGGACGGTCAACATGGTAGCTGGCTGCGCCCCACCGGGGAACTAGATCTATAGTTTTGTAGCAGTTGAGGAAAGGGAAAACTTGAGCACTGTGGCAGTCTGGACAGGGACAAATACGCAGCAGCAAATGCAGTCTCTGCGTATCTTCCACGGGCATCCGTTTGTAGGAAGTGAAACTCACAGATGCTATTTTTCTGTTGCTGATACAACACTATGACTATGGCAAATTATCAAAAGAAGAGTTTATCTGGGCTTACCGTTCTAGAGGGATAAGAGTCCATCGCGCCAGGGAATTGTGGCAGGGGGTGGCAGACATGGCTGCAGGGACAGTTGAGAGCTCACATCTTGATCTGATCCAGAAGCCGGAGGCAAAGATCTAGTGCAAAACTTTCGATATCTGGAAGCCTGCCCTCAGTGATGCACTTTCTCCAGCAAGGTCACATCTCCTAATCCTTGCCAAACAACTGCTAACTGGGACCAAGTATTCAAACGCCTGAGACTCACAGGGGATGTCTCCTTCGAACCTCTCAAAGACTGCTTTTTGCTAGAGGTTCATTTGGCTTTTCCCTCATTTTCATTGGAATGTTTGTAATTTGTCCAATATGCTCTTCATTTAAACCAAATCAAATAAAAATGTAATTTACTTCTAATATTTAAAAATAAGTCAGGACAGGGCTGACTCAATGGCTAAGTGCTTACTGTGCAAACCTGAGGACCTAATTTGATCTCAGGCACCCAGGGTAAAAGACAGCACAAAACTCTGCATGTGGCAGTGTGCAGCCTGCAATCTCAGTACTTGGATTGGATGAGCGTCAAGCTCAGTAAAGATCCTGCTCCAAAATCTAAGGTGGAAGGCAGTCAAGAAAGACACCTGATGTCATCCCTTGACCTCTACATACATGCACAGAATGGGCACGCACACGCGCGCGCGCGCGCAGACACACACACACACACACACACACACACACACACACACACACACACACACA
>JANHMN010000020.1:290614-307847 GCA_030674055.1 Rhabdomys pumilio | reverse complement strand
ACACACACACACACACACACACACACACACACACACACACACACACAAAATCAGGAAAAGGTAAGAGTATTAGGAGAGTTCTCTTTATTTCTCTTTGGTTTCTTAACACAAAAGACATGCGTTCTATAAATAAAATGTTTCTTGTGAAACAGCCGTGGGTGAAGAGGTTCAGGGTTCCTACCTAGTTCCGTCAGAGGCTGGTCTTCAGCTCTCTTCTGCTTGTGATCTCTGGTGAAGCCCAGAGTGAGAAGAGATGAGGAAGGACAGTGGCCAGACCCAACTGTTACATTCTTTCCAGTGTCCTTGGGTGAGGTCTGTTTTCACATGATCCTACTGTACTAACACGAATGAGATAGACCAGCCACCTGCCCTCAGACGGGGGAGTATGAACATGTTCCTGTGTGCTCAGAGCCTAGATCAAAACACTGACTTGATGGTTCTTGGAAACACTGTCTCTGTGTAACCGCTACACTAGGAGGTGGGGGTGGATACAGGAAGGCTAATCAGACAGCAGCAGGCTGGGGCAAGAGGATGTATCATCTCTAGTGATAGAGTCTGCTAGCATCATAAAGACCCAGGAGGCCCACCTGGGAGCCCACTGACTGGTTCTCAGCACCTTCACAGTCGAGGCTGGGCAGTACATTCACAGAAGGACTCACTAAGAGGAGCATGGCTACACTCCTCCTAATAGGACTAAAAGGAAACCAAGACCCAGAGTCCCCCAGAGTCTACCTCAGCAGGCAAACTGAGGGGCAGGAAGAAATGCTGGCGCTCCACTAGGAGCCTAGTTAAAATTCATCAGTTATCAGATTGTTCAGTCTTTTAAGATAAAAACATTATTTTCAAGTGCTTATAGCAGAGGCCCAGCTCTTTCTTTATGTTGCACGGAACAAAAGTCCTTCCTTCTGAATCTGTGGCAATTGCACACACTGGTAAACCTGATGGGCTGGGGAAAGGGATCCCGCAGGCTTCACACTGCACCTTTCTGAACTGTCTTCTAGGCTGAGGAAGGACAGCAAAGGGCAAGAAACCAATCAGGTGGACAGTGGGACGGACCCTAAGACCCAGTTTGGGGCTAAAAACAATTATATCCTTCTCGTCTCTACTGGAAGAATTTTAGGAAAGCAGATTTTGGCAGCAGCAGTTGAAGGTCTGTCCCACTGCCCAGTGCACTGGTTAAGAGAAAGTCTCCTCTCTGGGTCCTTCTGTGCTATGGTAAGTAAGGTCCCATCCAGAGGAAGGAGGAGCATTGAGTCTCTTCACGAGGTCATTTGCCAAGATTAGAGGAAGAAATAGAAAATCTCTTCCTTGCAGCAGCAAAAGACATTTCTTAGTCTGTAGGCCTTTATATCACGACGCCAGCGTTCGTTGCTTGAATGTAAAGGCCCATCTTGCTGGTCAGTCTGCCAAGGGCTGGAGAGAAAGTGGACGCCCAGGGTTGGCAAATGGATGGAATATAGGGGAATGGCAGGGCAGACCAGTCACCTGACCAAGCTGGTCCATGGCTGGTAGGAGCAAGCCCCTGGCTAGGTCCTCTAGGTACGAATGTTCAATGTGCTCTGGAAGCATCACGGTGAGGAAGAGTTATTCAAGGGTAGTGGACGGGTAAGTGCGAATCTGGGCAGACATGTTGTTTCCTGCTGGCCAAAGAGGGAAGGAATGTTTGTGGGAGTGGAGATCTGTGGGAGTGCCGGGGGTGGTGGGAGGTGACCATGGGTGACAGCTGGAAGCTCAGGTAGAGGCGAGTGGCAGTAATCTTCCGGCTCCCTAGGCCTGGGATTTAAACAGTCCTCTGATGGTGGGTGGGTGAGGAGACCAAACCCCATGAGCACCTTGCTACAGGTCAGTCAAGAATGTCCTGATTTCAGACACACTGTGGGGCTCAGAGGAAACCCAACTGCTGTAGGAGGACTCCGGACCCTGGGATCCGAATGTGGGAATGGGTAGCAGTTGTCATGTTTGATGGTTTTCCATTTAAATGTGCATTTGCTTTTAGTGTCATTCATGTTTTCTTCCTGTGAAAAATGTTCACTTCAGGTCTTTTCTTTCCCGTTTCTCTCGAACGTTTTCTTGTTTCCATTTCCTCCAGTTTCTCCCAAGCATCTCTATTCCTCTTCTGTTTGTCCAGGACATGTGGACAAAAACCTGGATTCCCAAAAAATCAGGCATGGGGAAGACTTCTGTTCTCTGTGCTTGCTGGAGACAGGACCAAGTCCTCTGTGCCCATGGTGGAAGGGAGAGCTTGTGCACGCAGCAGGCCGTTGTAGCTATACCACCACAGGCTGTGAGGACACCAGGGTGTCCCTTCTCTCCCAGCTTTACCCGACACTTCCCAAATGGCTTGCATGCTGCAGCTTCCCTTGGCAAAGGCCACAGCAGGGCTGCAGACCAGCCGGGAAGGAGGAGCATGGGCTGGAAGACCTCCTGCACATGAGCACTCCAGCTCAGTGGCAGGTGCTCGCTGGGCTTCGGTGGAGCCTGTGTACACGAACCAGATCCGTGTTACTGGCTGTGGGACCCAGAGGGACTCCTGTCCTGTGCTGTGCATCTTGACAACCTAAGGTCACAAGGGCAGCACAGTGAGAGAGGACTTAAGCACCTGGAAAAACTGTCCCTCTGGCAAGCTCACATTACACCCCATCTTCTGGTCCATCACTGCCTCTTCTGAGAGGACTTTCCCCTGGAAGGAAGCGCCTATGCTTGTACCAGATCCCTAGCCCACCACATCCCATCCTCTCCTTAGATGGTGAGAAGAGGGATGCAGCCCACACCAACCCCTCCCTCATGGCATGCCATGGGGGCCATAAATGTCCAGCGGTCCGTCTCTGGGTCATACATCTCCACTGAGCTTAGGTTTGACTGTCCATCATAACCTCCCACTGCATAGAGGCGCCCACAGCTGGCCACGAGGGAGACCCGACTCCGGCGTGTGTGCATGGGTACTATGAGGCACCACTGGTCTGCCACAGAGCTGTACATCTCAGCAATACTGAGGAAGCCAGAGCCATCGTAGCCCCCACAAACAAACATCTTGCTTCCCAGGGAGGCGGCGCCATGTCGGCAGCGCTTGTTGAGCATGCTGGCTGCTGGGTGCCAGGTGGCCGTGTGGTGGTTGTAGTGTTCCACCTGCAGCAGGGAGAGAGACGCAGGTACAACACGGTGAGTAACAAGGCCTGCTCCGTGGGGTGACCCTCCAAGGCACAGAAGCCCACACGGTGCCAGACTAGGAGACACTGGGGAGAGGGAGTTCAGTTAGCGTGTCCCCTGCCATCTCTTTGGAGCTGTGCATCTGCTCTTATACTAAGCTGATACCTTCTGGGCATATGCAAGGAAATGAAGAAAGAATTTTCCCAAGGAAGGGTTTCTAGGTGATGGCGGAATTGGAAGGAGAGTACTGTCTCATGTGACTGTCCCCAGCACTTTCTGCCTTGGTACTACTGACTGACTCTGGAGCTGCTACTGCATGGCTGCTGAGCTCAGCAGTGTCCAGAACAGTTGCTGCCATTCACTCCTGGCATATGAGTGGGCTTACTCTGAAGAGGGCTTTCAAAGGCTTTTCAGCATCCCACGGACACCTGAATGGAGCAAGTTCAGGAGGACTGCACCCTACACTTGTGTACTTGGGCTGTCTAGAAGTGAAGAGTTTTAATTTTCTTTAAGATTTATTTACTTATGTATGTGAGAGCTCTTTTTGCATGTATGCCTGCATGACAGAAGAGGACATCAGATCCCATTACAGATGGTTGTGAGCCACCATGTGGTTGCTGGAAATTGAACTCAGGTCCTCTGGAAGAGCAGCCAGTGCTCTTAACCGCTGAGCCATCTCTCCAGCCTGAAGTGAAGAACTTTAGATGACGTAGGAGAGACAGTCTGAAACCTCAGTAGATAAACTTTATCTGGCAGTGGCGGAGGCTGAAACTTAATTGAGCCCAGGGTCTTGTGCATGCTAGACAAGCGATATACGACTGGTCCACACCCCCATCCCAGGATGGAGGAAGTCACCCAGGGGAGGCCACACTCACACTGCTGAAGATCTGCAAGCCATCGTGGCCTCCTGACACATATATCCTGCCCTCAAAGACGGTAACCCCAGCAGCACTGCGGTTTGAGCTCATTGGAGTCACCACTGTCCACCTGCAGAAACAAGAAAATAGCAGGGCCATGAGATCAGTGGCCCTGACCTTCCAAGGTAGCTTATCCGGGAAGGGGCGACCGTTTCTGTCTTCTTATGTTGGATAGTTTCACATCTTCTTACTTCAGCCCTGCAGATAACACTGCCTGCTGCTATGCCTCTCCTCCAAGTCTCAGACTCACAGCCAGTCAGTATGGCATGTGAAATCAGAACACTCAGACGACCTGGCGCACACCTGCAAACACTTTGCATTCCTTGGTCTTGTTAATGAGACCGCCACCTACCTAGTTATCTACTTATGAAACTTAAAGAGAGTGTCCTTTGGCTTCCCCCTCTCTCAGCATTCCTGTGGTCCACAAGTACTGGTTAGCTGATTGCCTAGTCAGTACTTGCTCCCACTCCTAATACCACTTGCCTGGCCCTGGCCTCCTGTCTAGATCACTCCCTATGCATGGCCTTGCTTTCACCCCAATCCCACACAGCAAGGGGAGTTGAATTGCTTTTCCAGCAGCTGTACCACGTCCTAAAGTGCTTCCTCACCGTCTTCTTTCAGGCAATGCACAAGTACCTCAGTGTGGGTTTTGTTTGGTTTGCTTCTTTTGGTTTTCTTGAGACCTGTAGCTCTGTGTAGTCCTGTCTGTCCTAGGAACTGTTTAGGATAAGGATTGACCACGGTTCAATCTTTTAAATAAAGCTGTGTGTATATGAACATGCTTATGTATGCAGGTACACATGCATGTGTGAATCTGCACATGGAAGCCAGAACCATGCCCACCTCCTTTTCTGAAGACAGGGCATTTTTTTTATTTATTTACTGATTTTAAGTGTATGAGACCTCTATCTTCACACACACCCAAAGATGGACTCAGATCCCATTACAGATGGCAGTGAGCCACCATGTGGTTGCTGGGAATTGAACTCAGGACCTCTGGAAGAGCAGTCCATGCTCTTAACCATTGAGCCATCCCCCAGCCCTGAGACAGCATCTTAGTGGCCTGGAGCTCATCTGTTAAGCTAGACTGGCAGACCAGCAAACTCTGAGGGATCCTCCTGTCTCTCCCTTCTCAACCAGGATTGTACTCATTCTTGCAAGGCAAATATTTTATAAATGTAAGCCATCTCTCAGACTTGCTGTCTGTCTGGTGAGTACACCTCGCACCCCTGTCCTAGAGCGATGAATGTTCCCCACACTGTCCCAAGAACTCCAGACACAGACCTCCAGGGAAAGATGATGACAGTGCACTTATGGGCTACCAAACTGAGCACCAGGGAGGACCTTCCTACCTGATAATAATCAAACTGAGCACCAGGGGGAAACCTTCCTAGTTGGTAATAACCAAACTGAGCACCAGGGAGGACTTTCCTACCTGATGAGAACCAAAGGGAGCACCAGGGAGGACCTTCCTACTTTCTACTTGGGAAGAGCTGCAGTCAGTTGTTGGGCAACAGAACCTTGGCTTTGGAACATGATGATGAGTTCGTTCAACCCATCTGCTCAGTCTGTTATCTAAGACGGGAGGATACAAACACCAGAATGAGTGACTCAGCTAGCATTGCCAGTGTTTCTAGTGTTCCACCAAAGCATCCTACTCGTTTGTAATGGGTGTTACAGAAAACACAAGTTTAAACAGGATTCCTCACTGCCAGATTTTCTAGAACTTTTGCAATGTCATATGTGTGGTGGAAAGACAAAGACTGAAGAAACAGATACCAACACTGCCCAGGCTTATCTGACCACATTCCTTCATACCAGGCCTGACTGCCACCGTGGAACAAGCTTTCCAGATACTCCTTACCTCTGTGCTTGCACTTCCAGTACCGTGGACTGACGTAACTAAGAAACACAGACCAATGGATAAATGTTTCTGAGTAGTTGGCCTTCTGATTATTTGGAATGGGTTCATGTAGCCTTGAACTCCTGAGCCTCCTGCCTCCACCTCAAGTCCTGGAATTACAGGCATGAACCACCATGCCTGGCTTTAGCTCTTTTGAAATTTCACCACAAAATTCCACCATGAAATGATTTTTTTAAAAAATATTTTCTATTTTTGTTTTGTTTTTTTGAGACAGGTCTCGCTTTGTAGCCCTGGCTGGTCTAGAACGCACTACATAAACCAGACTGGGTTTGAACTCACAAAGATGGATGTGCCTCTGCCTTTAAGTGAAAGGATCAAAGGCATGCACCACCACGCCCGGGCTTTAACCAAAGAGTTAAAAATCTATTACATGCAAGTGTTGTTAAATCACTTCCTACTTGGAAGACGCTTTAAACGAGGTGCCACAGCATGTCTTGATGGCTGAGGTGGATTATGAGAGTCCTTGAGTTTGAGACCTCTTCTCCAACAAAGCAAAGCAAAACTAAACAAAAGGTGGTGACAGGGACATTGGAAGCCTAGCGAGCACAAAGGCCTGGTAGTGGGGAAAGGTAGGCTGAGTATAATGGTTTATACTCATGATTAATTAATGGTAATTCTTGCACTCAAGAAGCTGAGGCAGGAGGACAGCTGAGACTAAAGGCTCAGGCTATATTATTAGACTCTATCTCAGAAAAAAAAAAAAAACAGAACAAATTCATCGTAAAGAACGAACGGCAGCTCTAACTTTTGTACTGGGAAATAAGTCAGCCTTACTTGTCCGTCTCAGGTGAGTAAGTCTCCACAGAGTTGAGGGAGGAGTTGCCATCATAGCCTCCACACACGTAGATCTGTCCATCCAGCACGACGGTCCCCATGGCACTGAAACAGACAGAATGGTCAGCCCAGCAGACTTTCACATACACTAAGAAATTCATCTGTCAACTGTCTTTTTCTAGACTAGACCCGATCCCAGGGACACAACCAGTTTAAGGGCAGACCACGAAGATCTGTTCAGTGGTTCCTCAGCCCCTGCTCCCCCTACTCTTAGGCTCAGCAACAAGCGCTCTCCTCTTCAGGCGTCTAGCCCTTGATCTGCCTGACGTGCTCACCTCTCGCCCCACTGCATGATGGGTTCATTCACTTGTTTATGTAGTCGAAGATGGCTCTGTACACCTAATCCTCCTGCCTCGGTCTCCCAGTGGCTGAGGTTATGGTGTGCACTGTCCTGACTAGCCTGATTTACCCTCAACTATGTTTGGGCTGGAGAGATGGCTCGGAGGTTGAGAGTTCTGGCTGCTCTTCTAGGGAACGAGTTCAACTTCCAGCACCCACATGGTGGCTCGCCACCATCTGTTACTTTAGTTCCAGGGAATCTGATGCTCTCTTCTGACCTCCTCAAGTACCAGATAGGCAAGTGGTATATAGATATACATAGAGGCAAAACACCCCAACACAAATACAAATAACAAGAAAGAAAGAAAAAATTATTATTATTATTAGTGTGTGTGTGTGTGTGTGTGTGTGTATGCATGCACATGCAGAGATTGGAGGACAACATTTGGAAGCTGGATCTCTCCTTCCACTGTGGGTTCTTTGGACTAAACTCAAACCATCAGGACTGCATAGTAAGCACTTTGGCCCACCTAGCAAACCCAGGGCCTCGGCCTGATTTAACTGTAGGGTCTAGACACACTCAAAGTCCCACTCGCTTCAGAATTACTATCTTCTAGCCCCGCGCCCCAAGACTGGCTTCTTTATTAGGACACATGTCACATTTATTCATTCACCAGACTTCCGTCAGCCATGAGAAAGGCATGGTGTCCTAGATAATGGTTGTGTGTGGAGAACAGAGGTCAGCACGGTGCTGCAATCCCAGGACTGAGGAGGCCGAGGCAGGGAGAGCTCAAGTTAGAGGGCAGCCTGGGCTACGTAGCAAAAGCCTATTTAAAATAAAAATCAATCAATCAAACAAACAAAAATAACAAGTGAACAGCCAAAGTTCCTGGTGACAGGTACTTATGTGTCACCAAGAGACGAGGTGCTACAAATCTTGCTGTCAACTCTTAGCCAACAGGGACCCTTTGGAAGATAGGAAAGGTCTTTATGATGACTTCAATAGTGATTTTTGTGGTATATTGTACAAAATAGGCCATAGCTACATGTGCTTGTGTGTTTCCTCTGACTTCCTATTCAATTCCCTTGTAGTTTAATCTGTATTTTTATGCCTCCAGGTCTGCACAGCCTCCTTGGCCTTGGTGGGGGAGACTCCAGCATCTGTTTGTTATACACTTATACATCACCCTTCAAGGAAGAATTGCTGTTAGCATGGCCGGCTGGGCTCTCTTCTCAAGACTGCTTGGAGAAGACAGGCCTGAGAGCGGTAACCACAGATAACCTTCCACCCTATACAAAGCTTGTGAGACTTTAAGTGGCACTGCCAAGCTGCCTAACAAAGTGTTTTCACGCCCAATGCTACGGAGACTAAAAATGAAGCTGGGGTTGAGTAGGAAAGAGAAATACACTGGACAACTGCCTCTTTTCAAGTACATATAGCAAGTCAAACTACACTGACAGACCCTCTGACCCTGCCCCAAGAGGAGATTAATAGGAAAATGACAAATTTAATAGGCATTGATACCCTTCTAGACATGAATGTGAAACATACCTGAAGTAACTATATTCCCTTTTTCTTTTTTCTTTTTTTTTTTTTTTTTTTTTTGGTTTTTTTCAAGACAGGGTTTCTCTGTGTAGCCCAGGCTGTCCTGGAACTCACTCTATAGACCAGGGTGTATATTCCCTTTTCCTTGGTAATATTGGGGATTGAACCTAGGGCCTCGCTCTTGCTAGAGCAAGCATCCTACCACTGAGCTACAGCCTTAGTTAAGTCAGGAGTTGGGTAATGATGTGAGAATGAATCAAGAGGTGCTTCCAAACCATAAACAACAGTCACATAAGAGGTAAAGAGGACGCCAGAGAAGGAAGCGTGCCAGTCAGCCTGGGCTGGAACAATCCAGCACAGGAATCTGGAAGAAGGTGGCTTGCAGGATGGAAACAAGATGGTAAGCGAGCAGAAAGGAAGCTGTCATGGCAGAATGGAGAGCTATGCGGGACGTCAGAACAGAAGTGACTAAGAACATGTAAGGGAACCTGTAATGTAAAGGAACAAATGGAACTGGACCCAGGTTGCTAACACCAGAGCAGTAGCCACAGTCAATGAGAGGGATACCCAGAGAACTTTCCTCCCATTTAAATACCACATCAAATCCGCCAACGTCAAAGCAAGAACGTCTCCTAGAGCAGACACACAGAGAGCCAACGGACTGCTGTCAAAGAGCCACCTGTGGTTGGGATATGGGAAAGGGCTCCCTCGTTCACAAAAGCTGCAAAATGTCCAAAGGCAGACGGGAGACACAGAAAGATGGGGAGGGGAAGAGGGGAGAACTCTGAGAACATCTGTGAACATCTGAGAACACAAGAAGCACATCCTGTGCGGACATTGCTTCTCCCAAAAGGAATGTGCACAGACCTCTGTGCGCTTTGTGACGCTGCTCTCCTTGCTGCTGAGCGGATGCCATCAGACTCCTGGCCTCAGACTAACACTGATGAATGTGGAATGTATGTGTCACCTTCGTGTGGAAAAGCCCTCCACACTAACTACTGCCTCAGCACACGTGCTATCACTTGACATCTTTCCCACCTTCCCAGTCATGTGATCTCCCAGAGAACCAGAAGTATGGCAAGGAGGATGGACCTGTGAGGCAAAGGTTAAATCACAGAATTATACAGAAAAACCACTAAAGAGCAACTGGCTGGTAGGTTTCAAAGCATCCTTTAAAAATGGCACATTATTCTCCTTCCTAAAATTGAGTACAAGTCACAGAAGCTCAAAATACAGGCAGATCTGTTCTGGTAAAATGTGCAAGGGACCTTGGGTTTCTTTCCTTCTCAGTCCCTATGAGGAGAGCCAGAAGAGTAACACTTGCAACAGCTTGTCTGCTGTGGCCTGACAGGGTCCAGGAGCAGAGCCTGTCCAATGACACCTTTAAATAGTGTGGGCCTTCTACCACTGTAGAGACGTGAGGAGGGACACTGCCATGACCTCTGGACTAAGAGGGTTCCTCGTGGACACTATCATGGTGTCCTTCAGCTATGCTTCTCACCCTGCAAGTGTGAGCAAGCAAGCAGTGGGAGACACAAACAGCTAGACCATGTTGGAGGATGGACAAGTACAGTCCACCTTGAGAATCCACATGTGCTCACGTCTGGAGAGCGTGTGTGACACTGCCTTGCTCATGCACTTCTAAGGCAGTGAGAGCACATGTATAGCAAGAGAAAGAAAGCATGAAGAGAACCACCTTGGGTTTCTTGTGTTACTAACAAAGGTAAAACTCCTTATCCTTCAGGCTTCAACTTTAATCCCACCTCTTCCCTGAGACCTTCCAGATCTTCCAGTCCAGTCTCTCGCCCTCCTGGAATCTTCCATAACCACATTTTCAGTTCTTAGCTGGCACTTACATGGTAACATGTCCATGTCTTGGCTCCCCAAGTTCCTCAAAGGACAAGGCAGGTATTTTATGCTTAAGCAGATGGGGGTTTGCTCCCAGGAGGTGCTGGCAGTGGCTGGCCTGGCAGCAGGATTTCCCCAGGCCAGAACTTGTATTTTACTTTATTATGTGCCCTACACGGGGCTCCCCAGATGCTCAGTGTGTGTGCTCAGCCTGCACGTGGCTTCCAGAATACCTTCGCTTGCTATTCATGCTCCCCACTCGGGTCCATGTGTCCGTCTCAGGATTGTAGGCCTCCACGGTGCTCAGCCGCAACTGACCATCATATCCCCCGATAGCATAGAGAAGCCCGTTCACCACAGCCACACCCACACGGCTTCGGGCTGTTGTCATGGGATGGCACTTTTCCCAGCGATTGGCGATAGGGTCGAACACTTCCACCACATTCAGGGAATCACCTGCATAAAAATTTGCTACTCAAATTAAAACAAATGAGACCACTTGTTTAGATCACAGCTACTGGGTATTGACTAGACGGAACATGTGACTCAATTTTATTAGCTTCCCATGAATCACTGGGAGTAAGTGGGCCCACTAAAAACTCCAGCTATGATAAAAATTTTAGAATCAGATGGGAAACATTCGCTCTTTAGTGAGAGTAGTTCTCAGTTATAAGAGGTAAGCCTCTTGCTTGAAATCAACAATGAAGGTAAATGCATGGAATGCTTGCCCAATGCAGAAAGCATGCCAGAGTGAAGTGCCTGGGTCCTAATGCTGTCACTTAATCTAATGATCAGACAGGCTCATTTGTGTTCTCACCCTGTTTTGAATGTGAAGTCAAAGGCTAACAGACTGCCATGAGGATTAAATGACAGAATGAATACAGCACCCAGCATGGTTCTAGAAACTCAGTAAACAGCAGTCACAGAGACCAGGAATAATTTCAACCCTCTCACCCCTCAGATCATGATTAGCAACTCAAACAATTCTCTTCCCTGTTGCTTGGGTACACCAAGCACTTGTTACATCCTGTGTTTGTTACTGAAGACTTATCTTTTCTAGGTCATGGTGTTAACAAGCAGAAGGTTGCTGGCTACCCTTCTTAACCGTAACTGAAAAGAGAACTGTCAACTTCCCACTGACCCTCCAGGGGGCTTTCCTAGAAATGTGACTGTATGCAGTCCAAGAGCTACAGATAATGGTGGTTTTGTACTGTTTTGTTCTGGAAGCAGAGTCTCAATAACTGTAACCCAGGCTGGCCTCAAACTCTAGACCCGCCTGCCTCAGCCTCTGAAGTACTGGGATTACAGTGTGTAATGGAGCTGCTGATAACAGGTGGATGTAAGACTTGTGGGGGCTCCACAGGAGGCAGTGAGAAGAATTAGAGAGAATTACAGCCTGGGGCACTGGATTATCCCAGTCTGATACGTATGCAAATGTGAACAGTCTAGTTACAGAACTGGAAGATTCCTCCCTGTACTTGCTCTAGAGCTGAGTAAATGCTGTAGATAGCACCAGGGAGGGTTCGGTTTAAGAATGAGGATGAGTCCCAGTCCTTTCTCTGACCAAATCAGAGTATATAATACTGCTCAAGTTTCCTAGGCCTCACCCTCCTCATCTGTAAATGTCAGCTATGGTGACTTATGTGACTCTGACATAGGATCCTACTGTACGGTCCAGACTGTCTGGGCCTTGGGATCCTTCCAAGCACTGAGATTACAGGTGTGTGCCACCATGCCCAGCTTCTCTCTCTTCCTCCCTCCTTCCCCTTACCACCCTTTCTGTTGTTGTTGAGATGGGCAGTAATCCTCCTGCCTCTTTCTCAAGTACTAAGATACAAGCATGTGCTACATTGGCCAGCTTTTTCCTTTATTGAGACAATCTTACCGTGTAACTCAGAGTGGCCTCAAATTCACAATCTTGTTATTTTCATGACCCAAGTGCTGGGATTATAGGCATGTGTCAGCATCCCTGAACTGTTGAACCTAACTCCTTAGTATTGACATCAATGCAATATTATGAACACAAAATAAGCCCTACTCTAGGGCTACTCTCAGAAATCTTAAGACAAGAACAGGAGACAGAACAGCATAAGGAGGAGGAATCAGAACAACCAGACTAGCTTGACTGTGCTTCTTCATCCAAAGAGTTCTAGAAGGACTCTGCAAAGGGGAGCTGCAAGATACCTGCTGAGTTGAGGCCTCCCACGGCATAGATGAGGCCAGCGATGGACGTGCAGCATCGAGGCCGAGTCCTGAAAGCTGGCAGGTGGGGCCGGCGCTCTGGCATCAGGTGATAGTCCTTTGCTTCATCTACCAGGTCCCTGGAATAAGGTACAAGATGCTAGGACCAGAGGCATCTCCCACTTTGGTCCACATTTACACTTAGAAGCGTGGCTCCGCCATATCTCAATGTAGGGAATCTAGGAAAAGTCTTCTGGAAAATTTGGTCTACCAGTGTTCATTCTCATTCTCTCTCTCTCTCTCTCTCTCTCTCTCTCTCTCTCTCTCTCTCTCTCTCTCTCTCTCTTGCTCTAGGGCCACACACATGCCTCAGCGCTCTACCAATGAGCTAGCTATATCCCCAACCCTTATGTGAGGTTAGTGTCAGGAGCTCAGGGGAGAGCAGGAGAAGCCATACAAGGCTCCTGAGATATGCTCAAAGGTGAAGGAAAGCGTGAGCAGAGGCTGCCTCAGCTGGTATAACTGGAGCAATTCCTTCTAACAGGCACGGACCAGCTATGATTTTGAAAAGCAGTGTAGGGGTTAACATGGGAATGTTGAGGAAGCTCAAGCAGCCTACTTCCTAACAGCACTCAGACCTAGCTCTTCCTTCCTGCCCGTCACCATTCATGGCTCACACCCTCCAGTCAATCACCCCTTGCTTGTACCTCGGCAACTGCTGCCAAGTGCTCCAGATGGATTCCCCAGGCCCTCTTCTGCCTCCCCAGCCCCTCCAAACCACAGACTACATTGCTTTTCTCTAAGAATCTTCTTTGCTAGCTACCTACTGCTGACAGAATAGTTCATATGTCTCAGGATTACCCTTCAGACTGCTTGTCACAGGGCCCCAGCTCCCTCCGGTCACACAATCTTTACTTCCTGACATACCATCACAGAGCCCTGCACCACACCACTGACTTCCCCCTAAACCTGCTGATCCCAACTAGGGGTGGAATACTGTGAAACTGAATGTGTGTAAAAATCTTGTCAGTAAAGGAAAAAGACAAAACCCACCATTGCATTGTGACTATAACAAGCAACTGAAAAGACAGGCCCTTTTCTTTGTTTTAATACGTAACAACCCATCTTCTGTGCTGGTGGCTCTAGGTAGAAGCTCCACACACTGGTATACAAGACCCCCTTCTTCCGTCACCCACCAGAGGCTAGTCACTATGTACAATTTATTGAAGAGGGCAAGAGCCTCTGGGAAGCCCCATCTGTACTATCAAGTCAGCTGCCAGTGCAGGCAGCATATACACAATACACTTATAACTCTCAGTTGATGAAGATGAGAAACACACAGATAGCTAACTTATGGAAGAAAAGCCCCTTCTGCTCCTACATGGCATGTAATCTATCTGCTTATGAGCAATGTATGAGTTAACTTACTGCTCCAAACCGTTCCTCCCCTGAGCTAGGACAGGTATCCAACTCCTCTTCTTTGCCTAGACCCTAGGCTGTGTCCTGGACAAGGCCACCCACGCTTACCTGCATTTGTGACAGCACCGTACCAGGTCATCTTGCTGCACGCGGTCTGATAGGAACTGGGGCCGGCAAAGAGGCAGGCGGATATTGGACAGCAGCTCGGGCAGGCAATGCCCCCTCTGCTCCCGGTCATATCTGACCCAGGCTAATGCAGCTTCAAAAACCTATGAGACAAAGAGCAGATGCCCTTGCAGCTATCCAGAGACCACACTCCTGCCTTCTCAGTCTCAGTTTGTCCACTGCCTGCACTGCATCAGGTCCTCAGGTGATCCATCTTTCTTCCCACTCGGCCTGGGATCCATAGCTTTCTTTTACACTCCAGCTATGCTCTTAGGGTCAGTGTTTTGTTTTTGAGACAGGGTTCCCTATGCAGCCCAGGCTGGCCTAGAAGGACTCAAGATCCTCCCAGTGCTGGAACTACAGGCGTGTGAGACCACGGCACGCTTAGGTCCACTCTTTTCTAATGTGAGCCTGGGTTACTGTAAAGCTTCCTGGATTTCATTATCGATCCTTTTCTGCACCACAACAGAATATCTTTCTCTCTGTTGATCTTGCACCCAAGCAGCTCTAAATTCCAGGCCAGGCCAGTTCCTCTGTTTACACTGTCCACCTAGGAACCTTCCTTAGTGCCTCCAAACATAAGACTATCACCAGCCGAAGCCCCTCAGGCCTCACAAATTGCCACTCAAATAAACAAGCGTGAGCTGCCCCAGGACACTCTGATTAGTTAGTAGAAGAACTTAGGAGGTTCCATGTCCATGCTGCCAAGCTCAGGATCCATTCCTCTACTGGTCACCAGTAGTCAAAGGTGTGACAGTGTACCTTCAGATATTTAAGAAATTTAGCTGAGTTCCTGTTACCATCTCGATGGCTGCCTCCTAGTGTTGGGAGCTGGGTTGATCCAAGATGTTCTTAGAGGGCCTAAGGACAGGACCAAGAGAACTCCAGCTCTGTCCCTGCCCAGGGGCAGACTTGGCAAGGGCCAGTATGGAGCTGGGGCCAGGCCAACGTATTAAGGTTTTGGTTCCTGGGAAATTGCCTTTCCCTTAAAAGACTGCAGTTAACACTGAGGCAGCTGTGTCTGAGAGCTATCCCGTGTTCTCTTGCCACACTGTCTGATTTAGCTTCCTGCTGACTGTGGCCCATTTCCCCCGCTGTAAACAATATGTAAGATACTATTCTTTTTGTTTTGTTTCTGTTTGTTTGAAACAGGGTTTCTCTGTGTAGCCCTGGCTGTCCTGGAACTCACTCTGTAGGCCAGGCTGGCTGTGAGCTTAGAGATCTGCCTGCCTCTGCCTCCCAAGTGCTAAGATTAAAGATGCATGCTATCACTGCTGGCAGAATGCTATACTTCTTAATAAACTTGCTTGACACAAGCTATCAGTTTATGCAAAACCTCGGGATCCCAGGTTTATGTCTTTTTTATTTTCTCATCTCCAGTCCTCTCCACTGGACACTATTCACAACAGGTAACTTCTCCCCTCCCCTATTGTGTGCACAAATATACACATTTGCCACAGCACCACAGGTACAGAGGTCAGAGGACAGTCTTGGGTGTCAGTCCTTGTCTTCCACCTTGCTAACTGTATACAGCAGACTGGCTGGGCCACAGACTTCTTGGGATTTTTTTTTTTTTTTTTTTGTCTCTGCTTCCCCTCTTACAATAAGAGTACTGGGACCACCAGAGGTCACTGCTGTGCCTAGCTTAATGTAGGCTCTGAGGATTCAAATTCAGGTCCCCAGCCTAGCAGAACAAACTCTTCACCCACTGAACCAGGATAGGGCAAACATCCTACATGGCTCAGATTTTGATTGGACTTCTCAAGGGATCAAAGGCAGCAGTGATGACCTCAGGTGTTTGCTGAACTAAACTTCTTACAGTGCATGCAATGTCCTTCACTGGCAGCCCTCAGCACTCTCTGTCCCAAACAGCACACACTGTCCTCCTAAGGCACTCACACTACACCTCTGCAGACAGGTGTACCCTTCCTTTGCTCTTCTCTGGCCGATAACACTGCTTTTATTTTAATTTTTCTTGACCACTCCAGGAAGGTAAGGCTTTTACTTTATCAATAGCTCCGCCACACAAAATGGTCATAAACAGCTTTCAAAAGCTTCCCAATTTCATAATGGGGTATCTGTGTGTGTGTGCATGTGAGTATGTATGTGTGTGTGTGTGTGTGTGTGTGTGCGCATGTGTGCGTGTGCGTGCGCATGTTTTGAGACAGGGTTCATGTAGCCCAGGCTGGTTTCCAACTTGTTTTTGAGACAGAGTCTCACATTTAGCTAGTCTGGAACTTGCTCTGTAGCTGACCTGGAACTCAGAACTTGCTATGCAGAACAGGCTAGTCTCAAACTCATAGAGATTCTCCTGTCTCTACCTCCCACATGCTGAGATTAAGGATGTGTGCCCATGCCCAGCCCCAACTTGTTATATAGCTGAAGACGAGCTTAAACTTCTAATTCTACTGCCTTCGTCTCCCCAGTGCTGGGATTACAGATGTGCACAACCCGTCATCTTTATGTGGTGCTAGGGATTGGCCTGAGGGCTTTGCTCATGGTAGGCAAGCTCTCTCCCAATGTATCTACATCCCTAACCCTGAGTCCATAGTTTTAAGTCCACCCACACTTCACCACCACTTCCAGCTCTTCCAGCTCAGAAATCCCTCTGGTTGCCTCTCACATTGCCGGCCCTACCTCTTTTTCAGCTCTCTAGGTCTGTTCTAGTTCCTCACCTCTCTGCTGACCTGTGTTCTAGAGATTGCTGCATGGGTGTCCTCCATTCCTGTGCCAAGCTCCTACCTCCTTTGGACATGCTCACTTGAAAAACAACAACAACAACAACAACAACAACAACAACAACTCTAATCTCATGAAGGCCAGCATTTTTTAAAAAAGATTTATTTTAAATAATTAATGCGCCGGGCAGTGGTGGTGTACGCCTTTAATCCCAGCACTTGGGAGGCAGAGGCAGGCGGATTTCTGAGTTCGAGGCCAGCCTGGTCTACAGAGTGAGTTCCAGGACAGCCAGGG
>JANHMN010000020.1:236607-290604 GCA_030674055.1 Rhabdomys pumilio | reverse complement strand
TAACTCCAGCTCCAAGAGTTCTAATATCCTCTTCTGGTCTCAGAAAGCACCTGTACACACGGCATACACTCACCCAGACACACACACACACACACACACACACACACACACACACACTCCTTTAAAAAAACCAACTCTGCAGGGCTGGAGAGATGGCTCAGAGGTTAACAGCACTAGCTGCTTTTCCAGAGGACTTGGGTTCAATTCCCAGCACACACATGGCAGCTCACAACTGCCTATAATTCCAAGATCTGACACCCTTACACAGACATACATGCAGGCAAAACACCAATGGACATAAAATAAAAAAATTATAAAACAAATCAACTCTGCAGATTGCTCTCATTTCATAGTAGAAGACAAAGGCACAGAGAACTAAGACATGTGTTTTCAGTACTCTGACAAGAAAGTGAACTTGTCAAGGGCTGAGACTGCAGGCAGGCCTCTTGCTTCTATGGCTACAATACGAGGGTAGACCTTACTCACAAGACCCTGGGAAATCCTGACCCTGCCCCTCTCTGAAGAACATGGCCATGTTCCTTAAGTTCTCCAAAGTGTCATTAATTTTCTCACAGAGAAAAGGTGATGGTAACTACATACCTATTAGAACTAGAAGGATGATTTAGAAAGAAAACAGATGAACAAACAAAAATGGGCAGGCATGGTGGTACAAACCTGTGATCCTAGTACTCTGGAAATGGAGGCAGAAGGATCAGGAATTTAAGGTTAATGTGAACTATCTAAGACCTTTTTTCAAAGAAACATAACATGCCCAGGGAAATAGCGCAATGGATAAAAACACAGCTAGCTGTGCAAGCCTTGTGACCTGAGTCCAGAACCCACTAAAACGTCCCATGTAATGGTATACACTGGACATCCCAGCATGCCTACTGTGGAACTGGAGGCAGAGACAAGAGACTTGAAGGTCATGGGCCAGCTAGCCTGGAGTTCCTAGCACAGCAGCAGAAACCAGAGGGACCCTGCCTTAACCAGGTGAGACTCCATCTACTCCGGAAAGCTGCTCTCTGACCTCCATTCATTTGCATGGCATGCATGCCCCTCTCCAAATAAATAGCATCAGCAAGCATACAACAAAAGATACAATTAAAAATAAAATTTAAAAAGTAGCATTTTCAGGCCAGTGAGATAGTAGATAACGAGCCTGTTGCAAAGCCGGACAACAACCTCAGCTCAATCCCTGGCACCCACACAATGGGAGGGGAGAACCAACTTCCATAAGCTGTCTTCTGATTTCCATATGTGCAACATAGCACATGTGTAAACACACACATGTACATACACGAAAACAAAACACATACAGACACACACAGACAGACACACATACATCCAGACACACACACAGACAGATACACACACACAGACACAGACTGACAAGCAGACACACACACACACACACACACACACACAGAGCAAACAAAATGAATTTGGCAAAAGCACTCATCACAGTGCCTGGCATGATGTCGGACGCTATTTAAGCTTCTGTTACATTTGCTTTCTTACCCTCAAACTAACCCAGCACGACTCTGGAGTCTTTGTGACAGAGTAGACTCTGGGGATCAAATTTTCCATGCTTTACTTTCCTGTGCCCCTCTATTGTCTTGGCTGTCCTGGAACTCACTACGTAGTCTAAGAAGTGGCCTCAAACTTGAGGCCTCCGCGTGCTTCAGCCTCCTGAGTGCTCCAACAACAGGCACATGTGACCACATCTGGCTCCTCAGCAAGTTCCCCACGGCCAAGTAAACAAAACCACTATACGGCGGTGCAGCAGATACAAGGCAGTGTGGAACACAGAGGAGATGTGTCGCTTAAGAGACGTTAAGCTGGTGTAAGCCTGGGCTTCCACAGCAGGTGCCTCACTGAGCACCATCAACCCACCACCACAGACAGGGCGAGGGTGGCCTTGTGCTGACAGTTCTCCTCCCCACTCTCCGAGGGTTAGGACTCCTGCACGTGCTTTGATCAGCTTGATCTAACATGGAGCATCGATCATGCCTTCTCGAGTGAGCTGTTACCAGCCCCACAGGAGGGAGGATGGAAAGGTAACCTGTGAGGCCTAGGATGGGAATGGAAGGGCGTGGCCTCACAGGATGGGGACAGGAAGGGAGCAGAGACCTGTGTCTTTCACTAGCTCCTCCCACAGCCCTCTGCTCACTGACTGTCCGTAAGGAGACTGTGTGGGTGCAGACAGGCCAGGGATGTAAACTAAGTCGCCAACCTGTTTCACTGGTGCGGTTGATCTGCAGTCTAGCTCAAGGCTGGTGGTGAAGCCCAATGGTAGAGCATGCGTAACCATGTACAAGGCCTTGGGCTTGGCTCCCCAGAACCTTGAGGGGAAAGAAACTACCCAAAACAATCCAGTTCTGGGAGAAGAGCTGCAGAAAATCACTCCAGTGTCTAAACACCAGGAGGCCCACATATTGGCAGGCTGGGAAAACCCGTATATCTGCATTCTGGAAAAAGGGCCACAAATCAAATCAAAACAAACAAACAAACAATAAACGAAAAACAAAAAAAGAAAGATAAAAAGAAAAGAAAATCAACTTCAACCTCTGAGTTGGGGGGCGGGGGAGGCAACAGGCAGAAGAGCCAGTAGGCCAGACAGGCTCAGGATATGCTGCCACTGCAGCGCTATGCTCTCATGCCCAAAACCGCTTTACTCAAGATACTGGCAACCAAACCTTCAAGCAAGGAAGCCCACACTTGTCCTCAAATGTACATGGAAGACGGGAGCTGACAAATCTCCACATCCTACAGTCAGGCTGAAGGAACGGAAATAGTAATCGCTGGAGAGAAATCAGACAGCAGGCCAGCCTCGGGCCTTATGGCAGGGAGAAAGGCGATAGTGAAGTAGGGCCTGGTGCCTGGGCCTGGGCAGTAACCAATGGGAAGACACTGAAGGCAGACTCAAACTGTCAGGGTTCTGCTTAGCACTCACTCAGGCACGAACTGCACTGGCCTAAACAAAGGAAATGGGTTTCTGCCAGATGAGGTGGCACGCTCCTATAATCTCAGCATGTGGGAGGTGGAGGTAGGAGGACTGTCATGAACTTAAGGCCTGCCTGTATCATGTGTGGCCTATCTAAGAAAGAAAAGGAACTGTTGGGCATCTTTGTTGTTGTTTGAGTTAGGGTCTATGTAGCCTGGAGGTGATAAGTAGATCAAGTTGGCCTCATCTAGCTCCACCTGCTCCTGGATGCTGGGACTAAGGATGTGTGCGACCTCCTCCAGCTGTTCAGCATCTTGAAGAAAAAGTGCCTTATGATAGATAACAAGTCTGGTGTTACAGCAATGACATCAAGAGCCTCTAGGTGGCACTGTTGTCCACTGATGAAAGTGTAAAGAATGGCAACTGGCAGCACCCATTGCATCTGCAAGCCATTTTCCAAATGTGCGCACGCGCATTCCTCCAGTCTGATCTAGAGGGTATCCTAAGGCAGGGACAAGCCTGGCCCTGGAGCTCTCACTAACTACAAGGTTTCCATCTGCAACACTTAACACAGAGCCAGGGCCTCAAGGTGAAACCATCTGCCTGTAGCTAGCTGAAGTGTACCTCTACATTTGAGGCATCCCTGCCATGGTTATTTGTCAGTGTGTACATGACAGTGCTATCAAATAGGTAGGATGTGGACACCCTGCAAGAGCCATAAACAGTCTCAGTGGGTAGGAGTGGAGGTGGGGAAGGGGAGGTCAGCTCTGAGAGGATGATGTTCTTGACAGGGCCGAGGTGGAAGGAACACTGATCATCAGACTAAGCATGGAGACTGGGCTTGGAAGGACATCATACACAGAGGAGGTCTTCTGGGTTTCCCATGCCTGTGTGTGCCAGCCCTAACTCTCATCTCCACATCTCTGGTGATTAAACGGCCTTTAGCTCATGACAGAGCACTGTCCCCTAAAGGGAAGGAAGAGCGTGTCTAATCAGTTAAAAGGTTACAGGAAAACCCATTTGCCAGGAAGCAGACATAGTGCAATCCATGGCCATCCTCCTAAGACCTCACGATGATGGCCTCCAGTGGACAGACATACGGGTGGGCTCTGAATGAGCCGCTGTATAAAAAGGTCAAGGAGCTCATGAGGGCTAAGAATCTAGGCAAACACGGAGATGGCTATGGAACAGTTCAGGAGCGCCAAATAAATCAGTAAGCTAAGTTATGAGCAACAGTAAATGGACACAACAGACTGTATTTAAACACATACACACATATATACACACACACATACATATACACACATATACACAGACATACACACACATACATACATACATACACATACATATACACATACATATACACACACACATATATACACACACATATACACAATCACATACACACATACATATACATACATACACACACACATCTATACATACACATATACACAGATATACACACACATACATATACATATATATACATACATATATACATATACACACATACATACACACCTATACACAGACACACATATATACACATACATACATACATATACACATACATATATACATACATACATACACACACATACAGATGATAAAAGAAAAAGAAGTCATCATTTGAGAGGGACTTGGGGAGCAAGGGAGAAAAGGAGAGGGAGCTGTGGCGCACAGGAGGAGAGGGATGAAAACTGATGTAAATACATAAGAAATTCTCAAAAAAAATTAAATTTAAAATTAAGGAAAAAAAAAGAGGGGAAAATCAGCTAAATGAACTGAGGGTCAGACTGAAAAGGGACAGTCTCAAAAGGTCTATGTCATGCCACAACAGTCTATGTAAGTGCCCAAACAGTTGGGTCCTGCACAGGACTGATCCCAAGAAATGCCATCTCTACAGAGTAACTCCCAGCTCATTGTTCAACCACTCCAGACTCACCGTTAGCTCAGCAAGGCAGCAGGGATCCCAGAATAGAGCAGGGCCCCACCGTCTGCTTTGCTCACCTTTCTCGGAGGAAAGTGCAGCACGCGTCTTTGATGCTCTGCAGCTGCAGGAAGCTTGCCCCCATCAGCAGTGACTGCACATTTTGCTGGTCGATAGCAAGGTTGCCGTTATAAGCAAAGTTGATGAGAGCCTCCAGGGCGCTAGAAGGGAGAGGAAAGCATGAGATGCTCTTCAGGGGTGAGTCTTGGCCCACAGGTAACTTGGTCCAAACTGAACAGACATGACTATCTACAGTGGTTTGAGTAAGAATGGCCCCCAAAGGCTCATATATTTGAATGCTTGGTCATCGGGAGTGGCACTACTTGAGAGAGAGTAGGAAGTGTGGCCTTTTTGGAATAAGTGCCGATGGGCTTTGGGGTTTCAAAAATTCAATCCAGCCCCAGCGTCTCTCTTCCTGCTGCCTGGCGACCTGGAAGGATGTGAAACTCTCTCCTTCTCCAGCACCATGTCTGCCTGTGTGCCACCATGCTCCTGCCGTGATGATAATGGACTAAACCACTGATGCTATAATAAGCCTCAATTAAATGCTTTCTTTCATTAAGAGTTGTCATAGCCATGGTGTCTCTTCACAGCAGTAAAACACCAAGAAACTACCTGAAGAAAGATGAGCCATGTTCAAAATTCCTTTGAGGCTGGAGAAATGACTCTGGCTACAAGTGCTTACTGTGCAACCATGAGGACTGAGTTTGGATCCCAGCACCCATGTAGCAAGTGAGTGTCCCACAAATGCCTGCAGTCCTGGCTCCTAGGAATCTGATACCCTCTTCTGGCATCCATGGGTGTTGGTCATAGGCACACTCACCTGCACACCCACATGTGTGCATACACTCACAGTAACACACACACAAATAAACAAATCCCTTCTGAAAATCTGGTTAGCTGAGTTGAACATGGCAGCACATCCTGTGAGTTTAAGACAGGGGAATCTCAGGTTCAAGGTCTGGCCTAGGCTACGAGTAAGACATCTCAAACAAACAAAACCTACGTTATTGAGAATATTTTAAATGGAATTACTATTTCATCACAGCCAAAGATTCGTCCTAGTCAGGTGTGGTGGTGCACACCTTTAACCCCAGCTCTTAGGAGTCAGAGGCAGGCCAGTCTGGTTTAAATAGTGAGAACCTACCTCAAAACAAACAACTGAATAACTGTCCACATGTTGTTTTTTTTTTTTTTTTCAGAATCCTAATAAAAGAAACAATCATTTACAACCTCTCTATTGAAAAAGTTAGTGGTGGCGGTCTTTCTAGTTTTGCATCTCTGTCCATCCATACATGTGATTAATGTGGACAGAGTCGTAAAGTGCTTTACTGATCCCATTCTCACTGTGCTGAGCTAGCTTCAGGTCACTGTTTTGTGGCGGTTGCTGTATAATAATACTAAAAGATATTCTAATTTATTGCTTTTATTATCAGGCACCATGACTATTGCCATTATAAATATTGTCATTAGACATTTTTTTTTTTTTTTTTTTTTTGGTTTTTCGAGACAGGGTTTCTCTGTGTAGCCCTGGCTGTCCTGGAACTCACTCTGTAGACCAGGCTGGCCTTGAACTCAGAAATCCACCTGCCTCTGCCTCCCAAGTGCTGGGATTAAAGGCGTGCGCCACTACTACCCGGCAGACATTTTTTTTAATTTGGGAGTAAATGTTTAGGGAGAGATTTCTAACTTTGTGGTTTTGACTTTGTATTTGTTTCCCATGGAGAATGAAATCAGAATTCCAGCCATGGAGCTCTGGCCTCTCTCACGGTGTCCAGTACTCTGAGCACACTCTCACCTTCCGCTGGGCTGCTCACTCTCTTTGGAGGACTGTTCCTCCAGAAACTCACTCTTCCTACTTTCCTGACCACATCACCACTCTCTGCTAACTTTTACTTCTCCTTCTTCCCCACCCCCCCTTCCTCCTTCCTTTGTTCTGCTTGTTTGTTTTCAACAGGATCTCTTCTTCCAGCCTTGACTATCTAAGAATTCACTATGTAGACCAGGCTGGCCTCAAACTCACAGAGATCTGCCTGCCACTGCCTCCCAAGTGCTGGGATTAAAGGTGTGTGCTATCTCCTCCCAGATTCTTTCTTTAAAAAAAAAAAAGGTCACGTAGCACAGGCTGGCCTCAAGCTCACTATGTAACCAAAGGTGACTTTTGAACTCCTTACCTTCCTGCCTGCTGGGGATTGAACTCAGGGCTTCGTGTATGCTAGGCAAGCACTTGAACAACTGAGCTCTACACCCCATCCTGCTCTGCTTTCCTCATATTACTGTTACTCCAGCTACACATCACTGCTTCTACCCTGAGCTGTGCACAACATGGACGCTGTCCAGTGAGGCACTTGAGTACTCAGGTCACTTACACAGCTCCTTCAGACAGTCTGACACGGAAAGGATAGGCCTAACCCATTCCCTTCAGTTTTCTGATCCATCAAATGACTATTAAATCTGCCACATTCTAGATATAAGCTGTCCCTTATAATACAGTGGCTATTAGCCACATATACTATTTAGGATTAAATTTAAATAAATTAAAATGAAATAAAATGTAAAGATTAGACCTTCTGTCTCAGAGCCATGTTTCAAGCACTCAGTAGCCACACTGTGGCGGTGTCTACCTACAGATCCACATGGAAGGCTAAAGCAAGATGACTGCCACTGGAGGCCAGCCAATAACAAGACTGAAACAAAAGTTTATTCCCATACTACAGAAGGCCTAATGGATAACAGAGTTCTAGACTGATAAAAATGTGTACAATGTTTACTGGAAAAACTATTCTTCCAGCACAGAAATGTAGACAGTAATAGATATATTTACTATACTGGCACCCAACCCTAGTTTAAAAAATATTGGATTCTATGTATTAAATGTGTTACTTTAATAATGGAGTAAAAACACCATCTAAACTCCCACAAGGAAGGTATGACAGCACACATGTATAATTCCAACACCAGCAGGCTATATAGCCAGGGGGATTTCTAGTTGAGTGCGGGGCTAGTCTGGGCTACACAAGACTCTGTCAAACCAGTGAATCTCCTTCATTTCACCCTACCTCGCACGACTGACCGAGGCGCTCGCCTCTGCTAACTCCCCACAGTGCGTGGAGCTGATCCACCACAGCTGTGCTCTACTGCAGGCCCTCACATGGTCCAAGGCTCAGGCTGAATCTGGCCATGGGAAACATAATGGCAGCAGGGGGTTGGGGTGAGAAGGCTGGCCATGGAAGCGTGACGGTGGGTCAGTACCTTGGGTCCATCCCCTGCATTACAATCTCATCCTGCTTGCACTCCATCATGTCATTCGTAAACATAGCGTGGAAGTACGGGATGGAGGCCGCTAAGACGATCCGGTGAGCACTGAATTTGTGGTCCCCGATCTGTGGGCCAAAGAGAATACAAGGACAAGTATTGAGGAACACCGATATAAAAGCCCAATCTTGCCTTCCACAGCTCACTCCTCTGCTCGTGGCAGTGACATGGAAGACATCCCAGGGATGAAGGACAAACAAGGCTCATCACATTTAAAACCTAATACACTCAGTGATGGTGGAAGAGATGTGGTGTAAAGACAGTAAGTCAAAGTAAGCCTGAATGCGACAAGTACCAGCTTTTACTTACAGTGCAACCCTCCCATTCTCTCAGACACATAGTGCTTCAGCACTTTATTGGAACTCCGGGTTTATTAAAAGACAGATTTATTAAGAAACAAAAAACTCAAAAACCAAAAACCACAGAAAGAGTGACAAGAAATGGAGAGGAAAATTAGACCTGACTTGAAGGGGTGCAGGGAAAAGATTTAGAACACAGCAAGCAGCTCACATGGTGTCTGGGAAAATAACCCTGGCAGAAGGGCCTATGCTACAGACAGGCTGGTCCAAAGAGTCAGAGGTCATGTGTTTGACAGTACACAGGGTCAGAAGTCATTTCTTTCTCCAACATCCTCTGAGCTACTGAGTCATCTTTCTAGTCCTATTTATTTTTGAGTGAGGGTCTCGCTATGTAGCCCTAGTTGGCCTGGAACTTGAACTCAGAGAGGTTTGCCTCCCTCTGCCTCCTGAGTGTTCCGATCAAAGGTGTGTGCCACCACAGCCCGGCTTCTACTGGGCTATTTTAAAATTTTTAAAAGTAATCAATTCTTTTTTTTCTGAGACAGAATTTCTCTGTGTAGCCCTCGCTGTCCTGGAACTCACTCTGTAGACTGTCCTGACTCTACCTCCAGAGCACTGGGATTAAAGGCATGTACCACTGCCCAGCTTTAACATTTTTATTTGTGTGTGCAGGTGCCTGTGGGGTCAAAAGAAGACACCAGATCCCCTGGAGTTATAGGTGGTTGGTTGTTAGCTGCACAGTGTAGGTAGTGCTGGGAACTGAGCTGAGGTCTTCTGGAAGAGCAAGTGCTCTTAACATTGTGCCATCTTTCCAGTCTCTAATATCAGATATTTTTGCTTCTAGTTTGTTGCTTTGGAGCTTTCTTTCTTTTGTTTGTTCATTTTTTCAAGACGGAGTTTTGAAACCTTGGCTGTCCTCAAACAGGATCTGTAGACCAGGCCTGCCTCTGCCTCCCAAGTACTGGGATTAAAAGTTTGCACCACTACTACCTGGCGAATTTATTTTTATTTCATGTGCATTGGTGTTTTGTCTGTATATATATTTGTATGAAGCTGTCTGATCCCCCGAAACTGGAATTACAGCTGTAAGCTGCCATGTAGTTGGCTGGGAAGTGAACTTGAATCCTCTCAAACAATAGCCAGTACTTGTAAACACTGAGCCCTTGCCCCAGTCTGCTTTGGCACATTCTTACAGCTTTCTGAACACTAACCGTGAGTGAGCAGCCATTCTTTCTGGAAGTTTTAGACTTTCTCTGTTTCTGGAGTTCTGAAGTTTCGGGCTCTGTACCTTGGTGCTGGTTTCTCTTGTGTATTCTCTGCTTTATTTTAAATTCTGAAAAAGTATTTTTATAGTATTTTACTTTTCTTTTTATGTGTGGGTATGTATGTAATATATATGTATGTGTTCAGGTGTGTTTCACCATGCTTGCACATGTGAAAACCAGAGGTTGACATTGGATGTTTACATAGATTGTGCTCCACCTGCTTTTTTCAGACTGAATCTGAAACTTGCTGCTGTGTCTAGGCTGGTGGCCAAGACCCTGGGATCTCCCTCCTCTGCACCCTAGCACAGGTTATAGATGTGCTGAGACTCCTGGCTTATATGTAAGGACTGAAGATTCCACCTAGGCCCTCGTGACTGCACAGCAGACATTTCATTCAGAGTCCTCTCCCTGCCCCTTACACACTTCCTTGCTGGTTCATTCTACTTTATCGTTCTGTGTGAGTGCTGGGACATACATGCCACAGTGAGGGTGTGGAGGTCAGAGAACAACTTTCAGGAACCGGTTCTCTTTCCACCTTGGGTTTTGAGGCTCACACTTAGGTGGTTAGTCTTGTGTTATAGGCATCTGAGGGTGAGCCATCTTGCCAACTTCTCATGCCATTCCCTTGATAGATTCCTCCTTTTCTATCTAGTGCTGTGTGCGTGTTCATTAAGGTGTGTGGAAGCCAGAGGTCGATGTTCAGTGTCTTCCTTAATCACTGTGTACTGTTCATGTATGTGTACATGTGTGTGTGTGTGTGTGTGTGTGTACACGTGTTGATGTTGAGTGTCTTTCAGATTCACTACTTTTTGACATAATCTTTTACTGAACCTGGAGCTTATATATCCATCCAGCTAGCCTAGCTAGCCAGCAAGCTCCAAGGAGCACCCTGTTTCTGCTTCCTCTGCACTGAAATTACAGGAATGTGTTGTCACGCTGGCTTTATGAGGATGCTGGAGATCAAATGCAAGTTGTTGAGCTTGCACAAGTATTCTGCCAACCAGCCTTTCCTCTATTTTCTTCTCTTCCTGAGTAAATCCACACCCCTGTCTATGTATTTGTATGTTTGTATTTGAACATGCACCAGTGTACCTATATTGAACAGGAAAAACAAAACAGACAAACAAACAAACAAACAAAAACATTCTCCAAAACTAAAAAAACTATCCTTTTCCCTCAAAATCCCAAGTGTTGGATTTAAAGATTCTGATCACCAGGCAGAGTCTTTAATCAAAACAGGTTTTTGTTTTTGTATTGGTGACTGAACTCAGAGTCTCTCTTGTGCCAGGCAAGCACTCTAGCCCTGAGCTAATCCCCAACCTAAGCTGGGGTCTGGCTGGGTTGCTCAGGCTCCCTCTGCCTGTTCTGCTGCAGTCTCCCAGGCAGCCGGGATTACACCTGCATGCTGTCACTTTTAGCCTTGCTCTTTAATATTTATTTATCAGAGAGGCAGAGTGCATATATGCTTTGTTTCACCAGTTTTTTGTGACAAAATCTCCTAGAGCCAAGGCTGGCCTTGGACTCCTGATCCTTTTGTCTCTGCGTCTCAAGTGTGGGATTACAGGCTTGCCACTGAAATCCTCACAACTCACAGGAGCATACTACCACATGCTTGTGATTTCCAAGACTATGCCTAGTGGAGCTACAGCGCGTGCACACACACAGCTACCCAGTGATTTTTAGACCCTGATCTCACTCTCTTTTGTGTGACTCCATCATTTGCTCTAAGTTTCCAAACAGATATTGATTGACAAGTATGGAAACTGGAGGCTCTCAGGGCTCAGTTGTCAGGGTATATGACAGCAGGGCTTCACTCGGACAGAGGCTCTGTGTCCACTCTTCATATAAGCCAAGCAGCATGAGCGCCTGCTGTGGTTTTGTTGGAAGTGGTTTGGACTTTCCAGTTGCAGTTGACGTCTTTTTCTTAGAAGCTGCTAAGAGGATCAAGCATTCAGAAGCATTCTATGTATCTTTAAGTCCTGTCTGTGTTCCTGTTAGCGGCTGTGATAAGCAAGAGCTAATTACTGAATATCTTTAAGGTATTTTTTTCTTCTGGTGTTGGGGATTGAACCTTGGGCCCTGTACATGCCAGGCAAGTACTCTACCACTGAGCTACATCACCAGGCTGGAAGGAGGGTTTTAAGTTTGAGGCCAGAGTAGACTATACATGTAGTACATTCCAGAAATATTTTCAGCTATGTAGTAAGATCCTGCCTCAAAAAATCCAGGAGCCAGGAGTGGTGGTGCACATCTTTAGTCCCAGTATTTGGAAGGCAAAGGCGGACAGATCTCTGAGTTTGAGGCCAACCTGATCTACGTATTGAGTTCTAGGGTAGCTGAAGCCACAGATAGACCTTCACAAACAAACCACACACACACACACTCTCACATGTCCAAAAGACACTGACTCAAAAAGTAACAAGTAAAGCCAGGTGTGGTGGCATGTCTTTAATCTCAACACTGGGGAGGTAGAGAGACAGGAGGATCTCCCCGAGTTTGAGGCAAGCCTGGTTTACAAAGAGTTTCAGGCCAGTCAGAGATACAATAGTGACATTCTGCTCAACTAAAATAAAGCCAAAATATTTGCTAGGCTCTTGCTCTGTGCAAGAAAAATTTCTAGGAAAGAAAAATGTGATATATTCCAACTGCAAGAGTTTCCAAGCAATTGTCACCTTTCTGTGTGCTCTGAATAAATCTCCTTTGCCCCCGATACTCGGTCTTCAACTGTAATGTAACAAGACTTAACTGGACCAGCACCCCCCTCCCCATAATATGGTACCCTAGCACAAATTTGGAAAAGCTCATATTCTGAAATGAAGGCATCTACATACTTTGCAAAGTGGCTGTGGGTACGTACACATAGATGATATTTGTGCAGCCTACAGACTGGTGTACATGTGGAGTTGAGAGGCCTGAACCCCGTTGGAGGTGCCTCCCTGGTCAGTACAGTTGGAGACTGTGAGCAAACAGGAGTTACCAGGTGGCTGGAGCTCCTGGTTGTCTCCAGCAGACTTGTTTTTACACACATAAGTCTTCCCATTTTCTTTCTTGGAAAGATAAGGAAACACCATTCCTAGCTCTGTCCCAGTGGTATCTTAGTATCTATTAGGTCCCGTGGTCCACACAGCAAATGGTGCTTCCTATTACAGGCAGCTGCAGCTCAACATTCGCCAGCTGCTTATTTAGATTGGAAAGACAGAACTGCAGAATCTGGGTTAGGAGACAGGTGTTCCCGGGGAAAGCAAGGGAGACTCTCAGAACAGAAACACCTTGATACTATTGCTTCTACTTTGAATGAGCTCCCAAGGAACATGAGTGAAACATGGTGGGCGCATCACTGATGTAGAGTTATAAATACCCCTGGGGCTGATGTGGGTTAAGACTGAGCTTTTAAGGCAGACAGAAGAGATGCTGACAGTGCTTGACAAACAGCTGCCCATAATTCTTCTGAGGCATTGAGTCATACAGGCTTTGAAGTTGGTATGTAAGACTGAATATGTAATATGAAGAAGCACCCTCAACAGGGCATAGTGGCACAGGCCTAGAATCCAATGTTAGCCTGAGAGGTGAAGGTAGGAGGATCAGGAGTTCAAGGCTGCTCTTGGGCACACAGCAAGTCTGAGGCCAGCGGAAGCTACAGGACCTCATTTCAAAATATGGGAGATGGGGAACTGCAAAGATCTAGGCATGAAGCTAGCATTTTGTGGTGTGCACCTGTAATTCTAGGGCTTGGGAGGCTGAGACAAGAGGATTGCCACAAGTTCAAAACCAGCCTGGCTTATATAATCAAAGTCAAGTAAAAACAAACAAACAAACAAACAAAAATCAAGAACTAGGTATGGTGACAGGCATCTGTAGTCTCAGCTTCTCTCTTTCTTTCTTTCTTTCTTTCTTTCTTTCTTTCTTTCTTTCTTTCATTATTTAATGTGAGTACACTGTCACTGTCTTCAGACACAACAGAAGAGGGGATCAGATCCCATTCCAAATGGTTGTGAGCCACGATGTGGTTGAACTGAGAACTGAACTCAGGACCACTGGAAGAGCAGTCAGTGCTCTTAACCTCTGAGCCATCTCTCCAGCTTCTCAGCTACTTCTTTAGAGGGCTGTAAGGATAACTTGAGCCCAAGAATTTAAAATCATCCTGGCAACATAGTTAGGCCGAGGATGGGGCTGGGAGGAGAAGAGGGACTGGAACTTCAATCAGGCTGTAAAGTGAATGAATAAATAAATAAACGAATAAGAAAAAAAGAAGAAGCTTAGCCTGATGGCAGAGGCCTGTACTCTCAATATTTCAAAGTGTGAAGCAGGAAGATGGCAAGACCAAGTGTGTTTTGGGATACAGAGTGAGTTCAAGGCCAGCCAGGGCAACTTCTGAGACCTCATCTCAAAATAAAAGGGAAGAAGCTAATGACATAGCTCAGCGGTACAGGGATTCAGGGATTACATTTCCAGGAGCGACACATACACATGTGATTCAGTGCATGTGAGAAGCTGCATGGATAGATTAAACTTCAAATGTAAGCTACAAAGAGGTAAATATAAGATGTTTTAGGAAAAACAGCATATCGTGGTAGATAAAGACAGGTACTTTGGATGGGCACAATGACACACACCTTTAATCCCAGCACGTTTGCGGTCCGCCTGATCAAACAGCAGCCAGAGCTACATAGTAAGGCCCTGTCTCAAAACATCATCATCAACAACAAACCAACTCTGGAGGCAAACTACCAGCTTCAAATCTAGTTCCTCCCATGTAGTCACGTCTGTGTGCCTTAATTTTTTGTAAAACAGTGAAAAAGTACCTTTCTCAGGGGTTGTCATGAGGATTAAGTTAGCTAACATCTGCAAAGCATTTAAAACAACTCAGAGCACTGCTCGATAAAGAAACTAAAAGGATGTTTAATGGAAGTTATTTTCATGGAGAAGTGTCAAACTATGTCCTGAGGGTCAAATCTGTCCTGTCTCCTGTCTCAGTATGGCCTATGAGAAAAGAACAGTTTTGCACTTTTAAGTGGCTAGGAGTAAAAACTAAAAGAAAAGTGATATCTTAGGATGCTAAGATCTGGACATGAAGTATGGCCCATGACTCGTGTGCTCAAGGCTTGGTCCTGAGTTCACAGTGCTATCTGAGAAGGCCTAGCTGGAGAAAGTGTGCGCAGGAGTGTGTTCCTAGGGACAGTGTCATGTCCTGGCCCCTTCCTCTTCCAATTTCTGCTTCCTATGTACCATAAGGTGAGGAACTGTGCTTTGCCACACCCTCCTCACCACGGTGGGCTAACAGCCCTGTTAACGCTGACTTTGGTAATACTGGATAATAAAGTGGAAAGAAATTCAAATTTCAGTGTCCAGATATGGTCCAAATTATGCTCATACTTTTGTTTCTTTTCCTGTGTGGTACTAGAATTGAACCTGTGGTCTTGTACACAGTGCACAGGCATTCTGCAAACTGACAAAGTTCAGTAGCTGTGAGTGACTGACTGCCCACAAACCAAAAACAGTCACTATCTGACCTTTTACAGAACATGTTTGCTCTAGTGTCACAGGGAACAAATACCAAGAAGGAAGTGAGCAAGTCCTCCAGAAAAGAGGAAGTGGCAATTCTTAATTAAAACCCTCAGCCCTGGGAACTCCTCCCTTAGCTCCTCTCCACGCTTCCCTTAATAAATCTACATGTGCTCTGCTAGAGACAAAGCAATACCCCTAACGGAATTACTCCTGATTTCCAGCTGATGTTCATGGACTCTCTTAGCTAAATCAGCAAAAACTATCTGTAGTTTGTGGAATTCAACACCGACTAGACACAAAATGTTCCCTCCTTTGTAGAATGCAGAAAAGCTGAGCCTGAAATCAAGGCATTTAATCCCCAGGACCTGCCTTTTTGTTAAACAGTCTCACATGGCCCAAGCTGGCCTTGAACTTGCTATGTAACTGAGGCCTATGTGGACTTCTGAGTCTTCTGCTTCAGCCTCCCTAGTGCTAGGGTTATGAGTATCGCCACCATGCCTCTACTCTCTGAGACAGGATCTTGCTATATAGTCCTAGCTGGCCTACAACTTTAGCCCAGGCTGCCTTCAACTCACAGTAATCCTCCTGCTTCAGTCTCCCAAGCACTAGGATCATAGGCATGTGTCACCATAGTCAATTCTGTCATTAGCCTTCTCTTTTAACTGTGTGTGTGCGTGTGCGCGTGCACACATAAATATAGATACCCATAGAGGCTAGAGCCATCACATTTCCCTGGAGCTGAAGTTAAAGCTGGTCCTGAGCCTCCTCATGAAGATGCTGGGAACTGAACTCTGGTCCTCGGCAAGAGTAGTGCACATTACACATTCAGCCTCCAGCCATCCCTCCACTCCTATCAGTTTCTTTTCTTAATGTTACAGTATTGAGTGAATATGGATGGCAGGCAAACAGGCAAGACATTCAGGTACAGTTCTATCTTGTACTTCCTGCCCCTCTCCCTTCCCTGCTGAGGACTGAACCCGGGAGCATGCTAGGCAGCATTCCTACCATTTAGCCCAAGCCTACAATGTATTTTTTGTCCTTGTGTTGTACTGGGAATTGAACCTGTGAACTTACACACTCTAAAGAGACACTCTGTAACTGAACTATGCCTCCAGCCCTCTGCAATCTTCTTTGGGAAGCTTCAAGTTTTTCTCTTAAAACTTGAGGCTGGGGGCTGGAGAGAGAATTCAGTGGTTAAGAACTTGTATTGCTCTTATAAAGGGCCTGAGTTTGGCTCCCAGCACCCACATCAGGTGGATTCACAACCGTCTGTATCCAGCTTTCAGGGATCTCATGACCTGTACCAGCTGCTCTGAGTGCTACACTCGAATGCAGACATACACATATACAAATAATTTAAAAAAAAAAAAAACAACAAAGCTTTAAACTGATCAAGTGAGGCCACCTACATTATTGAAAGGTAATTATCTGTATGTAGTTTATCGATTAATTTTTTCCCCCCAAGACAGGGTTTCTTTGTGTAGCCTTGGCTGACCTGGAACTTAACTCTGTAGAGCAGCACGCTGGCCTCAGTCTCAGAGATCTACCTGTTTCTGCCTCCCGAGAGCTAGGATTTAAAGACGTGTGCCACCGTCGCCCAGCTGGTTAAAATATTAATTACACTAAAAGTATTTTCCAGCACTGGTGTTTGGCCAACTGGGCACCATAGTCTACTGACACATAAATTATAGCTGATATATCAAAGTACTCATCTTACATGTATGTCAGTGCTTGCTAAGTATAGCCCCTTTGGAAAATAAGTTGGCGATTCTTCTACACAAATACCATACACAACAGCCTCTGTACTCAGGACATTTATCAAAAAACAAAAAAAAAAAACAAAAAAACCCAAAAAACAAAGAAAACAAAACAAAAAACCCCAAATCCAAAAGTCATGTATGATCTTTTATATAAGGTCCACAGCTTTATCTGTAACAGTCAAAAATGAAACCATCCTTTAGTGACTAAATGATCAAACAAACTATTGTAAATGCATCGCTACTCAGAAATATGAAAGAAGAAAGCTGTCAACACACTCAGTTCGGATGGACTTCTAAGGCATTATGCCCTACGGAAAAAAGGCAATCTTAAGCACCACGCCTGCTAAGATTCCACTGACAGCACTGTTTTTAAATGAGAGATGAAGAGGAGGAGCTGACTGGTGGTGACCACCTGTACTTCCCGATACACAGGATGAGGCAGGAGAGTTACTTGGGCCTAACAGGTAAAGCACAACCTGAGTAACCTAGTAAGACCCGAATGAAGTAAAAGAAAGACTGGAGAAATGGCTTAGTGGTTAAGGGCACTTGCTATACTTCCAGAAGGCCGAAGCTCCCAGCACTCATGTTAGGTGGCTCACAACCACCCACAATTCCAGCTCCCAGCAATCACCCCCACCACGAGCGTCCCAGTGATGGAACTCAGGTGGCCAGGCTTTCACCCTTCAATCTATTTTGGCAAATTAGAAGAAGTTTCTGGATGAGTACACTCAGAGTGTAATTGAGTCTGCTCATGTCAATTCCCACTATTTTGCCCAAACCCAACCTACCCTGTCTGTTTCACTTGGTTCCATCCACCGTCATAGCTCTCCTTTAAGCTGCTGGCATTGCACAAAATGTCTGACTCCTTGCCTGGATCTTTAGCTCCCAGGTTTCTGTCTAGTGAATTAATCCTCAGCTTTGAAGATACACTGAGACCTTTGAAGATACACTAAGACACACTGAGGCCTCCTGTGATTTCTAGGCAGGCAGTGCTCTCCTCTGTGTGGCACTGGTACAAGCCTCCAGCACATGTTGTGTTAGCCCTTATGAATATCCCTCCATCCAGGCTGAATATTCTGCCTACATTGGAAGGCCTGTAACATGTGGTTCGTAATGAGTGTATTTAATTAATCCTAAAGCTTGCTTCATTAAAAAAAAAAAAAACTCCTGCATCTGAGATAGGTAATAAAATTGTTAATAAATCATCTTTTTAATTTGCCCCTTCAGCTCAGACTGGTGGGACCTCACAAAGTAGCAGTTACAGGTGGCACACCTTAGTTAGTGCTGCTCTCCAGCATCACCTGAACCTTCACAGGCGTGGCAAAGGGCCAGGCTTGATTTCAAAGTTATCAATACAACGAGTCCTGAAGAAATAAGTGAGCTACACCAGCCTGTGTTCAGATGAGCTTCTAATAGGCTAGTATATAAGAAACTGTCAAGGAAGTGGGGGGGCTCTTTCTCTTCAAATGTGGTGATCTGCCCACCAGGCAAGAACACTAACAGAGGAACCTTGTCCAGCTCACCAGAAACAGAAATGAGACCAGCCCTTACAAACCCACAGGGCTGGGAAACTGATGGCAAGCATTTTCAAATACACTAGGCTCAGCCTGAGGTTTTGGCAGTGTTTTAAAGTACATCGCACCAAAAAGGGGGTCGGGGGGCATGGTGGCACACATCTTTAATTTCAGCACTCAGGAGGTAGTAGAAGCAGGTGGATCTCTGAGTTTGAAACCTGGTCTACAGACTGAGTGCCAGGATAGCCAGGACTACACAGAGAAACTCCATCTCAAACAAATAAGATAAAATAAAATATAGAAGGAATATTCCAAACTACTGATGAAGCTTTGGTCTTTCTGCTTTTTGACCCCACTGGGTAGGAACTCATGAAGGCAGGGCGAGTTGCTGACAGATAACAATGAGATGTGGGGTCACATTCCACACAAAGAGCAGGTTAAGACATTCAAGCCTATTCCCAGTCTTTCAGAAGCCTATTACTTTTTACCACCCATTCGAGACAGAGGAGGAGAGGGGAGGGAGGAAGGCAGAGTCCTCAGCAATCACTGCATCTGACTAGACCAACATCAAGTGCTAAGAAGCTATTTTTTACCGGTCCAGAGTCCTCATCATGAGACCTCATGTGCACAACTGGCTTCCATCTTACTCTCCACCTCACTCCTCTAAGATGGACATACTTGAAAAGGCCTGATGCTATTTTCATGCCTGGGCCCTTGAGGCCTCCCTCCCTCAGCCCAGAAAGTCTCTTCCCACCTTATCTGTCTAAGATCTCTTGGTCCTGCAATGTGCCAATCACATACCATTCTTTCCCACGAAACCTTCTATATTTTAAGTAGGTGTCATTCTTTTGGTTTCTTGCAGGTTTCTAGTTACAACTCCACATCATAGAATTTATCACACTCTGTCTTATCTAAAAGTGAGTTGGAAAGCATCTTTGCCACTGATCTATAAACACCAAAGACAAAAGGTGGTCTCATCCATAGTGTGTTGCCTCACACACCTAGCCAAGCGCCACGCACAGGGAATGTACTTAGCTAGTATGCTGACTGAAGAACAGCACAGACAGACCGCCTCAGCCCTGTGGGGTGATTCAGCAAACACTTCTGAGCATTTGAAACATTTGAAGGACAAGAGGCAGCAAAGACGGTTCAGATGCTTCAGAAGCTTGCCCTCTAGAGGGGGAAAACAGACGCACTTATGCTTACTTAGGAGACCAGGAGCAGAGTGCCAGGGCTTCCAGTACATAGCACATAAGCATCACTAGATTAGCCAGGAGGTGGTGGAGCAGGCTTTTAGTCCCAGCATCTGGGAGGCAGTGGCAGACAGATCTCTGCATTCCAGGCCAGCCTGGGCTACTCACAAACAAACCCTCTCAAAAACAAACAAACAAACAAACAAACAAACAAACAAACAAACAGAACCACTATATCCAATTCAGGACAGCAGAAGTGGGCCCTAAAACTCTCATTTCAAACAAGCTTCCAAGCAATGCTGATGCTCTGGGTCCAATGACAACAGTCTAAGGCACCTTCTATTGAAGGTGCAGTAGAAGAGGGAGTGACTAATGACCCCAGAGGAAACGGGAGACTCACAGAGACTCACTGTTACCCAATTACCCACTATGCTAGGACAGGGCAAAAGGAAAAAAATGCGGGTCACTTCCAAACAGAAACACACGGGTTGGCAGGAAGAGAGGTGTGCGAACTTGTAGCTACAACAACATCAAACACAGATGCAGTGTTCTAGGACCCCAGTGGCTGCACACACTCCTGTGATCACACCTAAGAGAAGGTAGCAGATCAAGAACTCAAAGTCATCTGTGACATAGCCAGTTTGAGACCAGCCAAGGGTATATGAAACCTTGCCTCAAAAACACACACAAGGAACTGATCTCCAGATTGGGGAGGGTTTGGTTGTTTTTCTCTTCTTGGGAAAAGATGAAAGGATCCTTAAGGCATGGACATGACCCTGCCCTACAGATGTGTCTGCAGAGGCCTGGAGCAGGGAGGGCAGAGTGCAGACTACAGACAGTTACTCAGGAGACTGTGGGCAACTAGGGGAGAAGAGCGAGAGGGGCAAGAGCAAAGTCTGTACTGAAAACCCATCGGGCAGTGCTAGGAAAGTCAGCCGGGCTGCCTGCCAGCAAGTCCTGCCTCTGAGTCAGCAGGGGCAGTGGGGGGATTTCTGTGAGCAGCTTAGAATAATCGGGCAGTCAGTTCAATCAGCAGCCCCTTCCTAAATCCTCCAGAAAACTAGCTGCCATCTGCTGCCATCTGCTGCCATCTTTCCCTGCACCCGTGGACAGTGTGATAACTTATTAACTAGTCCAAAACACAAACAACAAGACAGTATTTACCAAAATAAGGCAGAAGTCCCTTGGAGACACTGGTTGCTGCACATCTGCCCCTTACTCCCCTGACAAGTCCATAACCTTCCTTCCAGTGTGCAGAAGAATAGACTTCATGCGGTTGTTGGCTGTTTAATCACAGCACCACATAAAAATCAGGTTGAGGTAAAAAGTGTCTGGAATCTCAACAGGACAGGAGGACCCCTGGAGCCCACTGGTTACTCACTCTAGCCCAGCTTACCTCCAGGTTCAGTGAGAGACCTTGTCTCAAAAACATAAGTGGAGAGCAACTGAGAAAGATATCTAGTATTGACCTCTGACCTCCATATGCATGCACACACAGAGGGACAGGTACAAATGCACCATGCATGTACACATGCATGGGCGAGACATACAAAGAGACATTCATGTGTGTGTGTGTGTGTGTGTGTGTGTGTGTGTGTGTGTGTGCACGCACACACACACGAACACAAATGAAATGAAGTAAATTTTAAAACGTAAAAGAATCGCCTTCAAGAATGAGCCAGAATTAGTCGTTCTTCCTCTGGTTATTACAACCATCTCCCCTGAACAAAAAAGGCAGAACGTGCTGGTAAAATCCTGTGGGTTTTTTATGATCCGTGGAGAAATCCTACCGTTTATGCTACAGATTTACCCCTGACCTCTGCCCTGACTCACAGATAAGTCATAGTTACTTTATTCACTTATTCATAAAGGTATGGTGGTTTGATAAGAGTGGCCCCCATGCTCACAAGTTTGATTGCTTGGCCTATAGGGAGGGGCACTTTTAGGTGTGGCCTTGTTGGAGTAGGTGTGGCCTTGCTGGGGGAAGTTAAAGTTAGTCACTGTGAGGATGGGCTTTGAGAACTCAGTTTCCTTCTTCTGCCTGCAGATTAAGATATAGAACTCTCAGCTTGCCGGGCGGTGGTGGCGCACGCCTTTAATCCCAGCACTTGGGAGGCAGAGGCAGGCAGATTTTTGAGTTCAAGGCCAGCCTGGTCTACAGAGTGAGTTCCAGGACAGCCAAGGCTACACAGAGAAAACCCTGTCTTGAAAAAAACCAAAAAAAAAAAAAAAAAAAAGAACTCTAAGCTCTTTCTCCAGCACCATGTCAGCCTGGATGCTGTCATGTTTCCCACCATGATAATAACGGACTAAACCTCTGGACTGTAAGCCTGCTTTCCTTTAAAGAGTTGCTGTGGTGGTGGAGGCTCTTCATAGCAATAGAATAACTAAGACAGAAGGTGTGCATCTGTTTTGGTTCCGGGACCGACAGGGCCTGAGGCGTGCTGGACACTGTTCCTCACTGAGCTAATCCTCTCGCCACTCAAGGTGCTTGAAGAGTCAGAGCTTTAAGCAAGGGACTAGGCTGAGTGGGGAAGAAAGAGACCTTGGTTGACTTCATGCATTTCCTCTTTTCTTTTTGGTTACTCTATTCTTATCATGTCAGCTCCCTGAAGGTTCCACAAAATAACAAACACACATATGTGCCTACCTCTGGCCCCATGTTTCTTCTTTTCACTTTGTACTTCTCCCTCTCCTGCTGGAATGAATTACTCCCTGCCTGTAGATCTCTATTCAGAGACGCTATTCTGGCTCCTCTGGCAAAAAACAGCATTTTCAGGCTCCTTATTCTGCTTAATTTCTTCACAGACTTATCACTACTGGATATTCAGAGCAGGTTTTTGGTTTGCTGTCCCACTATGAGCACAAGCTTACATTCACAAAGACCTTCCTTAAACATGGAAGACAGAGACACACGTGTTGAATAAAACGAAAAGTCATCCAGAAAGAGTAGGGCAACAGAGTCAAGAAGCTGAGCGTGTGAGTACATAGGTATGTGTTTCAGTTTCTTGGTTACACAATGATCATTCCTTAAGGTCTACAATAATTCTCTGGGAAGGCCAGCAAGACGACATAACAAATGTTTTGCCAAGCACTTTCTGCGTAAGACGGGAGGCCTGAGTTCAATATCCAGAACCCACGCAAAAGCCAGAGGTTCAGGAATGTGAGCATGTAATCCCACAGTGAAGATGGGTGGCCAATCAGCCAAGTGTGCCGTGTTAACACATCTTACATATAACAGTGCTGGCGGGCCAGCTAGTTAGTGCTGCGGGATATTTAATTACACTGTAAACCCTAAGATTGTGTTGTTTGCTGGAAAAACCTATTTCTAGTTGTGGTGTGGCTCAGCCCTCAGCACAGACCTTTAATCCCTCTGGCTGGAATACAGATACGCCCTTAGTACACACCTTTAATTCCAAACAGTGAAGGTAAGGTTAGTTTGAGAGGAAGCCCCCATGTTTATAAGTGATGTCTAATTGAGTGGCAAAGCAATGAATCAGAGAAAGATTTGACAGAATAGGATATGCCCAACTCTCATGAGAAGAGAGAGGAAAGGGAAGTGGAAGGGAGAGGGAGAAAGTGGAAGAGAGAGAAAGAGAGAGAGAGAGAGAGAAGGCTTTTTAACTTCTTTAACTGGTACAATTGTAAAGACAGGTTATATAGAGAGAACAAGCTAGATTTAGATGAAGACAGAATGAGCCAGACAATAAGGAGCCAGAAGATTAGAACAGATTGCCAGAGTATAAGGCTGAGCCCAAGCAGAGCAACTCAGGAGAAGTTGAGAAAAGCCAGATTGAATCAGTCAGCTTGGAGAGGAGTTTGAGCCGGAGCAGTTGAATTGAACCAGCCAATCAGAGTTCAGAAAGAACAAGAAAGGGTAGGCTATGGAGGCTAGAAGCCTTCAGGTCTAGGCCTAGGTAAGCAGCCTGAGGAGATGACAATGACATCAGGAGAATAAAAGATACTTTACCAGCTAGCATGGAATATACAAGCTACAGCAGAACCAAGAGAAACGGACTCAAAATGAGACGGAAGGAGAGAACCAACTCTCAACAGTAGTTGTTCAGATGTCTACCCGCTTGTGAACACCTATTATATAGATATGTCGGTTAAAACAATTCCTCCTCAAACCCTACAGCTATTTACAAAACTATAAATAATCACACAACTGTTGTAAAAAGTGCCACAGAAATATATAAAAAAGGAGAGGATGAAGCTGTGTGTGGTGGAATCTGCCTGAGAAACAGCAAATCCTGTATAAAGAAACCAAGTCTGGGGACATTGCTCAGTGGTTAAGAGTGCTTGCTGTCCTTGCAGAAGACAGGAGTTTAGGTCCTAGCATCCAGTGGCTCACAATTGCCTGTAATTCCAACTCCATGGATCAGATTCTCTTTCTGGCTCCTAAAGGTACTACATATATACATGCATGTATATGTTTGTATATAGACATATATACTTCTACATACATGTGTGTATACACAGACACATAAATAAAAAAATAAATCTTAAAACATGCTGGGTAGTGGTGGCAAATGTCTTTTAATTCCAGCCCTCGGGAGGAGGCAGGTGGATATGAGTTTGAGGTCAGTTCCGGTCTACAGAGTGAGTTCCAGGATGGCCAGGGCTACACAGAGAAACCCTGTCTTAGAAAAACCAAAGCAAACAAAAACAAAGGGGGAAGGGATAATGAATGAACATAGGCTAACACCAGGTCCAGAGTTTTAATGGTGCACAATTAGATGAATGATCTGTCATGCCTGCACGAAGGAAGCAACAGGCAGCCTAAAAGGGTGAGAGGCTGAGGGCTGAGAAGAGATCTCGGGGTGGAGCTCAGAGGCACAGTGTTTGTGTGCAAGGGTGAGGGGGTGCGTTTAGACATGAGTACAAGAATGCACAGTGCAAATGGAAATGAAGGTTTACTATTGGAGAACAAAACCAAGGAAGAGATAGATGCAGATTTAGAAGATGAATAAGATACAGATTTAGAAGTGAATAGAAGTTCAATACACTGTTATATGGAAGATTTGCTACCACAGAACACTTGTGGATTGCTATATAGGTCTACCAAGGTAGCAGGGTTTTACAAATCGTTCACAAAGAATAAGCTCACTCATGTGTCATCTCTCAGAAGTAAAATGTTTTGTCAGGCGGGTGAGAAGGGGAAGGCCTTTAAACCCTAGTAGTAGGGCGCACAGGCAGATGGATCACTGTGAGTTTACGGTCAGCTTGGTCTACAGTGAATTCTGGACCACTTAGGGCCACAGAGTGAGATAACTAAATGTGTATACAGAGTATGCATGTGTGTGCATGTATTTATAAAGGTGTGTTTGCTCATGCTGCTATAAATGGAAGCCAAAGATTAATGTCAGAATGTCTTTCCTTGATTGTTTTCACATTTTTTAAAAAAGACAATGTCTTTTAAAAGAAATTATTAGTATTTCATCATCACCATAGCGATCACCATCACTGAGACAGAAGGATGGATGGAGGGAGAGGGAGAGGAAGAGAGATCCCTGAATCTAATTTATTTCCTTTCATTTTTTCTTTGAGCATAACTACTAACAAGCTACAAACAACTCCCACCCCCACCCCAAATGACCAAAAACCACAGACAATACATATCAGGGCCCTAGCATTTATACCCTCTGGAATTTTACCAGAATCCCAAACACCACACAACTATAGAAACCGTCTACAGCTGGCAAAACCATACCTCTGATAGTGCACGAGGCAAATCATATTCTGCTGCTGAAGGCAGTATGAAGCCACCCTACATCCTTATACTTGGGATTAAAATAAAAGCACATTCTTATAATATTTCTATGATTTTTAAAGAAGCCAAAATTCTCAAAATACCAAAAATATCACTACAAAAGGATCTTAGGTAGCCCAGGATAGTCTCTCAATTTGAGTATGGAGTATGAACTTCTTATCCTGCCTCCACCTTCCAAGTGCCAGAACTAGGTGTGCATACCATTCCTTGTTCACAATTCAGCTCCTAACAGCTGAGTTTGCACACTACTCAAGTTAATTACTTTTGCATCTCTGTAGCAAAATATCTGTCAGAAACAAGTAAGGGAAAGTTTTGTGGCTTGTGATTGGAAGAGATACAGTCCACCCCGGCTAGGGTGTGTCAGTGGAAGCATGAAGCCACTCATCACCTCCCCCGCTTTTGGTTTTGTTTTCTGCAGTTAATTTTGTATTGCTGTGATAAACACCGTGACCAAGACTTCTTATAGAAGAACGAGTTTATTTGGGCTTACAGTTCCAGAGGGGTAGTCATGACGACAGAGCAAAGGCATGGTAGGAGGCTGAGGGCTCACATCTGAATCAAGCAGGAGCAGAGAGGGGAAATTGAGAGTGGTTCAAGTCGTTAAACTCAAGGCCCACCTCCAGTGACACCTCCTAAGTCTCCCAAACAGCATCACTAACTGCAATCATGAATGTAAACGCTGGAGATGACTGAGGCTGTTTCTCACCCAAAACAAGCTATGTCCACTGTCAAGAAGCAAAGAGCCGATGCTGGCTTCCTCCATTTACCTTTTCATTCTGTCCATGACCCCAACCCAAGACACGGTGCCACTCACTCAGGGTGAGACTTCCCTTGTCCCCTTTCTGGAAACTCCCTCAGAAACATACCCTGGGTGTGTGTGTTTCCTGGGTGACTCCAAATCTAGTCAAGTTGATGATGGAGGGAACAAGCCCACCACAAGATCACAGATAAAGTACAGGAAAGATTACTTCCTAATATAAAATAGTTTTGATGGTTGTATTTGAATCCAGAGGTAAATTTGGTTTTAGTGTCAAAAAAAACTATGAATATTGACCCTGAGTTTGAGCTCAGCTTGGTTTACATAGAGAGGTCCTAATTCAAAAAAAAAAAAAGGAAGAAAGAAAGAAAAAGAAAAGAAAAAAGGAAGAAAGAAAAAAGAAGACAGAGAGAGAGAGGGAGAGAGGGAGAGAGATATGTAGGAATGTTTATATGCACTGTGTGAAGATGAGATGTGTTTTTTGTCCTCCTTTGCCTGTGCAAGACATCTTCTGATTGGAAGTAATGGAGGATTAAAATAAAAGGCTATGGCCTATAGCAAGGAGGCAGGGGGAACTCTGGGAAAGAGTCATGCTGGGAAACATTGACCACAGAGATAAAGGGGGAGTCAGACCTATGAAACTGAGGAGAGGTAACCAGCCATGTGGAAGAACTTGGATTAGTAAAAATGGAGTTACAGCTGAGTTACAAGGCAGCTGGGAACAAACCTAGCTTAAGGTCTAGGCATTAATTCATAAATAAAAAAGCCTCTGGGTCATTATTCAGAAGCTGAGGTGGACATAGAAAAAGCCCAAATGGCTACAAATGGCATCCATTGTAAGGGTTCGTAAAATCCAAGCTTAGAGGCTGAGAAAAAGTCATGGATAGAAAGGTGGGGAAAAAACAAAAGAGAGCAAGGTCCTTTAAGAGAGTGACCAGAGCCTTAGAGCACTTCCCAGGTGTGGCAGAGTGACTGGCTGAGCAGTACCCAGCTAGGTCCCTCAGCCGGCAAGTGGCAAGTGGAAAAGCCTGCAGCTTCCCAGAGCTAGGACAGAGGAGTGGCTGAGGTCAGCCTTCGATACTCGGTGAGGGGCATGGCTGCTTAAGAGCTCCCATGGAGTGACACAGCCAGGCTGGGGCCCAAAGCCATGCACGTTCCCACGGTGGGCAGAAGTCAGAGGACAGGGCATGTGGGCCTGGAATTGCCAGTGGGTGCCCAAGGGTGAAAGCTTCTATCTTACGAAGGCTTGACAGGGCAGAGAAGCCAGCTCAAGACTCATGGCACCAGAACCACTCAATCCACCTCTTTCCTCTGAGCAAAGGGCTGCAGCTTGAGGTACAAGCCAAACAGCTCGACGTAGACAACAACCAGAAGAAATCCAATCCCAGACACGAGCCTTCGACCAGGTAAAAATCTTTGGAATTCTGCTTAAATACTAAAGAAAGAAAGAAACTGAATATAGAAAGTCATAGGGAGAAATAGTAAATCAAGTCTCTGGTGGAAGGAGAGAGTTAGAGATTAGAAAAAGAAAAATATTTTCTATGTTAAAAATGAAAAAAATGCAATGACAGGGCATTTGGATTCTGTATAATTTTGTTTGGCTTATCAGCTTACAAATAATTATATTTTCAATAATGATTGAATGTTATATATCCTTTTTAAGAGAGACCATAACAAAGTGAACTTAGATAACAAAGAACTGAAAAAAAAAATCCTTGGTTGATTACAAACAATACAACAAAGTTTAGGCAATCCTTTGAATCATAAAAAGTCAGAGGAATGTAACCTAAAGCCTACAGCACCACCTTGTGCCACGATTGCAAAATGGCAACCCATAGAGATGCAACATTCTGCATCAAGAGTACAGATCGTTTTAGGACGCCATCTTTGAGCCATGTCATATAATAGCATATGTGTTTCATTTTGTAGAGTTTGGGGAATTAAAGTATGTACATGTGTTAATGCATCATACAATTGACTCCTATTCAGGATTTCAATGGGCTTCTGCCTTGAGTTTTGAAAAGGCTCATTCTGAGATTGTACATGTTTAAAAGATGACGGCTATCTTGGAAATACTTTTACAGACTGAAGCTGATGATGCTTTGACATGTGTATCCATTAAAACAGAACAATTTTTAGACATTATGGCAAAGAGAATGTTACAAATATGTCTTAAAATCCTACAGGTCAATTATAAAAGGATTTAACTACACTTTAAAGGAAATTCTCATACAACAGAAGGGACATATGGGATCTCCAAGAGATAGGTTAAATAATGCTTTATTGACTTTAAACTTTAAGTGTCAATGAGACAGACAGCATAATTGCTGAAAAAAACTGGATTCTAGAACGGACTGCTGAAATAAATATATATATATATGATTTGACTGGAAGAGACCTCCTGAAAATCTTGGCAGCAGACATGAAGGAAAAAATCAAGAACAAAACATGTGCAGTATGTGCTGACCTCTCCATATGGGAGCAGCTGAGACTGGCTGAGACTGACTGAGACGTGGATGTCTCAGCCAGTGCTTCAGCTTGCATGGCCAACACACGTGGGCAACAGAGCGCTCAGGACCTATTATTATATGCCATCCTTTCAAACGGCATAGGTGGAAATCTGTATTACAGTTTGGGTACAGTCCAGACTTACAAAATTTAATGTCTTTCTCTTGCTTGAACCTAGAGAAGAGAATCACCTTTAGCTGAACTGTGTCCACTGCACATTCCATACATGTGCTAATGCAGAAATGTATATTACTTTTGAAAGTCTATATGTTTACAGAGTGAAAGGACCAGACACTAAAGGAGACAAGACAAGCAGCCCAGATGATTCAACCACACAGACAGCCTCGAGTGCTGTTTTCCTTAAAAACCTGAATCCAGAACAACTTCAATACGGCTCGCTACGATCATCCAGCCTCAGAGACTGTTCTGGCCAAGACTTCAATTAAGTCCTGTACTCTCCCATCACAGAGAGACTGGACAGCAAATGATACAGCTAACTTTCTTGATTGGTTAAAATAAAAAGTCTATGGCCTATAGCAAAAGGGAGAGAGAGTAACTCTGGGAAAGAGTAAGGCTTGGGAAACCTGACCACCAAGATGAAACTGAGGAGGGGTAACCAGCCATGTGGCAAACTTAGATTAGTATAAACAGGATAACTGAGTTACGAGGTAGCTGGGAACAAGCCTAGCTTAAGGCCTAGGCATTAATTCATAAATAAATAAGCCTCTGCATCATTATTCAGGAACTGAGGTGGACAAAGAAAAAGCCCAGCTGGCTACAGAGAGAAAAGAAAGGGATTGTGTGATCATTCAGTGAGCATTACTGTCTAGTCCTCCGACAATGCGAGTTCTATCCCTGGGGCTCTAGAAGGTAGACTGGGAGAAGTAACTCCCACATGTAGTTCTCTGACCGCTGCATGTACTCTGAGGCATGTTATCACTCTCTTCACAATAATGAATGTATTTTAAATTCTTACATAGAAACATGGATATAGAGAGTATATAGACACAGCTGAGCATGTGGCTCATGCTAACAATCTCTGCATTCATAAAATCGAGGAACAGGACTGTCAATGCCAGCCTAGGCTACATAGTGAGCTCTAGGTTAGCCCAAGCTACAGAATCAGACCTTATCTCAAAAAACAAACAGAGTAAAGCAAAACAAAACAAAATAACAAAACACTTTATTTGGTGTGTATGTGTATGTGCAAGAGTGTGGCATACATGTGGGTACATGTGAGTATGGAGGTAAGAGGGCGATGTCTGGGGTCATTCTTCAGCACTGTGCACAGTAGGGTAGGATGACTGGCTGGTGAGCCCCAGGTATGCACCTGTCTGCAGCACCATGCCCAAACTTTGGTTCTGGGAAGCAAATTCACCCTCAGCTTACAAGTCAAGCACTTTACTAGCTAAGCCATCTCCCTAGCTGCATTTCAACCACTTCTGCAAGTAGCCTGGCGTCCTCAGCTTCAAATGAGAAAGAAAGGGAATTTGGTGCCTTTCATTAACAACTTGGAAATATTCAACTTCACGCTATAATGGAGCTATGAGACTTTAGCATCAAAATTGAGAGTTTTTAATAAAGCCGTCTGTCTATACTGTTTCTTCCTATAGCACCAGGGCCTCCCTTATGCAGAGTGCATGTCCCACAGCTAACTCCATCCCTAACTCCGTAGCCATACCGTTTAGTAGGAGACACTTCCGATTCCTAGATAATGTATGTAGAGCCACAAAATAATTGTCACTGTATCCTACAAAAACTTCAGCTCTCCAAAGGTCCATTAAACACACTGAGGTCCATAAGCTGTAGCCAACTGTGTTCCAGGCTTCCCTGTGTCAACAGTTTACACAGCCACACCAGTGCCTAAGTGTATGGTGCAGAGCAGCTTCCCAAGCTATGCGCAGTCACACTGAAACCCTATTACCTAAAATCCCCAAATCCTTACTAAGTTCTCTAGCTCATAGCTCACACACATTTGATTCATTCATTTTGTTCTCAACTGGAAGAAATGATGAAGTAAGCTGTTTGGGGTATTCTCTCTACGGTCCTGCTGGCACATACGCCAACCGCAGAGAAGCTGGATGGTCCCATGCCAAAGAGGCAAGAACGCCAAAAGTCAACAAGTTGCAAGTAGGAAGGTGGGGGCCACACTCGTAGTTTAGGAAAGTGTGGGAATGTGCTTTAGAAAAACAATGTGGTTTCATTTTGCAGTCATCAAGATGAACCAGGTAGGACTAAGAGAAAACAAAGAAGTCTCATACACACAATAAAGGAGCTGTCTATGGTGAGAAGCATCCCCAAACATGGGCTTCTGCCAGTCATCCACCTAGCCAAGCTCCAGAAGTGTCAGGGAACCCCATGGGGTTCACTAGTGGTAACAGGTTTTCCAGACTGCTGAGCCTCCAGCTTCCCATAACGTCAGGTGTCAGGCAGCATTCATTAAGTGCATACTCTCTCACATCCACTCAGTCAGTGTCCAAATGTTAACAGCACCATCCAAAATGTAATTCAAACAAGAAAGAGATCAAAGCCCCTTTTCCCTTCCTCTCTCCCTTTCCGTTTTGCTTTGAGACAGTCTCACTTTGTAGCCAAGACTAGCCTGGAATTTACTAGGTAGCCCAGGCTGACCTTAAGTTGGTGGCAGTCTCCAGTTTCAGCCTCCCATGTTTTGGGATTACAGGCAAGAGGTACCACACCCGGGTAAAAGTAAACTCTTGGTGAATATCAAGTTCTTGCCACAAGTGCTTTGCTCCTCAAGGAGTGTATTCTTCCCTTTAACTACTTTAGAGACCAGGCTAAAATTGAACACTACTTTAAAAAGTTGGGAGAAAGTCTTGGGAATAAACTAATCAATGAGGGTTCAGAAGTTTAAGTTTTCCTATACAACATCATTTCAAAATAAAAAAAAGAATTCAAAACATATGTCTCTCTCTGTGTGTGGCATGGCAACTGGTGCCACAATCTCAGCACTCTGAGGCTGAGGCTGGAAGGTCACCAAGTCTGAGGCTGTCCTGGCTACAAAGTGAGTTTCCGGCCAGCCTGAACTTCAGAGTGAGACTCTGTCTCATAGCTATGCCCACTACCAACCCCTACTAAAAAAGGAAAAAAGAAGAGAAAGAAAGAAGGAAAGAAAGAAAGAAAGAAAGAAAGAAAGAAAGAAAGAGATTACATCTAGAAATCAGCCAAAAAGTCTTTCTTTTCTTCTCTGTGCAACAGGTAGTGTTGAATTAGACACACTACCATCACTGCCTTCCAGGCTCACAAGTGACACTAAGGCGGTTTGGTTGGTTTGGTTGTATCCTGCTCTGTTTGCTTCATGCCATCCGCAAAGCAGATGAGTAATCTGACAAAGGGCATAAAAGCAAAAGCATCACTTCCACCCATACAAAAATAGCGATGCTGGATCTCAGCTAATGCCATTTTCTGCCTTGGATAAATCCCTTAATAGCTCTAAGCTTTAAGCTTTTCACTCTACAAAATAAATGGCTTTAGTAGAGACCTGTATGGATTCCTTTTAATGTGGCCATTCTAGCTCTACAATCACCCTGTATTATACACTATACCATACAGAACAAAAATGGCATGCACCAGCAAGTTCTGACTTTATTTCCTTCTCCACCAACTCTTCTATTACAGACGGGATACAACTTCAGACTCACATGTGTAGCACCTCAAGCCAGCTTCTGGGGAGATTCTGTGCCTGGATCTAGTGGACCAAAAGGAAACATTCTAATACTGTGTCCTTCACTCACAGAAAAGACATTCCCTACAGGAGAGATGGCTGTCAGGTCAAAGATGTGCCACACAAGCCCCTTGGATTTGAGTTCAACTCTTGGAATCCACAAAAAGGAGGAAGAATAGACTCCACAAAGTTGTGCTCTGACCTCCACATGTATGTCACAGCAAAGTGTGCACCCCACACCCACCCACACATTACACAAGCACACAGCCCTTCCCCTCTGTCCTCTAAGCTTACAGGTCTGTGAATACTAAATATATAGGGTTGCTAGTAGTCTCTGGTTCTGCTTTCACAGATATAGAAGAAAAAGAATATGTCAGTTGAGGGGAATAAAACCCCTGCAGCCTTGAGATCTCAGGAGAAAGGATGCAACCTAGACCTGGGAGGTGGGGCTTCTGCCCAAATGGCTGGACCCAGGTGAACCTGATACACACTGCTGGGACCTTGGAACTCTTGTCAGACGCATGGAGATGAGATGGGGAGAAAAGCTGAGAACCACAGACACAAACTGCTCTATCCAGACCTCAGTGACATCCCACAGGTTGCCAAGAAGCCCTGTACTATCCTCCTCACCATTAAGGGAAAGGACTTGTTAAAGAGAAGAACCATCATGGCTTTTTGTTTTGTATCTAATTAGTTCATATTCAGAACAAAACAAAAACGACTCAGGAGGCAGAGACAAGCAGGAACTCTGAGTTCCAAGAGGAGCCTGGTCTACGGACCTAGTTTTAGGACAGCAAAGGCTAAACAAATAAACCCTGTCTTGAAAAAAAAAAAAACCAAACTATCAACCAACCAAACAAACAAAAAAGGTCAAGTGATCATGTGATTACAATAAAAAAGAGTTTTTTAAAATTCTATTTTTAGAATTTAAAGAAATGTGCAATGGTAGTGCACACCTTTAATTCCAGCACTTGGGAGGCAGAGGCAGGCGAATTTCTGAGTTCAAGGCCAGCCTGGTCTACAGAGTGAGTTCCAGGACAGCCAGGGCTACACAGAGAAACCCTGTCTCGAAAAACCAATAAATAAATAAATAAATAAATAAATAAATAAATATTCTATTTTAAATTAACTAATAAATTTAGAGCAGGGTCTCTCTATTTAGCTCTGGCCTAGAATTCACAGAGATCCACCTGCCTCTGCCTTCAGAGTGCTGGGATTAAAGGTGTGTGCCACTACACCTGGGTAAAATGCTATTTAAAAACAAAACATATTAGCTTATATATTAGTTAAAGATATTAGTTAATATATTACTCTTTTCTGTCACACTTCTACTTAACTATCCAATAGGCTCCCAGGGAATTTACGTTTAAATATTTCCAAAAGGAAAATTAAATCTAGGCTCAAGTGTCGGCAGTGAACTTTGAAGGTGTGAGAACACCATGCATGTTCATTTTCAGTCTTCCCCAGGACGAGAGGAAAGAGTGGGCACAGCTGAACTAAAGTAGCTTAAATCAGTCACAAACGAGTAACTGAAGTAAGTTCAGACTCTTAGTAACAGAAGACTCTACACAAGCCCGTGGAAACTACAAGTCTAACCCTAATTTTGCCTAATTCAGCCTGTGACCTTGAACAAGACCTTTCTGGGCTTTGGTCTCAACTGTTAAATGCAAGCTACTGAAGCACAGCACTGGACTGCAAGCTCTTTGGAGGCAAGGGGCATAAATAAACTAAATAAATCCGAAACTGCACACTGAAGACAAGTGTGGTGGGGCACCGTCATCAGCTAGAGGTTAGTCTCAGCTACATAGCAAATGCAAGCCAAACTCAGCATAGCTGAGACCCTGCCTCAAAAAACAAACACAAATAGCTGGGAATAGTGGGATAGGCCTTTAACCGCAGCACTTGGCAGGCAGAGGCAGGCTAACCTCTATGAGTTCGAGGGCAACCTGGTCTACACAGTGAGTTCCAGGACAGCCAGAGCTACATAGAGGGTAACTATTTTGAAAAACAAACAAAACAAAATAAAACAAAATCCTGCAAATGGAACACATACATTTATTTATACTTTCTCTTAGCTAAGGTTCCACTGATGTGAAGAAACACAAAGACCAAAGCAACTCTTATAAAGGACAACATTTACTTGGGGCTGGCTTACAGAATCAGAGGTTCAGTCCACTATCATCAAGGTGGGAGCTTGGCAGCCTCCAGGCAGGCGTGGTGCAGAAGGAGCTAAGAATTCTACATCTTATTTCAAAGGCAGCTAGGAAAAGACTGGCATCCTCAGGCAGCTAACAGGAAGTTCTCAAAGGCCACCCCTACAATGACACACTTCCTCCAAAAAGGTCATACCTACTTCAACAAGGCCATATCTCCAAATAGTGCCACTCCCTGGGCCAAGCACATTCAAACCACCACATACTTTATTTAGAAACATCATTAAATTATTACTAATGTCAGATGCGCCTATAGTCCCAGCTATTTGGGAAACAGAGACATGAAGATCGCTTGAGCACAAAAGTTTAGGGCCAGCCTGCTCAACACATTAAGATCTTATCTCTTTAAATATTATTACAGGCTTGAGAGCTTGCTCTGTGGTTAAGAGCAATGGTTGCTCTTCCAGAGGACTCAGGTTCAATTCCCAGCTCCCACACAGCAGCTCACAACTGTCTGTTATTCTGCTTCCGAGGGATCCAACTCCCTCTTTAGCCTCTAAGGGCACCTGGCACACAAGTAGTGTACATTTGTACATGTGGAAAAACCATCCATATACATAAAAACAAACAAATAGAAAATATAGCTGGGTGGTGGTAGCATATGTCTTTAACCCCAGCACTCAGGAGGCAGAGACAGGTGGATTTCTGAGTTCAAGACCAGCCTGGTCTGCAAAGGAAGTTCCAGAAAAGCCAGGACTACACAGAGAAACCCCATCTCAAAAAAACAAAACAAAGCAACAAAAAATAAACACACACAATAAATACATAAACAATAAAACACAAATACCTACTGTTCACTGAGCATTTGTTACATGAAGTTTGAGGTTTATTAACTAATTGAATCCTTAGTAGTCAGGTAGGTAACGATGTCCATTCACTGAGTAATAAACTGACTCACTAGAATTTAAGGAATTTAAGTTTTGTCAGCTATGAAGTGGCAGAGCCAGGATTCAGATCCAGGCAGAGCTTGTGCCACACTGCCTCTCAGACCACAACAGCAAAGTTCCCAAGGAAAATACAGCACAGAGAGATTACAAATGCCAGCGTACGAGTACAAGATGAAAAGCAGACAAGTTAGTGCCTGACTTAGACGGAGAATTCTGAGCATCCCAGAGGTCAAGCACCTGCAGAACAACCTCCTACTCTAAGCATTAGGAACACTTGACTCCTCTGCATGTGTGTCATGAGGAGGGGCCCAGAACAGGCAGTACTGGTCCTCTCTACCACGCAGGCAGCTGCGCTGTCACTGCCCTAACAAAAAACAGGTGGTTTACATTTTAAACAGGATGAACTCTTTGACTCCAGACTTGGGTAATTAGGGCATTACTGAATACAAAGACAATTCATTGATTCTGAATACATCCTGAGAGGACAAGTCCCTTTATTTTATAGCAATGGTTCTCACAATGTGGTCCTAGAGGAAGACAGCATCACTGGTGAACTCGACGGCGATCATGCCAAACCCATGAATCAGAAATCCCAGGGTGAGTGATAACGAACACGGCCACCAGGTGAGTCTCATATCTGAAGTTTGAAAACAACTACGCTAATGGGGGGGTGGGCAACTAGTTACCAAACCACCCTATGCCAAAAATCATTAACCAGTTCTTTAGAGCCTGCTTATTTGAAAAACAGTCTGGACTCACCAGCAGTTGGAGGAAAGAGTAAACTTTGAGAAACCAAGACAGATGTTGCAAAGCAACTTTTGTGAGTAGTAACTACAGCGTTGGTGTGCTGGGCCTTTCTATGGCTCCTTTCACCAGAGTTCTCCTGAGACTTTATAGAAGGGGGTTTGAGAACCAGTGAGCGAAACATTATCTATAGTCATGTCTAGCTCTAGACTATGCTTTTACACAGTCCTCATGACCCTGACCCGACACTAGCAAAGTAACTGAGACTTGCACTCTCAGTCGGAACGATGTTTGAATGATACAATTGTTCCTTTGCCTGAACGGAAAACATTTCATAGGGAAAAAAAAATCATACAAGCAATTTCTGCTGTAGGTTTGGTAGATTCAGCATTTATGTTGAATGTGGAGGCAAACTGTACTGCTTTATGGAAGTAAGTATCTGTGGCCACACTCTGTCTACCACATTGGTTCTTTCACTGGCTCCTCTCTGCAGCCTGACTCTTTTAAAAAAAACAAAACAAAACATATTTCCTTATCTGTGTCTGTTCGTGTGTTTTTGTGTGTGTGCGCAGGTGCACCTATGGAGGGCAGAGGGCAATTTTCAGGAGTCAGTGCTCGCCTTCCACTCTGTGGGTCCCAGGGATTGAACTCAGGTCATTAGGCTTGGCAGCAAGTGCCTTTACCCACTCAGCTTATCACCAGGACACAGCCTAAATCCTAACCCAAAACTTCTTTCTGATTACTGCCTTTCACTGGTCTCTACTCATCCCAAATGTCAGGGCCACAGTTAAATCATTCTGCTTCCAAATCTCTGCTGGCCTTGCCATCTTCTGCATCCTTTATCCAGCTCCATTTTCTTAATCCTCTTGGTTTTCCTGTCTCATCTGAGAAGATCTGCCCCTTCTCATACCATTCCGCTATTCTAATAGAGAACCATTTTTTTCAGTATTGATGAAAAAGTTAACACAGGTGTTATACAAAGAATACCAAATACCTAATCCTCACCAATTGTGAGATTTAAGGATTATCTTTATTTAAGCTGAGTGGTGGAGGCTCACGCCCTGATTCAAAAAGTCAAAAATAAACAAAAACCAAAAACAACTTTATTTTCACATTTTGAAATTTAAGCTTAGAGAGATTAAGTCATGTGCCCAAGGTTACAGCTAGTATGATCTGTCTCCAAAGCCAGTCTCAGGTTGTTTTAGTTTTTAAAGTTCCAAACCATTAACCATCCTCATTTTTTTTTTTTTGAGTCAGGGTTTCTCTGTGTAGACCTGGCTGCCCTGGAACTCACTCTGTAGACCAGGCTGACCATGAGATCCGCTTACCTCTGCCTCCCCAGTGCTGGGATTAAAAGCATGTGCTACCACTGCCCCATCACCACCCTACTCCTCCTACCAGTTCGACTCGAATATATGAAGAAGCAATGCGTCCTGAACCGAGTAGAAAATAAAGTTTAAGAGGTGTCTCTGTCTTTCTGTTGTTTTGAAACAGGAAGAGGGAGTGTCACGAAGCACAGACAGTAAGAGCCTTCCAGGCAAGGTCCAACAGGAAAAACCACAGGCAGGCAGTATTTCCCCTCCTGGAGGGATCCACCTGGCTCAGCAGGGCACCCAAGGGGTACTGGCCCTTGACACCAGACCAGAATGCTGGATGGAAACAGGTGGAGAATATATCTCATATCTCTTTCCCCAAACAGTCCTTTAGCCTGGCCTCCATGACCTTTTAAGGTGGTGACAGTGGATTGTTTTCCAGAATGGATCAGAGTAGCCACATCAAAAGATTTCCAGATCCGATTCTAAAAGCGCCAAGGGCAAGCAATGACTCCTGAAGAGAAGGCTTTTACAGTTAGCATTTACAACAGCACAGCCAACTTCAAGGAATGACTTTATGACAAGATAGGATGTTTTAGTGGTACCCATTGGAATGTGGAGTCAGCCACCGCCCCTTCCTCCGTAGACTGGCTATAAGAACATTTTCTCTTGTCTATATGACAGAAAAGGAGGCGGATATCCCAATGTCTCCAGCTCTTAGGGCGTCAGAGGCACACCTCTCAATCTTTCCTTCCAATGGCTGAACGGCTGTCCCCTTTACTCTCCCAACTTGGCCTCATTCCCCTTCTGAGCTTGGCACCGCTCTCTACTACTCTGTTCCCCTCTAACCTTTCTCCACCCACAGTGTGGACCACTCTTCCCCTGTCCACCACCCTTTTCTTCCCGCTCAGTCCCTTTCCCCTCAGCCAGCCACCGCCCAGACCATGGTACCTTGAGCGTCACGTCGCATAGCTTGCCCTGCCGCCGGATCTCCTCCATGACGCCGTAGCCGCGACTAGGCAACTCCGATACGGAGAAATGCACCAAGTCCTCCAGCTCCTCCGCACCGTCCTCCACCATCTTCCCCGGCCACCACAACTGCGCAGGCCTGGCCGGCAGGCTTCACACTAATCAGGGCGGGGCAAGGGCGCACGCTGACGGCAGCCCGGAACGCGAAGCCGGAATCTCACTGGCCTAAGCGGCCACCGTACTCACAAAGTCCTCGACACCGGAAGTCTCACTGCCCCGCTTCCTGGTTCATACATAGCTTTCTTTTCCCTGCAACATAAATCCCGGCATCGTATATACAGAAACTCTAAGCTTTCCAGGTTAATTGACTCCATCTCTGTCTTCTTTGTTCAGCACTGACTTTTCCTGTACCTTCAACGGAGAAATGTGGACTTAAATTCCGCTACCACCATACACCACTTCCGTAATCCCTGCAGGCTTCCCGTTGCCATGGCGACTGTGTACACAGCTGGTCGGCTAGCTGTCCCGGTTGCGTACAGCGCTCCCTTAAGTTGCTGCAGTTATAGCGGTCGCTCTACCCGAGCGCCGCTGCCTCGCGAGGTGAGCAGTGGTCACGAGCCGGTGGCGTTAGGTAAAAGGGAAACCTGGTGGGATATCCCCCCTGGCTGCTGTCAGTGGCTGGGTTCCTAACTCCTTTGGCTCTTTTATTTGTAAAAAAGACCTGAGGCATCCCTGGAGAGCGTATTATCGCTGAGCTTATCTCAGCCTGGTCGCAGCTTAGGGGAGCTAGGAGTTTTTGATGTTCCTTAGTCACGAGTCTCCACCGGGATCCCACGACTCGCCTTAGACAGAAAGGGCATGAGGTTGAGTGTCAGGTCATTAAGACAAGGTGTCGTCACTTAAAGCTTTTGAGCTACCGAAGAGGAAAACCCTCTAGAGGGGGACGGGAATAGAACCAAGGCAGTCCATCACACACATTTTAGAAAAGCATTCACCACACATTGGGTGAGAAAAAGGAGAGTGGCCAATTTTGCCTGGATGCCAATTTCGGGGTCATTTCATGCTGTGTTACAATAGGACCCTGTGTTGTGGCTTTAGTGTTGTTTCTTAGGCAGTCTTTGTCCCTGATAGAGGTAAGAGCATGGTAGATATGGACCCCTAGGTCTATCTACCCATTGACTTCTTGTCAAGCCTTCATGGGTGTTAATGTGTATCCTGCTTCTTCCCAAGCCCAAAACAAATGAAGAAACAATCTCTCACTCAACACAGAGGTCTCCTGATAGCTCCTCAGAGTCACTTTACTATGTATGAAGTATGTAAGGATTGTGTTCAGAAGACTGGGGTTATTCCACCCAAAGTCCTGAGGGGAAAAAACACTACCTAATGAGAGGGTGTGTTGAGACTGAACATGGCTTCTTGTACTGGGAGCTCAAGTATCCTCTCCAGAACGCTGCAAGTTCAGGGGTTAGAGTAGTGTGTGGGGAGAGGGGAGTGACATATCACATGCCTTGGAACTCTCTCAGTAGTGGCTGAAGATGGACCCACCTATGGAGATTCAGTCACCCTCTGACTTCCAGCCATGAGTATCACCATCAACTACCATTTCTTGAGCACATGGTGTGTGCTGGGCACTGTTCTGGACCTTGTGGGGGGAAACACAAGAGATAAAAGACAGCATCCTTATCCTCAAGCAGCTTGTAATTTGATTTGGGAGCTGAAGCCTACATAAATGAAGCGACATAAGAACGGTAACAAACAGTATCTCAGTAAGCGGAATGGCATGTGCTTTGGATGCACTGCTGACTAGTGGACTCCTGAGAGGAGTATAGACCATTGGAAAGGCTAGTGGCCGGCTGCGTATGGCTCCAGGAGTGCTCAGCAGCATGAACTTATAAGGACCTTGGAAAGGACAGATGGGGGGCTGCATGTGCATGTGCATGTGCATGTTGGAAGTTTTAGGGCAGAAATGGAGAAAGTTCTGGAACAGTCTTTGAGCTGGCCTGTGAACCTGCTTCTAGAACTCTCTGGATTGTTTGTAATTCTTTCTAGATGTTATACTCAACAGCACTGGAACCTTCCTGGGCAGGAAGATAAGACTCTTGGGGTTTGTGTTCAGAAAGGTTTCCCAGAGCTGTAGAGATTGAGTATTGAGTAAAAAGCACAGGTCTCATCCAGAGGTACAATCCCCAACACTTGGGAAACTAAGGCAAGAGAATTGTGAGTTCAAGGCCAGCCTGGGCTACACAGTGACACCCTATCTCAAGGAAAACATTTTTTAAAAAAAAAAATCATGAACAAACCATTTCTCTCTTCTACACTCAATTTCTCAGTAACATAAGTCAAAGTGAATTTGGAACCGAAACCTTCAGTCTCCTTAGTTTGGGGTCCATGTTAGAGCTCTGTGTGATTTTTTTTCCCCCTAGAGCTCAATTTTGCAGACAAAAAAAAAAAAAAAAAAGTCAATCAGACTATGTTCTTTTCTTATCCCAATATTTTTTCAGATTAATTTTCCCAAAACAAAAAAAATTGTGAAAGATCCAAAGGTGCTAGAAAAAGACTTACATGAAACAGTGACTCGGGGAATGTAGGCTCCTCTGTTATGGGCAAAGGCAGGGGCACTTGCTTGCTTTGACAGCTGAAGTACCATTGACGGGTAATGCTTTCATTTTATCCAGATCACTGAAACTGTAAGCTGGAAGGGCAGCACCTGCTTCTGTGGAATGCTTAACACTGTGGTAATGATGGCTAATGTATTTGTAAGAGGAAATGATCCCAAGTTGTGTCTAGACGTGGGAAAGCCATCACTACTTTTATTTATTTATTTATTTATTTATTTATTTATTTATTTATTTATTTTGGTTTTTCGAGACAGGGTTTCTCTGTGTAGTCCTGGCTGTCCTGGCACTCAGTCTGTAGACCAGGCTGGCCTCCAACTCAGAAATCCACCTGCCTCTGCCTCCCAAGTGCTGGGACTAAAGGCGTGCGCCACCACCGCCCGGCCCATCACTACTTTTAAAATCTAGAATAGTTTTTTGTTAGGCAGCATTACTGCCGCTCTATTAAGAGAAGTACATGTAAAATGCTACTATTACTTATTTAATGTGCTTTAAATATTTTGTTATAGTTTATTTCAGTATGTAGTGTATGTGTGTGTGTAGTGTAGTGTGTGTGTGTAATGTGAGTGTAGTATGTGTGCACCCATGTGTGCCAAAGTGCATGTGTGTACATTAGAGGATAACTCGGGGGAACTCTCTTTGGCCATGTAGGTTCTGGGGATCAAACTCAGGTCATCAAGCTTTATGGCAGGTGCCTTTACCAGTACCACTCAAAAGCCTGTTTGTTTGACACAGGGCCTCACTACGTAGCCTTGGCTGGCCTGAAGCTGGATACATAGACCAAACTCATAGGTCCAACTGCCTGTGCCTTCAGAGTGCTAAAATTAGATGCATGTACCACCACACTTGGCCCCTTATGATTTTAATAAATATTAGGAGTTCTGTGTCACTTGAGGATATTTTTCTGTAGAGCTATTAAAAATTACTAAGCGTCCCTTCAGTATGTTAGAAGATTGAATCAACTTTCTTTGTCAGACATTTCACTTTTCATAAATTCAGCCAATTCTTTTGCAGATGTATGCTCGATGTTCCACCACCACCTCCGCCCCATCACCTCGTGTCCATGCCCGTTCATCTGTCTACCTTCCCTTCAACTCCTTCCCTGTCTCCTCCTCTAAAAGTAGAGGTTACTTTAGGGTCAGATGCTTTATTCCTTTTTAAACTGGTCCAACCCTGATGGGGCAATTTAAAGGGAAATGTACAGTGTGCAGCCTACATCCTGCTCTGTGGACCTTTCCTTTATTTAAATTTTGTTTGTACATTGTACAATATAGTTCCAAAAAGCCAAGTGGTGGTGGCACACACCTTTAGTCCCAACACTTGGGAGGCAGAGGCGGACAGATCTCTGAGTTCTAGGCCAGCCTGAACTACAAGGTGAATTTTAAGACAGCCAGGGCTACACAGAGAAACTCTGTCTTTGAAAAAGAAAAAGTAGTTCCAAATGGGTTTTTCTTCGAGACAGGGCCTTGTTTATCCCAGACTGGCCTTGAACTTGCTATGTAGCTGAGAATGATCTTGAACTTCTGATCTTCATGCCTCTACCTCCCAAGTGCAGGGATTTTTGGCAGCCATAGCACTGCCGCCACACCTGGCTCTCAGGAAGGGCTCTTGGTGAGGGCTCTGAGGTGTCTCACTGGGTAAAGTCCTTGCCTACTCAAGCATGAGAACTGAGTTTGGATTTCCATCTCCCGTCACACGTGAAAGCTGCTTATGCCATAACCGAGACAGGTGCATCTCTGTGGGCTTTCTAGGGAGCAAGTACAGCCAAAATGGTGGGCTCCAGGTTCAGCAACAGACCCTGCTTCAAAACATAAGGTGGAGATCAATGGGGTGGACATCCCATTTCCACTTCTAGCCTCTACATGCACTCACAGGTGAGTACACACACACACACACACACACACACACACACAAAATGCTTCATCTTAAAACTCTACTATGCTAATCTGTCTGATAACAATGAAGGGTTTTTTAGTGTGTGTGTGTGTGTGTGTGTGTGTGTGTGTGTGTGTGTGTGTGTGATTCTTTTTAAGACATAGTTTCTCTGTGTGGCCCTGGCTGTCATAGACCAGGCTGGCCTCAAACTCATAGAGATCCTCCTGTCTCTGCCTCCAAGTCACGCACCGCTGCCACTATGCCCCCACCCCATATTTAGCATATTGTCGTTGGCTTTTCTTGATTTTTTTTTTTTTACATGAAATTAGCTAGACTTGCCGGGCAGTGGTGGCACACGCCTTTAATCCCAACATTTGGGAGGCAGAGGCAGGCAGATTTCTGAGTTCGAGGCCAGCCTGGTCTACAGAGTGAGTTCCAGGACAGCCAGGGCTACACAGAGAAACCCTGTCTCGAAAAAACAAAACAAAAAAAAAATTTAGCTAGACTTAACAGAATTAATGATTATTACAAGTAGATTTTACTTATCTTTGCTGAAAGCTCTTGAGATTTTGTGTTCTTGATCATCACTGTGTGTCATGAGACACTTGAAAAGGAATCAAGTTTTCAGTCCTCCTTAAAGTCATAAAATTCAATTGGGCACCGCAGTATACATCGGTAAAACAGCACTTGAGAAGGAGACAGGAGCGTAAGGAGTTGAAGGCCAGCCTTGGGCCCATGAGATGACTCATGAGTAAAGGCACTTACTTGCCTTGCAAACACAGTGACCTGAGTTTCCTCCTGGAACCCATGTAAAAGTGGAAAGAAAGAACTGACCCCACAAATTTGCTTTTAAAAGGCCAGCATGAGATGTATAAGCCCTGGTCTCAAAAGTAAACAGAATTAGTTGGATTATCAGTTCTATTTAGTCAGTTTGTTGTTTCTCCAGTATCTAGATTCAATGCAGCAGTCCCATCGGCACCATCTCTTTTAACTAGCATTCGGCTTTACTTGATCTTTAGTGTCTGTGACTTCAAGGTCTTTTCTGTTATGAGAACGACCCTTCATGTTAGAAAGTCTTTTAACTAAGCTTGCCTCCCGGTCACTTCTACTCTGTTCTTTTACAATGTGTCCATCCCACAAAACTTTATCAGCATTTGTTTTAATGTTTAATGGTATATAAATGAGTAAAGAATGTATGTGTGGCTCCCTGTTTTGGTGGGACTGGAGAGATGGCGCCACAGTTAAGAGCACTGGCTGTTCTTTCAGAGGACCTAGGTTCAATTCACAGCACCCACATGGTGGCTAACAACTGTGTTTAACTCCAGTTCCAGAGGATCCAGAACCCTTTTCTGGTCACCATGGGCACTGCTCATATGTTGTACGCAGACATTTGTGTAGGAAAAATACCCATACACATAAAATAAAAACAAAAAGAAAACCCTTTTTTTTTAAAAAAAGAAAGTGGTGAGAATATAATTCGGTTTGAGGAGAGCAAGATGGGACAGAGGTTGATTTTTTTTTTTTTCAGTAAAGTGAGAGAAGAAAAACTATTGATCATGGACTAGATCAAGAACACTTAATTAGGGGCTTGAGAGATGGTTCAGTGGTTAAGAGTGCTTTTTGTTCTTCCAGCACCCATGTCAGGCAGTTCATTACTGCTTGTAAGCCCAGGTCCAGAAGAGCAGACGCACTCTTCTGGCTTCCAGGGAACTTACAAACATGTGGCATATACTCACATAGTCACACACAAATAAAAAACTGAAGAAGAAAGGAGGAAGGAGGAAGGAAGGATGAGGGAAGAGGGAGGAAGTAGAAGGAGAAGGAAGGAGGAGGAGGAAGAAGAGGAAGAGAAGGAGGAGGAGGAGAAAAGGAGAAGAAGAAAGAAGGAAGAAGAGGAAGAGGAAGAAGAAGAAGAAGAAGAAGAAGAAGAAGAAGAAGAAGAAGAAGAAGAAGAAGAAGAAGAAGAAGAAGAAAGATAACTAGCAAACTAGCAAGATGGCTGAAGCAGAGTGTTCCCCTTGCAAGTCTGACCACTACCACATGCTGAAGCAGGTGTCCCTTGTGCCCAGAAGCAACAATAATAAATATATCTTTTGAAAGATCCTTAATCTATTCTGTTCTAGTTAGTGTGTTGGAGACAGATGTGAAAGAAGGGCTGGCTTTAATCTGTTCCAGACAAGTGTGTCAAGAGAAATGGACTAAAAAAGCAAGCATAAATAGGTTCGTCTTAGATTCAGGACATTTCTCGAAACAGCAGCTAAAATTAAGCCACTAAAAGGGACCAGTCTTTTTGCTTTGGATTTCAGTTTCTTTGGAGTTGTGGTGGAAAATGCCAAAGCAGCTGAAAGACAGGAAGCGTGTGTACTTACAGGGCAGGACAGGGCAGGGACAGTGGGTTGTGACTGGTCTCTTGTAGCCCAGGCTCACAATGGAGCTGAGGCTGGCCTTGAACTCTGATCCCGCTGCCTTCACCTCCCAAGTATTAGGGTTACAGGTGTGCACCACCATGCCAGGCTTTTATTCTGATCTTAGTGAATGACATCTCCCTTCTGGTTGGTATTTGGTGATGACCACTAAAAATAGTGTCGTTCTCCTCTCTTTAGCTAAAATGGGTACTAGGAAAAAGGTTCAAGCGTTTGTCCGCGTCAAGCCTACTGATGACTTTGCTCATGAAATGATCAAATATGGAGAAGACAACAAAGTAAGTGCAGTGTGTTTGCCTTTGCTTATCCAGTCCTTTTTCAATTCAGTGTGCCCTTGTTTTCACACAGCCATTTAAGGACCAAAACAGAGGGACTGGCAAGAGAGCTCAGTGGGAGCAGACGCCTGCCAGCGAGCCTGAGGGCCTGAGGACTATCCCATCTATCCGAATGGTGGGGGGAGGGAACCAACTCCTGAAAGTTGTCTTTCAAATTCCATGCACATGCTATTGTGTGCACATTTACACACACACACACACACACACACACACACACACACACACACAATTTTCATCAAAAGGACTAAGACAGAATTGATAAGTCTTCATGTAACTTTAGAGTCAGTTGATCGACTCCAAACTGGGCTGCTAGTGAGGAAATGATTGAGATTCTCATTGTTTTCCTTTTATGTGTTCATATGGTGGCAGGGCACAGGGGTGGAAGTCAGAGAGCAACTTGCAGATCTGTAGAGTCGTTCTTCTTCTTCCACTTCCGTGGGTCCTGAGAAATCAAGCTTGGGTTCTCGGGCTTGGTAGCAGGCACCTTTCCTCACTGAATCATCTTGCCAGCCCTCAGGTATTTTAAATACATAGTTGAAGACCAGATTGCTCCAGTGTTGCAAGTTCTGGTAGTCAGAAAAGAGCTGAAGGATGGCACTGTGTAATGTGCTCTATGGCATGATTTAAACAAACATAGAGCCGTGCGGTGGTGGCGCACACCTTTAGTCCTAGCACTTGGGAGACAGAGGCAGGTGGATTTCTGAGTTCGAGGCCAGCCTGGTCTACAGAGTGAGTTCCAGGACAGCCAGGACTACACAGAGAAACCCTGTCTCGAAAAAACAAACAAACAAACAAACAAAAAAAAAAAACAAACATGGAAGCATACAGCATGAAATTTGTTCAGCAACATTTACTATGGAGTATTCATTTGTTTTGATTTTGTTGGAGGTGGGGTCTCACATAATCCAGCTGGCTTTTGAACTAGCTGCTTAACAGAGGGTAATTAGAATCTTTTTGCTTTTACTTCCCAAGTGCAGACATTTGTGTAGGAAAAATACCCATACACATAAAATAAAAACAAAAAGAAAACCCTTTTTTGTGCTTACACGTCACCGAACCTGATAACCCTCTCTTGGCCTTAGTTTTGTTTTTCTATGAACAGCTAGGTCTTGGTTCTTAGATTATAGTAGCCAGTAGAAGATTCTAATGAGAGCCCCATCAAGAGCCTGAGGAATGAGCTGGATATGGGGCTATACTGTCATCTGAACAGCTGGGTGACTGAGAGAAAAAATCCAAACACCTAAACTCAAAGCAAGCCTTCATATCACAAAAGTGACTTAAAAAAAAAAAAAAAAAGGCTTGGAATCTTATTGGGAAAAGGTTGAAGGTGCATTTGAAATTTTGCTGAACACAAGTAGGTTGGGAACCCTCCAGTTACATGAACACAAATGACTAATTGTATCTGAACACTTCAGGAACTTCATGTGATCATTCTGTCATTGCTCCCAATGGCCCACAGCTGAGGAAGTAAACGCTGGCCATGGCGAAGAGGGTGGAGAGGCGGCACATTTGTAGGCACACAGCCAGGGCCTGTTTCCCTGTTACTCATGGCTCAGTAGTTAAGAGTACTCGATGCTCTTACAGAGGACTGTGCTTAGTACCCAGTACCCACAGTATCACAATCATATGTAGCTCCAGTTCCAAGGGACCTGACACCCTTTTCTGGTCTCTGCAGGTACCAGGCATGCGTGCACTGCATGCGCATACATTCATGAAAACATTTATACGTGTAAAAAAAGAAAAACCAAGACAGTAAATTTAAAAACCTTTTTTAAACTTCACATCCTCTGTTGTTTCTAAGTTGGGCCTCACTAATCAGTGATTATTTATTTATGTATTTATTTGATACAATCCCTATGTAGCCTTGGCAGTTTTGGAACACTCTATGTAGACCAGGCTGAACTCACAGAGATCTGCCTGCATCTGCCTCCTGAGTGCTATCAGTGATTCTTGCTTCCTAAAAGTAACTCCAACCCCCTCCTATTTTTTGTGACATTTCACACATGTGTCACCCACACCTGGTCTCTCTCTCTCTCTCTCTCTAGAGTATTGATATTCACTTGAAAAAAGACGCTCGGAGGGGAGTTGTCAATAACCAGCAGACAGACTGGTCATTCAAGCTGGATGGAGTTCTCCATGACGCCTCCCAGGATTTGGTTTATGAAGCAGTTGCCAAGGATGCAGTTTCTCAAGCCCTTGATGGATACAATGGTAATTTAACTCGTTGTCATTTTGTCTGGGACTCTGAGGAGGCCCTCTTGGAGGAAGAGGTACAAGAGGCACTCTGTCCTTAGTACAAAACCAAACCAAAGAACTTCATTTACTAACATTGTAAACTTACTTGTCAGTCTGTAATCTAGTGATAGAACATATATTTACCTCATGCTGTTGTAGGCGTGGCTTCTCTGAGACATTACCTTTATTGGATTGCTAGGAGGCCCTGGCTTTTTTAAATCATTAGTTAATTTATTTATTCACTTTACATCCTGTTTGAAGCTTCCCCATTCCTCCTCTCCTCCTAGTCCCACCCTCACACCTCCTCCCCAACTGCCCCTGCCCTTCTCCTCACAGAAGGGGAGGCCCCCCACCATGGGTACCAACCTACCCTTGGCACATCAAGTCATAGCAGGACTAAGTGCATTCTTTACCACTAAGGCCAGATAAGGCAGCCCAGCGAGGGAAGGGATCCAGAGACAGGCAACAGAGTCAGAGTCAGCCCCTGCTCCAATTGTTAGGGGACCTACACGAAGTCCAAGCTGCACATCTGCTACATATGCTCTTTGGTTGGTGGTTCAGTCTCTGTGAGCCCCCATGGACCCAGGTTAGTTGACTCTGTAGGTCTTCTTGACCTCTCCAATTCACTCAATTCTTCTCCACTCTTCCACAAGACTCCCCAAACTCTGCCTATTGTTTGTCTGTGGGTCTCAGCATGTTTCCATCTGCTGCTAGATGAAGCCTCGCAGAAGAAAGTTATGCTAGGCTCCTGTTGCAAGCATAGCAGGGTATCATTAATAGTGTCAGGGGTTGGTTCTCTCTCATGGGGTGAAGACTGACTTTTCATGAGTTTTAAATAGTCAAATAAAGGCTTGTTTCAAGTCTTTCAAACATTGGCTTTGGGTGTATGTGTGTCCAAATCTCAGTCTCACTATGCAGCCCTGACTGGCTTAGAACTCACTATGTAGTCCAGGCTGGCTTCAAGCTCTCAGAAATCTGCCTACCTCTGGAGTACCACCACCACCTGGATTTTTTTTTTTTTTTAGATTAAATTTTTCTTTGTTTGTTTGTTTTTAAGACAGTATTTCACTATGTAGCTCTGGCTGTCCTGGAACTTGTTCTATAGACCAGGCTGACCTGGAACTCATAGAGATCAGCCTGCCTCTGCCTCCCAAGTGCTGGGATAAAGGGTGTGCCGCCACCACCTGGCCCTATATGTGGTTTAAAAGTAGATGGGGCTGGAGAAATGACTCATCAGTTAAGAGCATTCGCTGCTTACTCTTCCAGAGGACCCAGGTTCAATTCCTAGCACCCACAAGGCAGCTCGCAACCATCTATAGCTCTAGTTCCGAGGGGATCCTTTTCTGGAAAATTTGGACACCAGGCACTCACATGATCCACAGATATACATGCAGGCAAAACAGCCTATAATCTCGGTGCTTAGAAGCAGAGGCAGGAGGATCAGGAGTTCAAAGTCATCCTCAGCTACCTAGCAGTTAGATGTCCGCCCGAGCTACATGTGGCACTATCTAAAAATAAATAAAGCTTAAAAAATAAAAATAAAGTTGCAGTCTGAAGACTGCCATCTGATGGTTGATGATCAGAATGTTCTCTATTTTGCAAGACTTTTGTTTGTCAGTTAGTTGCTTGGTACTGGGCATCAAACCTAGAGACTCACAAATATTAAGTTCATGTTCTATCACCATGCTACATATATAGTCCAAAACTTTTAGACTTTTCTATAGGAAAGCCCACGAAGGGAGTCAGGCATGGTTGTGCATGTGTGTACATCCAGCACGTGGGAGGTAGAGGCGAGATGAACAGGAATTTGAGAACAGTTTGGATTATATAGCTAGCCTCTGCTTTAGGAAAACCCAGTGAACCTTGAGTTCCCAAAATTGTAACGTATTCTTCTTGTGATGCATAAGTGTGGTCCCCACTGACCGTGAGAGGCTCTATGGCCTGGAGATAAAGATGGGGAAATTAAGAACTAGGGAACTTAGTCTTAGGCACTTGTGCTACAGACTTACAGATGGGCTTTGAGTCCCAGCTGAAGCAAGGACTGGCTCATTAGCGGTGGGCGCCAATTACTAATTGTTTCTGGCTTCAACGCAGATGCTGAATTAGGGCCACTCATCTAAAACCTGACTCTGATCCCAGCATCTGGGAAACAAAAACAGACAGACTTCCAGGCCCTAGTGTAGCCTCACCAGGTCTGCCATGTAGATTCACAGAAGCAATCTTTGGAGATCCTTCAATTCAAGAGGAGGGAGGAATAAGAGCCCAAAGTGACAGTGGTTTGTGTCCCAGAGCCTGATGATGATGGTGGTGATGGTGGTGGTGGTGGTGGTGGTGGTGGTGGTAGTGGTAATGATGATGTAAAAAAGGTGCAAATGAAAGTATTCCCAGGGTAGGCAATCGGACACAGGTCATGTCCCAGTTGTGGTGATCCATTTCTGGAAATAACATGGTACTAACTAGGAGCCTTGTAGTCTGTCTATAAATAATTCTCTTAGCAAGATATAGGGTCACAGGCTGGCTATTACAGCATTTGGGCAGTGGAAGCAAGTAGATCAGGAGTTCAAGTCATTCTGGGCTACATAGCTTGAAGCCAACATGAGCCACACGAGACCATGTTCCAAACAAATCAACAAAAAGCCCACCATCGACCCTTCTTTCTCTATCTCTTTCTGGAAATTTGTCTCTGTGGGGTGTTTCCTGCTAGCTCTCAGACACATGCAGTTCATGGCCTTGAAAAGGACTGGAATCTAATAATCCAGCTCCCCGCTATTCTTTTCAAGAAAAGTTGCAGCCACAGTGTTCCCTAGCCCTAGGACCGGGGACCTAGATCATCTGGGAACAGAGAGGCAGAGAGGTCTATGTGAATCACACATTAATGGTGCATGTTGAGGTTTTGACTATTTATGTCCCTGTTTCTCTGTGTACTTGCCCTCTTCCAGGGTGGAGTCCTTGATGTCTTTGGATGTTTCTGGTGGCTACCATCACATCAAGATCCTGGATGGCACCAAGCGTGTTGAGGATATGAGGGTTTGTCCAGGGAGGGAGTTTTCTGAACGCCACTCAGTCATATTTTGAAATGTTTGCAGGTACCATCATGTGTTACGGGCAGACAGGAGCTGGCAAGACATACACCATGACTGGGGCAACGGAGAATTACAAGCACCGGGGTATTCTCCCTCGTGCCCTACAGCAGGTAGAGAATGGGCCTATGGTTGGGATACCACACAGCTACCTCTTCTCTACCATAGATGCAGCCAACTCCAGGTTTACCTACTAGAGACAGTGTGTCCAGCCCTCAAGTGAACTACAGCCAGCTCTGGTTCTGGAGACAGGGTGCTATGACTGGCCTGGAGTAGAGTCAGAGTCCCAAGGAAACTCAGGCTTGAATGCCATAAGCCTGTTTCCTTGTTTGTGAAGGAGGGAACAGGCATGCCGGTCAGGTTCCTGCTGCTCCTGTGCTCTGTGGTTCTATAAGGAAGGATTTAGAGGTCTTTGCTGGTTTTAGTGAAGAGAATATAACATTTTCAGAACTTTCTTATTATCCTACTGTGACTTCTTGCATTCAGTAACTCCTTGAGGAACAAAGGCAAGAAGCAGAGCATGGCTGAGCCTTTAGGACTGTCAGCCATGACTCTGGGAAATAAAACAGAATGGGACAGAAGGGATCTACTAGCCCAGGTTTTGGTTAGAGGTAAGATGCAAACAGCCTTTCTCCCAAAGCGTTCTGTGATTCTGAACCACAGATGCTCCATTTCCCTGAAAAAATATGCTTACTATCCCACTGTCAAAATATCAACATCTCAAGGCTGAGAATGTAACTCAGCTGGTAAGGTGCTTGCCTAACATGCTCAAAGCCTTGGATGTGATCCCCCAGCCATGAAAACAAATGCATAGCAGCATGTGTTTGTGCTCAGGAAGTGGAGGCAAGAGGGTCAGAAGTCCAAGATCATCTTTGCTTACATTGAGAATCCCTGAGCAGCCTGGGTGACATGAGACCCTATCTCTAAACTAGCTGGGCATAATGGGCACACTTGTAATCCCAGTACTTGGGAAGACTGAAACAAAAAGATGGTGAGTTGGATTAAATAACTGGAATACATTTTAAATTCTAGCCAGACTGGGACACAGTGTAGAACCTGCCTCAAAACAAACAAACAAACAAACAAAACCCAACACAAACCAGAAAGACCCAAAAGTTGATAATCTTACCTAGTAGACTATCAGTAATCATGACCATGACATCAACTGGACTGAAATCTCTTTAGGACAAGCATTGTCCTGGGCTCCCTGATGCTCTCTCCTGAGGGAAGATGTGGGCTGACATGAAGTAGTCAGTCTCTTCTGCTTGTGTGGTGACTGGTCAAATTCCCATGTAGGTGTTTAGGATGATTGAAGAGCGTCCCACACACGCCATCACAGTCCGTGTTTCCTACCTGGAAATCTACAATGAGACCCTGTTCGATCTCCTGTCCACTCTGCCCTACGTGGGACCCTCAGTCACACCAATGACCATTGTGGAAAACCCTCAAGGGATCTTCATTAAAGGCTTGTCAGTGCATCTCACCAGTCAAGAGGAGGACGCCTTCAGCCTCCTCTTTGAGGTGAGATGAGAGGCTCTTCCCTCCCTCCTTTCCTTCTTCCTTCCCTCCCTCCCTCCCTCCTTCCTTCCTTTTCCCTCCTCCTTCCTTGCTTTCTTCTTTCCTACTTTTTGTATAGTTTATTTACCCTGATAATCAGAATGAAAAATTTATATGTGCTTATATAGCAAACTTAGTGTTTGATAAGAAGAAAAAACTCATAAGCGTTTTCATTTAAAAACAAAAACATATATTTTAGATCATGACCATCTAGTCCTTTCTTTCTGTAAGGTTTGTTTGTTTGTGGTACTGGGGACTGAGCATAGGGCTTTATATGTGTGAGGCAGATCCTTCGTCACTGAACTATATTTCCAGCCTCTTTTTACTTTTAAAAAACATTTTAACCAGGCATGATGGTGAATGCCTTTGATCCCAGCACTCCAGAGGCAGAGGAAGGTAGATCTCTGTGAGTTCGAGGCCTATCTGATCTATAAAGTGAGTTCCAGAACAGCCAGGGCTGTTACACAGAGAAACCATGCCTTGAAAAACATAAATACATACATACATACATACATACATACATACATACATACACACACACACACACACACACACACAGACACATAAAATAAAAACATTTTAGCTGGACAGTGGTAGTGCATGCTTTTATGTAATCTCTGTACTTAGGAGACAGAGACAGGTAGATCTCTAAGTTCAAAGTCAGTCTAGTCTACAGAGTGAGTTCTAGGATAGCCAGGGCTACATAGAGAAACAGTTCTAAAAAATTTTTAAATTTTAATATTTTAGATTGTGTCCTTCTAGTCCTTTCGTTCTGTGAGGTTTTAAATTTTTTTTATTTTAAAAAGTTAAATGAGAACATGTTTTAAATTGAAAATTTTGTAATTAAAAAAATGAATTTTAAAATTAATTTTAAAAAATTAAAAAAACAAAATCTTTAAATTTTTAATTGTATGTATGCTGTGTGTCTGAGTGTGTTTGTGCATATGTATGCAGTATCCACAGAGGCCAGAAGATGGCGTTAGATTCTCTGAAGCTGGACTTAACAGATGGTTATGAGCTTCCCCTATGTGGCATGCTGGGAACTGAATTTGGGCCCCCCTACAAAAATAGTGCTCACTCTGAGTCATCTCTCCAGCCTCTCGTATGTACTTCATTATTTTGAGACAGATTCTCAATACATTTCCCAGGGTGAGCCAATTGTAATGGTACATTCCTGTAAATTCAGCACTTGTGAAGCTAAGGAAGGAAGGTGGCTGAATTTAAAGCCAGCCTGAGC
>JANHMN010000020.1:217191-236597 GCA_030674055.1 Rhabdomys pumilio | reverse complement strand
TGTGAAGCTAAGGAAGGAAGGTGGCTGAATTTAAAGCCAGCCTGAGCTTCATACTGAGACTTTATCTCAAAGGAACAAAGATGCTCAGGCTTCCTTGAAGTCACTCTGCAGCCTGGGTAGGCTTTGAACTTGTGACCTTCTGTTTTTGCCTCTTGAATAGCTGGGCTTACAGATCTGCACTGTCCTGCCTGGACTTACATAGTTGAACTTATTCTTGTGTTCTTTTTCTCTTATCCCTCTTGGCAGTGCTAAGGATCAAATTCAACTATGTGCCTGTTAGACAAGTACTCTACCAGTGGGCTACACTCCTAGCCCATGTTACGTCCTCTTTTTGAGTTAACCTTCAGTCACAACTACTTACTGAGTCCAAGTGTAAGGACTGCTGCTGTGTTTGCATATGCTTGTGATCCCGTCCCTTGGCAGGCTAAAGTAGGAAGACAGTGAGTTCAAGGTCAGCCTGGCCACCTGTAAGAACCCTGTATAAAACAGTTCTTTGGAATTAAACTTGAATATGAAAATTAGAGCTGTGGGATGGCTCAGTGGGGAAAGGTATCTGCCAGGAAGTTGTCCTCTGTCTTATAAATACACAGACATAGCACATAAATAATAATCAAAAAAAATCAAACCACCCTGACAGTTACCAAGAAAAAAAAACCCATAATCATGTTTTACAAAAGACCTAGCAATTCTATTCCTAGATGTCTACCCAAGAGAAATGAAAGCATGGCACATATACAGTATACGCACAAAGATTCATATGTAAGTGTTCATAGCAACATTATTCATAGCCGTCAAAGATGTCACCATGATATCTGTTAGCCAGTGAATAGATAAACATCTCTACAGTGGAAAATTGGCAATGAAAGGAAATGGGTAGGGGAGGCCAGACAGAAAGAGGATGCGTTCTGCAACATGAATGAACTTGGAGACATGGTAGCAGTCAGCCACAGAAGGTCACATATTAAAGAAGTTCATGCCCATGGAAATCCGGAATAGCCGCACCAAGAACCAGAGAGTGGCTGAGTGGCTGCCTGGGAGGGGAGTAGGAAGGGCTGGACATGGGCCCCAGGGAGCTCTGGGGTGGTGCAGCAGTTCTAAAATAGGACCGTGATACTGTGATAGTGTTGCAATCTGTACATTTGCTAAAAATCATTGCATTACAAAAGAAGAGCAGAGCCTTTTATGGTATATAAGTCACAACAGCCAGGTATGACGATACACCCTTATAATCACAGCACTTAGGAGGCCGAGGCAGGTGAATTTAAGAGTTCATGGCCAACATGTGCTACCCAGCAAGATCAAACAAAGATTATAACAAAAAAAACTTTTCTTAAAACATCACATGGTGATTTTTGCTTTTGGTCCATGAGTCTACAGGGAAGAAAGAGCTTCCCCTGGTGGCAGGAACATTTTATAGGAACCTTTGAAATTTTATTTTATTTTATTTTTGAGACAAGGTTTTTTTGATTTAGTCCTGTCTGTCCTGAAATTCACTTTGTTGGCTAGGCTGGCCTCTAACACACAGGGATCCACCTGCCTCTGCCTACCGAGTGCTGAGATGAAAGGCTAGGTTCCTTCCTCACAGCAAGAGTTCCTCAAATATTGCTGCCTTTCAGAACCATGTTTTTGCTGAGCTCTTGTGGTAAGGGGACAAATGAAAAGCTTAAAGAAGCCCACTGTGAGGGTGCAGAGGTCACTCACTAGTTAAAAGCACTGGCTCCTCTTCCAAAGATTCAATTCCTCATACCTACATGAAGGCTCAACTCCCTGCAATTCCAGTTCCAAGGGATTTGACATTTTCCTCTGGCCTCTGAAGGCACCAGGCCACATGTGATGCATGGACTAAATACCCATACATGTAAAATAACTTAGAAAATAACAATAACAAATTCACTATGGCGTTGAAGAAGGAGTGGCAAAGACCCACGGCGATTGACCGTAGCACAGTGCGAGCCCTGTTCCAGGAGTATCGGGTACTCTGGTGGGTGTGGTCATGATGTGCGCTCAGCTGAGCCATTTTGCTGACCTCTGCATGGTTTTCCTATTGGTGCTTCTGTATCACTTAAAATCATAGTATGATTTTAGATCCTGCATTTCTCAGTTATTAAAACCTGTCAATGATCAGTAAGAGCAGGACATAATGATGTATATGTATGAATGCACCCTGTTAAACCCATCACTCTGCATGCCAACATTAAAAAATCATTTAAAAAATGTATTTGTCGGGAGGCAGAGGCAGGCAGATTTCTGAGTTCGAGGCCAGCCTGGTCTACCGAGTGAGTTTCAGGACAGCCAGGGCTACACAGAGAAACCCTGTCTCGAAAAACAAAAACAAAAAAACAAAAAAAAAAACCATATTTGTCAATCTGGATACAATAACTCACACTTGTAATTTAAGCACTTGTGAGGCAGAGGCAGGAGGGTCTGTGAGTTTGAGGTCAGTCTGATCTACAGAATGAGTTCCAGACTAGCCAGAGCTACATAATGGGACCCTGTCTCCAAAATAAGCAAAGAAACTGACAATGACTTCTCATGCTTTCTTGGCTGCCTAACTTTCCTGTGTACTGATCTCAGATTGTTGGATATACAGTTGATACCAATTCGGTGTTTATGAACATCTTAAGCCTCTCTTTTTGGACGATGTTTTCTTTATTCTTATTTTATGTATGTCTGTGAACCACTTGCATTCAGGACTCAGTGAAGTCAGAAGTGAGTATTGGATTCCTGGAACTAGAGTTAAAGATAGTTGTGAACTCCATGTGGTTACTGGGAATTGAACCTGAGACCTCTGGAAGAGCAGCCAGTGCTCTCAACTGCTGAGCCATCTCTCCAGCCCATATCTTAAACCTTTTGATTCTTACTGTATCTCACGTCTCAGAAAACGTCAGTTTGTACACTTCACCTCAAATCTCTGATGGTGAAAGTACAGGACCAAACTCCAGTTTGTCTCCCTTTTATTAGTTTACAAAAAAAAAAAAAAGACATTTTCCCAGAAGGCCCAGCTAATTGTAATGGCCTGACTGTTGGACAATGACTCAGATTCCTTGTTTTCAGTTTTCAAAATGTCGCATATGCTCCTTTCCCTTCCAGGGCGAGACCAACAGGATCATTGCCTCGCACACGATGAACAAGAACTCATCCAGGTCGCACTGTATTTTCACTATCTACATGGAGGTTTGTTCACCAGAGAAGGAGTCCTGTGGGTGCTACCCAGTCAGACGCTCCTCCCAGGGCATTCTGAGTTGTTTGGATGTTTTTGTAGGCCCATTCTCGGACCTTATCGGATGAAAAGTATATCACTTCCAAAATCAACCTGGTAGATCTGGCAGGCTCAGAGAGGCTCAGCAAAACAGGGGTAAGTGAGGGAGTGGGTGGCCCATCAACCAGCCACAGACCCTGTGGCTTAGAGCCTGTGTGTGTGCATATCCCACATTGGACGCTTGAGAACAACCAGATGAGGTGGGGTGCTTCTCTAACCATTGCTTGAGATGATTCTCCTTAACATAGCACCTATGTTGGACGTAAGCCTGGGGTCCAGGACCTCACCGGTATCTCACAAAGGGAAAGTGAAGTGGCAAGTAGGCTTTTCCCTTTGTGAAAGGGAAAAGCAAAAACATGATAGGTTCTTATCCTAACACAAGAGTGCTGTGTCTTTTCTCCTTTGGCTGGAATCTGACCTCACAGTCTTTGATGACCGGTTAGTTTTGAAACTTAGTGCGAAAGAAGGGGGGGGGGGGGGGGGGGGGGTGAAGGGCATGCCTCTCTGGATCAACAAGTTCTGAAACTGCAGCAGGGTCTCTGCTAAACAAACAGCTTTACATGGTAGGGAGATGGCAATCGCATCACGAAGGTCTCGCTCCTGGGAGCATTCTTCTGATAGGAAAGAGTTGGGTGCCTTGTAATTACCCCTAACCCGTCCGTGTTCAGGAAGTGCTCCACACTGGCATGGCGTTTCTCTGTGTATGGACATGAAAGAATTCACATGCATATTTAATTTCAAATATATATTTGCAAAGGTAATTTAACACAAAATTTCACGCGAGTATTTAGATGAGTATTTGCTTGTGCGTGTGCTACTGTATTTATTGAATATTCACCGGCTTACTTGCTCGGGTATTTCATGTGCATTTGTACATGTAGATGTGCGTGTCATATGAATATTCACGTGTATCTTCTTATTCACATCAACCTTCACATGAGTGATCCTGTGAATTTTACTATGACCATTATCAGTAGCCCAAGATGGAAAATATTCCCAACTTGGAGGAAAAGGTCCTGGTTTTAGGGAGGAGGCTCGAGCCTGGCTTTGGACTTTCACATCACTGTAAACCACTGGAAGGGTGGGCAACCTTGATAGGGTAGCCTCCCTATTCTGTCCAGCGTGACCAAGATATTTTTTTTTCAGTCGGAAGGTAAAGTCTTAAAGGAAGCCACCTACATCAACAAGTCACTGTCATTCCTAGAGCAGGCCATCATTGCCCTTGGGGACCAGAATCGGGACCACATCCCTTTCCGGCAGAGCAAGCTCACCCATGCCCTGAAAGACTCCTTAGGTAAGGGTGTGGATGGTCCCCAGAGGAGAGGTTGTGTCCTGGGGAGGACTAGGCCTGGTCATTTGACATTGGGGACCAGAGAATCACTTTGACCCAGGGGAATGAGTTTACTGTGGCACTTCAGAAGTGGTGCCAGTCAGACACATGGGACAAGCCTTCGTGCACTCTTGCTGTTAGAATCTTTATTCAAGCTTTTGCCTTTGCTGGGAATATTTTCTCTTTCCGCCTTGTCCCTAAACTGTTTGGCATAGACCTTTGTGGCTTTGGAGACTCAGGGAAAGGGTCTTTCCTATCATTTACCCATGTCCTTTACTCCTTCCTGGACACAACAGTGGGAGCCACCTTGTCATCCCTACCTGTGTCAGGCTTTGTCAGGCCTAATGACACAGCCACTGGCTTCTGGTCATTAGCCCTGTGACACCATGAGCAAAGTCTGAGCTGACACCTTCCCTCCTGAGCTTGCCCCAGTCTCCTGAACTGTCTCTACTGTTCTGTCCTGGTTTCTCCTGTGTACATCTTATGGTCTCTCTCTATTCCTACCTCTGTCCCTTGCCTCATAGCTTCATGCAGACTAGGGTTGTCTCCTTTGTCTCTAAGTCAGCATGGACTATTAAAACAAAGTACCACAGACAGGAGGCTTAGACAAACACATTCCTTGTAGCTATGTGGACAGTGAGGGCCAGGATGGAGCTGTCAATAGATATGGTTCCTTCCTTGCAGATGGCCACTTCTTGGCCATATCCTCACCTGGAGCGAATGAAATGGCTCTTTTTTTTCTTTTCTTACAAAGACAGCAACCCATCACAGGGGCCGCACATACAGACCTTATCTAAAAGTAATTACTATCAAAGGCTCCGTTCCAAACACATCAGACTGGGTGTTTGGGATTTTGGAGCTTATAAATTTTGTGGGGATACAAGCATTGAGTCCATAACAGAACTCTGTCACTCCTAACGGAATCTCTCCTGCCCCTTTCTGCAGGGGGGAACTGCAATATGATCCTCGTGACAAACATCTACGGAGAAGCTGCCCAGTTAGACGAAACGGTATGTGGAGACAGCCAGTGCGACCAGGCTGCGGTTTCTCCCCATGGGTGTGGAGGGTGAGGGTGGGGCATGGATAAGGTTGGATCCAGACTGGCTCAGATGGTGCACTATCCATGGTATTGTTAGGGACCCCAAGGACAAATCTGAGCCACAACTGCTGAGGGTGACAGAGACCAGGATGCAAACACCAAGCAATAAACCATATTAAAAAAGAAGCCCACGTGTAAGACAGAGTTAACCTTGGGGGCTTATTATACAAGGAGGGCACAGTGAGAGCATTTTTGTGGGGACAAAGAACATGTTTTGAGGGGTCCAGCTCCTGTGAGTTGAATAGTTCAGTAGAGATACAACAGAGCCCTCCCTGCAGAAAGAGAAGCCCTGGTCCTAAGTCATGTCAGAGTCCTGGGTAGGTGAGACCTTCAGAGGTGGCCAGAGAGGGGAAAGGACTTCCCTACCATGAAGCCTGAGTGGGTACTGAGCTGGGTGGCATTAAAATATTGTCAGCAGGATGCACAAGTGTTACTGGTAGAGGTGATGACAGAACTGAGTATGTGACTCATGCCAGGATGCATGTGGTGGCGCACGCCTTTAATCCAGCACTTGAGAGGCAGAGGCAGGTGGATTTCTGAGTTCAAGGCCAGCCTGGTCTACAGAATGAGTTTCAGGACAGCCAGGGCTACACAGAGAAACCCTGTCTCGAAAAACCAAAAAAACAAAAAACCAAACAGACTCATACCAGGGGCATCTTGCTCCTCTAAGGAGGACTTAAGAGGGAAGGAAAGGAAAATTACTGGAGCCATGATAGAATTTGAAGAGGGGAGAGCTGTGGACATGGATGGGACTCGGAGATAATCCAGTGGCAGGACACAGATGTCCTGAAAATGACATGGAAATGTCAGACAAGAATAAAGTGTCTAACACAGTAACAGGTGAATCCATTCCAGGTTGGGTTTCCCCCTCTAAAGTATCCTTGTCATAAGAAGTTAGGAAAATTGTCCCTAGCTATGTTATTGTTGCAAATGTTGAAGGCAAGCTTCAGCTATCTGGAGAGTTCACTTAGGTGAAATGGGTCATTTCCAGGGATGTGAGGCAAGACAGGACTTTAGGGCCTCCAGTCTGTATGCATTAGGGACTGTCCCAGCACAGGGAGAGTGCTCTTGTCACACATTCAGTGCACTGGGACTTGGGAGGCCAAACCAAGAGCTCCAGCTGACGTGAGACAGCACCTCCAGGGAAAGGGTTTAGGAACCTCCTGGTCTCATCGCATAACAAAGCACAACTGAGCCCCAAGAGGAGCTATAACAACTTTGACTTCCAGACTGCCTTGTCAAGAAAGCTACCCTTGAAAACTCTATCCATGCTGCTTTGGGGAGGTCATCAACCACCCTGGGACATTTTAGTCATGGACCCATTTGGGAGTCACTCCATGTCTCTCTGTGATAGGAAGATATGATGGCAGATACAGGTGTCGAGGTTCTTGGGTGGCTTTGTAGTAAGCATTCTTGTAGTATTGCTTTAAGAATGAGCCTTGGAGCTGGGCAGTGGTGGCACACGCCTTTAATCCCAGCACTTGGGTGGCAGAGGCTGGCGGATTTCTGAGTTTGAGGCCAGCCTGGTGTACAGAGTGAGTTCCAGGACAGCTAGGACTACACACAGAGAAACCCTGTCTCAAAAAACCAAAAAAAAGAAAAAAGAAAGAAAAAAAAAAAGAAGAAGAAAGAAAGAAAGAAAGAAGAAAAAAAAAAGAATGAGCCTTGGAAAGCTGGGTATGGTAGCACATGCCTTCAATCCCAGCAGTTAGGAGGCAGAGGCAGAGGCAGAGGCAGGAGGATCTCTGTGAGTTTGAAGCCTGATCTATAGAGTGAGTTACAGGCTAGCCAAGGCTACTTAGGCCCTATCTCAAAACAAAACAGATGAGCCTTGGGGTCAATCAATGGCTATTCCTCTTGACACATAATTCATATTTAACTAAAAAGCATACAAAGGGAAGGCAAAGAATATTTTTAATAAAATGGAAGGAAGTTCTTGCTCGTAACCAGGCCCAGATTATTTTAATATTCTAAAGATTCAGTGACCGTCGCTGTTTTCTCCTGAGTTACTCAGTCCTGCAAGCCAGTGATTGTATATTCTGCAGTCTCTTTCTTTCTGAGTACCTCTTTGTCTCTTAATCCTTGTGCCCAAATATCTATTTAATAAACTCTAACTCTGTTACATAACAAGGAAAAAGAAGAAAAGATACCTTCCAGTACAGTTTAAAGCCCCCATCCTCTCATCTCCACTCCTGAGATAGTCAGAGCACAGGAAGCAATTCTCATGACCCTTAAGATCTCCATGTTCTTAGTCCCACACTGCCCAGGGGCTCTGCCCAGGTCTGGACCCACAGGCCCAGAAGTGGGGTCTTTGGGGTTTGGTGAAAAGGTGTATGAGGGGTGTGGATGCTAATGTGTCTCTTCTCTAAATGTTAAAAATACCTAACACATTCCTGTTATGCACTGTATTATTCTATGACCAGTGCCCTGGAGCAAAAGCAACAGTCATGTTTGGAGCAGAGTCTGATTTGGATCTCACAAAACTAGCACGTGTAACAATTAGACTCCTTCTGAGAGCTCTCTTTACAGACATCAGAAATTGTACATAAGGCAGGCCTCCCATCCCTGTAGAAGGAAGTGGTGAGATTTATATAAGGTCATGCAAATGTCCAGTGGCAGAGCAGTTAACCCACCAAACGCCACTGAGGAAGAAACTTATCAGCCCTTCCTGGGGCCACTGCAAGGTGACCCATCCCCGTCACAAGCCTGTTCCTAGTCTCAGGGCCTCTTCACTGACAGTTGGCCCAGCATTACAGGAGACTACGTTCTCAGGGCCTGCCTTGTGCTGCACCCTCACCTAACACCTGTGCATTGATGATATTTCGGGACACCTACTCACATGGCTGCTCATGGCCTTCAGCCATAATGGCCCAGAAGTCACTTAGGAGATGTCAAGTCTGCTTTGGAACAGCTACTGTTTATGTATCTTCCTCTTTTTCTTCCTCCTCCTTCCCCTCCTTTCCTCTTCTCCTTCTCCTCCTTTTTCCTTTTCTTGGGGTGGGGGGCATTTCTTGAGAGTCAGGCCATCAGGTTCCTCTGATGTCCTGGTTTTCTTTTTTCTTTTTCTTTTTTTTTTTTGCAGTGATAAAAGATGAACAGAGGCCAGAGGGGGATGTTAGGTTTGTTCCTCTGTTGCTATCCATCTTATTTTTGAGGCAGATTCTTTTGAAGAACCTATATCTTACTGTTTTGGCTAGGCTGGCTGGTCAGTGAACTCCTTGATTCACCTGTCTCTGTGAGCCCCCAACACTGGGGTACAGGGACACATACATAGTCAATATCTGACTTTTACATGGGTGCAGGGGATTTGAACTCAGGTTCCCTTGCATTCACCACAAGTGCTCTTACCCACTGAACCATCTCCTCAGCCCCTACCATGTTTTTGGGGTGGGGGACAGGATCTCTCATTAACCTGGATGTAGCCCATTAAGATGGCTGGCCAACAAACCCCAAGGATCTACCTGTCTTACCAGGTTTGAGATTGTAAGCTCATGCTACCACACAGGCTTCTCTATGTGCATTCTGGGAATCAAACTCAAGTTCTCCAGTCCCATGTTTATGCTGTCAACTATTTTACCAACTGAGACCTTTTCCCCAGACACATGTGGCTTATTTGCCAGATGTGGTGGCACAGCCTTTAATCCCAGCACTCTAGAGGCAGAGGTAGCCAGAAGTCTGTGAATTTGAGGCCAGGCTGCTCTCCATAGAGGATTCCAAGACATCCAGGGCTACATATAAAAAACCAGTCTCAAGAACATACAAACAAAAAAGCAAACAAAGAAAAAATGTAACAACGATTATGGTTGCACGCTTGGGGGCCAAAATGTTCCCGACTGCTCTGCTGCTCTGGTCCTCGGGTCAGGGTCTAGCAAGAGAGAGAGTGGGAGGGAGAAGGGGAAGAGAAGCAAAGAATGGAGACAAAACAGAATGTCTATAGTCAACTCTCGTTTACTGTCTTCTATTGACTCCCTTGCAAGAAAGTCCTGGGTATTTATAAGCACAAGCAGGGAAACACAGCTGAAGACTCTTTACCACGAGCACCATGCAGCTGGGGGCACTAAACAGCAAAACAAGCTATGTGGGATAAACAAGATGTTTGTCAGAGTGTGCTTCAGCTGTCGGAGGCTGTTCAAAAACAAGTCTCTTATCAGGGTAGATGGCTCGAGATGGCTGCAAAGTTGATCTAGCCGCTTTCTGCTAAAAGTTGGCTCCCAACAGTTGCATACTATTTCTTTTAGACCAAGAGAAGTAGCTGAGGAGGAGCAGAAGGCACCTCCTGTAGGAGAGACGCCATGCCTGTGCCTTTCATGTGAAGGAGAACCTGAAAAGCTTTGTGCTGGAAGCTGGTTTCTAATTGTGCCTTAATGAGCACAGAATAGAAAGACGATGAGGATAGGAGGGGAAGAAAGAGTGTCCTAGATAGGGGCGGCCTGAGTACAGGGTCTGGATGGAAACTGGGAGGTGTGGGTTAAAACTTGGCACAGTGTGGCGCTAAGGATGTTCATCAATGTAGAAAGCTTGCCTAGGAAGCACAAGGCCTGGACATGCTCTGTAGAAGCACTGCAGAAGAAAAGTAAACGAAACAGACCAGTTTGCAGCAGGTGTGGCGGCTCATGGCTTTAATGCCAGCATCGGGGAGGCAGAGAAAAGGCAGGTGGATCTCTGAGTTTGAGGCCAGCCTGAACTACAGAGTGAGGCCCTGTCTCAAAGTATGTCTTCTGGGAGGCCGTCAGACTGTGGGGTCTTGAGAGGGGCAGACACATTGATGGTCTTCCCTGGTGCCCTGGTGCAGCGGATCTCCTGGGAGGAGTGGAGGAAGAGAGAGGGGAAAGAATGGAAGGAGTGGGAGATAAGAGGTGGACTAGTGTCTGGGTAGTGCTCTAGATAAGGACCCAGTGACAGCATGTTCCTCTATCAACTTCCTGTCCTACTGTTCCATTCCCTACCCTACTGAAGACCTCATCTCCAAGGTCTTGCTAGTTTATTAAGATTACTTTTGTTTATTTGTGTATGTGAATATGTGTATTGTGTTGTATTGTGAATTATGTGTATGTGGATATGAGCACAGGTGCCCATAGAGGCCAAAGAGGGTATCAGATTTCCCTGAAGTTAGAGTAATAGGCCATTGTGAGCCACCTGATCTGGGTACTGGGAACTGAACTTGGGTCCTTTGGAAAAGCAGCAAGCTCTTTTAACCGCTGAGCCTTCTCTCCAGTCTTTTTTATATATTTTTGATACTGAGTCTGATGTAGCTAAGGCTAGCCTCCAAGTTGATATGTAGCTGAGGATGATCTTAAACTCCTGATCCTGTTGCTACCACCTCATAAGTGCACGTGCCATCATGCCTGATGTACCCTTTTTAATTTTATACTATGGTATGGGTTGGACCAGCCTGGACTCCGTATTGAGCTTTGCCAAGCAAAACTCATGAGGAACTCCACTTGCTAACAGTGTCTATATCACTCAATCTTCAGACCCCACAAATGCCCCTTTGTTCACTGTCCCCTTGAAGAGGTGAACCAATACCAGGTAAGGTGACTGGAAGAGTTTAAGGAGGACAAGCCCTATGAGAAGGCTGATCTTTAGGGTCTCGTGTGATTGGTGGGCCACCTGACATCTATCTGATCTGTTTTCAGCTCTCTTCATTGAGGTTTGCCAGCAGGATGAAGCTGGTTACCACTGAGCCTGCCATCAACGAGAAGTATGATGCTGAGGTATGAAGGGGTTGATTGATGGGAGCTTCCCAGCTCTGGGAATGCTGTCTGTGGGTTTGTTCCCTGTGTGTTTGCTGCCACGCAAGTATCTGCTGGAGGTCATAAGGGAAGCCAGACTTGTGTGTTTTCCTTCCTACCTCCACTGAAGTTTTGCCTGGAGTCCTAGTCAACCCTTTTCCTTTCTGTGGTAAGCCAGTATCTTTAAGAGTCCCTGGAGACCCCGCTAGACTGCCACAAACCTGAAAGGGGAGATGATTTACCACTCAGCTCACATTCGGGGGTCCCAAGCTCACACTTGGGTATCCCAGGATTCCCCAGGAGATTTCTTTAGAGCTGAATCAGTATACATTGTCTCTCAGAGTTGCCTGCCTGTCACAATAGAATACATTTATTTTGTGTGTGTATATGTGTGCATGTATATGTGTAGGCACATGAGTGGAGGTCAAAGGACAACTTGTAGGAGTCAGTTTTCAGGAAGATCATGAGTTCAAAGACAGCCTAGGTTCTACGAGACAGTCTCAAAAATCGACCCACTGGCTGGAGAGATGACTCAGTGATTAGAAGCATTTACTGCTCTTACAGAGGACTGGATGCCATCCTCAGCACCCACATGGCAGCTCACAACAATCTGTAAACTCCACTTCTAAGGAATCCAATGTGCTCTTCTGGCCTCCCTGGGAACCAGGCACAAACATGGTGCACACACATGCACATACACACACATGCACGCACGCACAAATACATATGAGTAAAATAAAGATAAATCAATTTTTAAAAAGCAACAAAAAATACTTATGAAATCATGGTCACTGGAGATGGGCATGTGTATGTCCTGTGCTCCTGGCAAAATGGCTAAACATTTCTAGATTCTAAACCCTGAAGGATGATGTCGTCATGGAACTAAACATGGTTTAGCAGGAAAGTAGAGCACAGAGTTCTGGTTCTTAAACTCAGTGAGGGTTAGAAGCACCTAACCAGCTAAATCCCTGTCTATTCTGAGCTCCTGATTCTGTTGGTGATAGAGCCTGAATATTTCCTTTCTTCCCTTCCTCCTTCCCTTCCTTCCTTCCCTCTTCTAGTTCTTCTCCCCCTTGCCTTCCATTTTGTGACATGGTCTCATTATATAGTCCAATGTGGCCTCCATTTCCTGTTCCTCCTGCATCATTCCCTGTGTGCTAGCATTATGGACTTGTGCCATCACAGTTCAGTGAAGATTTATGTTTTTGAGTTTACAGTTGCTGCATTTGCTGTTTCTGAGTTGGACCACCTTTGTTCAGTGACTTGCTCCTTCCTTATCTGCAGAGCCTTTTCTTGTGCGTGTGTATATATGTGCAATATGTGTATGTGTGTGTAATGTGTGTGTACAGTGTATGTTTGTGTGCACATGCATGCTTGTGTGTTCATGCATGTGTGTGCAAGTGGATGTGTACATGATGTGTGTGGATACAGGAGGTGCTTTCAAGACCCTGAATTGTGGGGTCTGCTTCTGCAGCCCTGTTTCCAGGCAGCTTCTCCCAGCAGTAGGAGTGGCTGCTTCATCCATCAGGCATTAGGAAAGCAGTTCCCTCGTTCTCAGGGTAAGTTGGAGGCTGGTTTTCCCAAGAGGGTCCACTACCCAACTCACCTTCTGATTGGACCACATATGTCCTCTGTGATATATACGCTCAGCAGAGTCATCCAGCAGCAGGTGCTAGCATCTCAGCCAGACTTTTCTATATCTGGGGCATAATGTCTTTCTTAGAGTGGGGAAGATGAGGTGGCTGAGAATAGCCACCAAGCCTTTCTCCTTGGCCCCAAAGACAGTCCATACTAGAAGGAGGCATACTAGAGGAGGGGTTTCCTAAAAGGGTGAGCCAAGATTTGGATTCTGATCACATGCCTCAGGCTTTGTGTCTAAGTTGCCACAGAGCCACCATGATGCCAGAGGTCTGTTAGCCCTTGCTGTGCACTCACATGGCAACAGCGAGCCTCTGTACCTAGGCGATCTGACTGAATGAGGCTAGACTAGAGCAGGCCTGAGGTGTGAGAAGCCCATGGGCCTGTGATTAGACACTGCTGTGGTCATTTGTTTTGGCAGTAGCTCCTTCCAGGGGTCGCTTTCTGACAATGAAGAACCTGCTCACGGTGAGAGGTCTGGAAATGTCCTTGGACCTCTGCTACAAAACATGAAATGTGACTTGGCAAATTCTCTTTGTTTTTTTTTGAGACAGATTTGCTCTGTGAGGCCTGGCTGTAGCTCTGTGTAGAGCAGGCTGACCTTGAACTCAGAGATCCACCTGCCTCTGCCTCCTTAGTGCTAGGATCAAAGGCAGACACGTCTGGCTGGCAAGATTTAGCACATTCTGTTGCTCAAAATTTTTCATTTTGCTGGGCTGTGGTGGCGCACGCCTTTAATCCCAGCACTTGGGAGGCAGAGGCAGGTGGATTTCTGAGTTCGAGGCCAGCCTGGTCTACAGAGTGAGTTCCAGGACAGCCAGGACTACACAGAGAAACCCTGTCTCGAACAAAACAAACAAAAAAAAATATATCATTTCTAGACTGGAGAGATGGCTCAGGGGTTAAGAGCACTGCTCTTTCAGAGGTCCTGAGTTCAATTCCCAGAAACTACATGGTTGCTTATAACCATCAATAATGAGATCTTGTGTCCTTTTCTGGCCTGCAGGCATATATGCAGGCAGAACACTATATACATAATAAATAAATCTTATAAAAAAAACCTATCATTTCTCAATACTTGAATCTATGAGGTGTTCTCTGCTAGTTGTTTTTCTTCTTTCTTCCCTCCTTCTCTCCTCTTTTTAAAACTTTTGTGACAGTTGCAGGATAGCCCAGGCTGGCTTCTATGCTATGTAGCCAAGGCCAGCCTAGGCTATTGATCCTGCCTTCATCCATCTACCAAGTGTTAGAATTACATCACCACACTTGACTTTTCCTTTTTGTGGTGTTAAGGCTTGACCCCAAGACACATACACACTAGGCAAGTGCTCTGCAACTAAGTCATGCCCACCGGTCCAAAGAATGTCCATTTATAAAAGTGGACTATTAGTAGGAGGTGCTGGACAAATCATTGGGCTGTGCATGCAAAGGGTACAGCTTGTTCTTGGACCATTCCTCAATCTCTCTGCTTTCTGGACATCTTGAGGTGAATAGCTTTGCATCGGCATCCTCACCCTTCCATCATGTTAGACCTCGTTTTGGACCCAAAGCAATTTGTTGAGATTTGCTTGTTTGTTTTTGAGACAGGGTCTCACTATGTAGTCCTGGCTGTCCTGGAAATTGTTACACAACCCAGGCTGGCCATAAGCACACTGAGATCTGCCTGCATTTGCCACCTCAATGCTAGGATTAAACGTGGACTACTACACATGGCTTGCTCAGATATTTTGTTACAGCAGCAAAAGTGACTAACACAGGGATCAAGCCTTTACCACGTGACCTTCAGTGGGCATTTAAGATCCAACCATAAGTGTTGGGCACTGTACTCTGCCTGCCCAACTTGCGCTGTTGCTCTGATCCACTGGTCAGGGTCGCGAAGAATAGAGACAAGCCAGAGGTTCTGAAGTCAAGTCTGGTTACTCCTTTATTCCCCTCTTTGACTCCTCCTGACTCTCTACTAACGCATATTCACTCTTGTTCACTCCTCTTAACACTCTTACAAGGAAATCCTGGGTATTTATAAGCACACACAGGAGAACACAGGTGAAAACATTTTACCACATGCACTATGCAGCTGGGGTCACTAAACAGCAAAACAAGCTATGTGGGATAAACAAGATATTTGTTAGAGTGTGCTCAGCTGTTGTAGGCTGCTGAAAAACCAAGTCTCTATCAGGGTAAATGGTTCCAGGTGGCTGCAAAGCTGATAGCTGCTTTCTAGCTGCTTTCTGCTTAAAGTCTGCTCCCAACAGGTCCCCTTTTAAAAATTTTTTTCAAAAGGGAAGGCTGGGAAAACTTACGGAAACCGTGCCTGTCCTAGGTTGGAACAAAGGACCCCAGCCTCCCTTAAGATGGTGAGGCCTCCCTTTTTAGGGGCAAGGGTCTCGATATGTTCTCTTACCCGTCATTGACTATCCGGCTTAGCGCGTAAGTTAGGGGTTAATCCTCATCAGTCTTGATGACAGAGGTTTCAAAGTCCCCTATACTTCCTGCCTGTAATAATGGACCTGTATGGGTTTCATTTGTATCTCATCTATCTGTTGCCATACAAAAGCCATCAGTCTGTGGAACAGCATGAACCTGAGAGACAAGAGACTTAATGTCTAAATAGTTGGTATAAAAGCAACACTCTTTAAGGCAACACACAACTTCCCTTGTTGGAGAAGTAAAAGGTTTAAGCCTTGTACCCACAAGTTTTCAATAGAAGAAATTATATCAATGAAATCCTTGAATTTGTATCAACTTAGTAACAATTATACAGATTTCTACCAATGGATTATGGCTGTGTAATCAATTTTAGCTCTTCCTTCCTGTTCCAATAAAACCATTACTTTCCCCTAGAAAGACAGCCTAATATTAACCACCTCAGTCCCCCAAGTCCAGGGAATTGGGGTGCCGACTCTTCATTAACTTCTTCAAGCTGAATATGGGCGTTGAGATATTAGAAGAGGGATGAGGGGAAGGGTAAGTTGATAAGCCTCTGATGTCTGTGTTAACTGCATCCAGCTGGAAGTCCAGGGCATCAGTGAACATGCAGGTGATAAGAAGATTCATTCACCAAGGCTGTGTATTCTGTAATATACAAATCTCAAAACAAATTTTAGTATCAAGATAATTATTTTGATTCTCTGGAATCTAGTGTTCTGGAGTCCTACCTCTGTCATGTCTGATCCATTCAATTCTGGAAGATATAACTACTACCTTAATGACCTCATCAGAAAACTCATAGAAAAATCTTTTTCCCAAAATCAGCCTTTCCTTAAGCCAGTAACCAGAAAAACCTTTACATTGAGTTTTTATCCAGAGGAAAAATATAACTACACATCTCAGAATCACACACATTTTAAAAGTTAAATCAACTAACATTATCATTCTGCTCAGTTCTCTGTCTAGAGCAACCTTCTATTTATCTATTTATCTGCTTGGCTCTCTTGATTCAGAGCAGCCTGTAATTTACTCCTCGTATCTTTAAAACCTTTTTTCATCTATTTATCTATTTCTACTCACTGATTTCTTGCCCCATTTCTGTTACTATGACCTACTGGTCTCCCTGTAATCACCTTTATTTCACTTCTGAATTCAGCCAGCTCCGTCAGTTGACTAGTTCTCCAGCACAGGAGCAAGGATGTCCGCTTCCAATTCCCGCGGTGTCCTTCACTGTATCCCGCTTACTGGAGCTCCACGTCAGGCGCCAAAATGTTGTGGACCACTCAGGCCCATGTTTGGTGCCAAAACTGTTGTGACCCGAGCTCTGACTGCCCGGCTTGCGCTGCTGCTCTGGTCCATGGGTCAGGGTCTCGAAGAATAGAGACAAGCCAGAGGTTCTGAAGTCAAGTCTGGTTACTCTTTTATTCCCCTCTTTGACTCCTCTTGACTCTCTACTAACGCATATTCACTCTTGTTCACTCCTCTTAACCCTATTACAAGCAAATCCTGGGTATTTATAAGCACACGCAGGAGAACACGGGTGAAAACATTTTACCACGTGCACTATGCAGCTGGGGTCACTAAACAGAAAAACAAGCTATGTGGGATAAACAAGATATTTGTTAGAGTGCGCTCAGCTGTTGTAGGCTGTTGAAAACCAAGTCTCTATCAGGGTAAATGGCTCCAGTTGGCTGCAAAGCTGATAGCTGCTTTCTAGCCGCTTTCTGCTTAAAGTCGGCTCCCAACACATAAGAGTCCAGCATGGTAGCATATGACTGTCATCCCAGTACTCAGAGGGAGAGCCTGGAGGATCAGGAGTTCAGGGTCATTCTTGGCAACATGATGGCTTTGGAGCCAGCATGGGCTACATGAGACCCTGTCTCAAGAATTAACTACACACACACACACACACACACACACACACACAGAGAGAGAGAGAGAGAGAGAGAGAGAGAGAGAGAGAGAGAGACGAGTGGTATTTTTTAGAAAGAGCAGTAGAGCAGTGTGGGGTAAGGAGAATTAAGTCCTGACACTTGACCTTTGACCTCCACACATATGTCATGGCCTAGGAAGGGCTTTATCCTGGGAGACTAGGAAGCTCTCCAGGAGCTACTGGGAGTTGGGTTTGAAGACAGCCCCTAATCTGTGTGCAGTTCTCACTGCTGAAAGAAGTTTGCTGAAAGAAGCCATCTTAGATCATAAGCTCATTCCAATTGGAGAAGGGTCACCCACCAGGACGACGGATGGTCTAGAAACCAAGAATACACTTTATATATTGGCAGGAATAACCAGGATATCTGGGTCCAAATTAAGAAATTGAGCATTTGGCTGGCGTGGTGGTACATGCCTTTAATCCATTACTCTGGAGACAGAGGCAAGTAGACCTCTGTATGTTGGAGGCCAGCCTGGTCTGAGTGAATTCCAGGACAGCTAAGGCTACACAGAGAAACTCTGTCTCAAATAAATAAATAAATAAATAAATAAATAAATAAATAAATAGAAAAAAGCAAAGAAAAAGAAAAAGAAATTGGGCATTTGCTATGAAGGAGCCAAGTAGTTTTTCTGATGACCTTCTTCCCTATTTGTTATGTTTTCCCTGGCAGAGAATGGTCAAGAATTTGGAGAAGGAACTGGCATTGCTTAAGCAGGAACTGGCCATCCATGATAGTCTGGTAAGCAATTGGATGGGGAGGGGGAGTTGCTGGGGACAGAGATCGGGGCAAACAGCATGTGGGTTAAGGCCAGGGACAGTAGCAGAGGATGGGTAGTAGAAAAGGGTCAGCAGTAGACATTCTGCGGCAGGTGGAGTACTCCAGTGGCCTAGTTGGGCTTGTGGTCATGGTCCTGATGGTCCTGAAGGCAAAGAAAAACATGTCCCTACCTCATTGTTTGCTGAGATGTCTGGCCAGTTTTTTTTTTTGGGCTTTCCCCATCAGGACCAGATAGTAAAGCAAACAGCCAGCTTAGTAGTCAGATGCTATACCACAGCTTGGTACTTTGGCCCTGATGCTCCTGATTGGGCTCAGGTTCCTATTGCTTATGTAACATATGTTCTTCACCCTTCAAGTCCAACCGAACCCTCGTGAATTATGACCCCATGGATGAAATCCAGATTGCTGAGATCAACTCCCAAGTACGGAGGTACCTGGAGGGGACGCTGGACGAGATTGACGTAAGGAGCTCTGCTGTGGGACCACCAGGCTCAACTCTCTTGAACTTCTCTTGCTGAGTACTGTGATGTGGAGTGGAGGCAATAGATGGGAAGTGGTGTAGACCCTTGTCAAATGCCTTCAGCCCAACATGGCCTAAGCTTCCTTGTTTAGGGTTACAAACCCTAAAGTGAGCTCTACACAGTATATGTACCAAAGGTCGTCCATATCAGGGGTGTGGGAACAGACCTGGAAGCAAAGCTGCTCTGATGGAATCCCAGGTACCTCCTGGCTGAGTGACCTGGTCTGAATGATCAGTGAGCCTTACCTGTGCAGCAGAGAAGGCACGCAGGCTCAGGCTGTTTCCCCTTAGATAAGCTTGGCTGTGCCTGGTGGTATGAAGCTAATAGACGATTGTAGTCAGGTTGATAGTCATTACAGAAGATCCTGCCCCCAGAGCCCACTGTTGGAAAAGAAGAAAGCAGCAGGCACACAGGAAGGGCTGGGGAGCAGCATGAACCTCATTTACAGTGCAGCCATTAAACCTCTAACCAGGGAACTACATGGGCTACTATCCCTCTCCTCTTAAGTGTCAATGTGGGCAGCAGCAAAGGCGGGGGTCTCGGGCAACTGAAGTTTGGTGGCCTTTCTAACACAAGGGGGCATCAAACCAACCTTGAATCAAGTTCAGTGTTCATAGGCTGCTAACCTTCCTCCAGCTGCACGTGTGTGTGTGTGTGTGTGTGTGTGTGTGTGTGTGTGTGTGTGTGTG